>NW_019168015.1:13139004-13650999 GCF_002303985.1 Durio zibethinus | reverse complement strand
CGGTTATGAAACTTCATATTGTTTTGAAGTACAAAAAAAATGGACTTGCCTTTTGCTTTTCATATCTGAATTATGAATATATATTATGCTCAGACTTCTTTAAATCTACCAAAGAATTGCACGGAAATGATGGGCATAATTCCGCGTAGTTTCATGATCCGGAAAAGTCATCTACAATAAAGTTGAAACTTTAAGTTATCTTGATTCTTGAATATTCAATACAGAAGTTGACGGGATGTGGTTTCAGCTTGGTTCTTAATTCTATATTTAAGTGATAAAATATTATGACAAAATATTACTAAAGAATTGACTTTTTTTTTTTTTTTTTATTTTATAAAAAGGTGAATTCTAGACTTTGTTTTCCATAAAAGATGATCCATTAAACGCCTAGTGTTTATAAATATATAAAATCAAATAAAAAAGAAACAATTAATTAAATTATAAATTAAACTTAAAAATTTAAAACACGATATATAACATGATACGAATATATACGATATAAAAAATATGAAAATAATACGATTTAAAATTTTAATAAAAATTATATATGAATTTAATAAAAACAAAAAAAATGTATTTTATTTTTTTCGTATTGATACTAATTATAATACATAATTTTCGTGTATAACATAATATAAATACAAAAATTTTCAGTTTTTTCCATATACAAGTACATGAATTGTCCTTCTCCACATTTTAGCATAAATTCAAGATTAAATATCAAAATAAATCTTTTTGCCTGTGACCAAGGTATATAAATCTGTTATGTCCTTTCTTATATAATAATGTTAAGAATAAGCATGTCCTATGCTTAAATCAGTGATTTATTTGAGACGGAAGGAATGCAAGCTAAGAGATAAAATCTGTTCAATATCGAAATATTCAACATAAATATATCTTGTATTGATAATATAAATATTATTGTTGAATTTTGTGAGCTTAGTCTTATTCTGATTTTAAGCCTGGATTATTATGGTATAATTATCGTATGTCTTAAGTATTGGTTATTATGGTATAATATGGTTGATACTATTAGTTTTAAAATCCATATATTTTTACAATTATTTGAAGCAAAAAATTTTGTTACTTCAATTATTCCGCATGCATTGGATTCATTACAAGTGCTGTCTGTAAAACTAATGCATTGATTTTCACATATCTTATTGCTGCATATATTCTTTGCACTCAGAAAGGTTCTAAACTTAAATATAATAATAATAATAATAATAATTTAAAGATAAAAAATTATAAAATGAGTTTACCCATCAGTGCCTCTCTAAATCTTGACTGCCAACTTCATCTCCATTACTTTGAATCTTACTTGACGATATCGTGACCCTGAGCTTGGTCATGATGGTCCACCATCTTTTTCCACTTGGACAGCAACATGGGACGCGTTTTCCTCTACAGGGGAGCCATGGGTTGAACCCTGCTGCCCAATTCCTTGTCCTCTGACTGGACCGTTGGCTCAGCCACGGTGCGACATATGGGGCAAGTTGTGTGTGACCCAAGCCACGTTTCTATACACTCCACATAAAAGCCTGACTGTGGACTCCTCCATGATGGTTCCCAAACAAGCGGAGCATTCTGTAGGCTCATCATCATCATGATCAACCTGACTGGTGGTTAGCTTGTATGTGAACATCGGCAATGAGACTATGTCGACCAAAGGGTCGAGCCCTGTCTTGGGTGGCTTGTTGATGGAACTTTCAATATCAATCGATGCAATTTGATCAGTTCTCTGGAAATGAATGAAAAGAGATATTTATATGCTCTTAAATGGGTATATGATAAGAAAAAGTATAGTTCCAAAGTCTACGGCATGTACCAACATTTTCCAACGATTTGGTGTAAAATCTTCAACCGTAGGTAATGCCGCTTGTTTTACGCAACCCATTGCCTATTACATGTTGACGTCGTTTTCCATATGCAGACTAAAGACAATTAACTCAAAAGTGTGACCACCACTTTCATGATCAAGTCCTGATTTGAGCTAGAAATTTTCCTTTTTCCACAATTTTCCTTCTATATATTTTGATGCATAATACATTTTTCTATATGAATATATTGTTATATCTTGTAATTTGTTAACCTTATCATGTTAAGAAGCTTTCAATTCTTATCGTTTGTACTAATTTCCAATAAAAAATTGAATTTGACGAAACAAAGAACTATAGAGAAATTTGGTCGAAACAAGAAAGCAGTACAAGCAAGAATGAAGTTTACCCAAATAAATAATAAGAGGTTGACCAAAATCTCAATCGGGTCCCGTAGCTCAGTTGGTTAGAGCGTTGGTCTTATGAGCCGAAGGTCGCGGGTTCGAGCCCCGCCGGGACCAATCAATTTATCGTTTTATCATAACCAATCAATCAGTAATCAGTCAGTTAATGACGATGCGTGAACCAGTAAACCACGTTAACGTTTACCAGTTCAAAATCTGACCAGTCATTATCCAAGAAAGAACCCAACGTCAAGTTAACTCTCTTGATTTCATCAGACAAATCAGAAATTCACATTCCAAAAAAAATCTAGAGAAACAAATGTTGTGGGAGGAACCAGTCAATCATACATAGGCACAGCCTATCTACATCAAAAACATGTCATGTTTGTTGTCCTGTCCCATCTCCCTTGTGTTGAATTTTCTCAGGAAAAAAAATCTAAAGAGCAACCAACACTCACTGTGGCAAACCCCCCAGCTCTTCATATCAGTTGTTGAGCCCTTGATTGATGAGAGAGATATCAAAAACATATTTTTAATATGATTTCTCTTTTTTTTTTTTTCTCTCTTTTCTGTTAGATCAGCTTTTTATTCTTTTTGAGACCAAAACAAAAAATAGAGGAAAAGCTGGTAATGGGCCATGGTAATCCACATTCCACACCTACCCTTTTATGATTCTTTTCTTTGATTTCAGGCTTTCCTTCTTCTTTACTACAACTTGTACTATTGTTGTCACCACCTTTCCCTTTTTTACTCTTCCAAAATCTTTGTTTTCAGTGCCTTCCTTCCTCCAAAAGTACCTCCTTTGACAGCTTTGTTGGTATGTCATTAATTTCCCATATTTTTAGTTTGGTTTCTTATTGCTTCGGGTTTTGTTTGCTTTCATAAGGAAAAAAATGGCATTTTGGGGATACCCATGATTGGGAAGGATACTGGGATCTGGGTTCTGGATGTTTTTAGTATTAGTAAGTGAATTTTCATGGAGTCCAAATTAGAAACTAATTTTTCCTCTGAAAATCAAATCTTTGGTTTATGATATGATGGGGTTTATGTTGCTGCTGCAATTTTCAGATTCTTACAATACCGTCTTCATGTTTCTGTTAGTGGATAGAGGGGTTGACTTTGATAGTTGCCTATTTGTTCATTTGGTGACATGCTTGCTTCTTGAGTTTGGGAACTGGTAGTTACTTTCCATGAATAAATGTTCTAACTTTCAAATCAAATCTTTCTTTTCTGGCATGTTCTTCTACCAAACTGAATTATTTGTGTTCCAGTTTCTGCTTGCTGTTGTTTCTGATTATATTTGCGTTGAAAATACGGTCAGGTTGATGCTTAGTTCAATACAGACACTTACCATCAGCAATGGGTTCTGGAAATTTGTTGAAGACAATAATAAAGATAGTAAAAGATGACAGCTCAAAGAAAGTGAAGGTATATACTAGCTTCCAAAAGCTTTTACTAACAATCATAAACTAAGCTATACAACTTTCTGTTTTCTAGTTATAAATAAATCTGAGTTTGCTTCTCAAATAATTAATATGCAATTTTAATATTTTGGATTAATGTTATCCTTCATCCAAACCTGTTGGAAGGTTAATCTTATTTACCATTGGAATGATATTTTTGAAGCTTTTAATTACTTCTATCTCTCATGAACACCCAATTCCTATTCACCATAACTGTCACTACCACCTTCCGTGGTACCATTTGCTATGTTCACTTTATCATTTATTTGATCTCTTTATTGAGGTAACCTTTACCTTGTATTGTCTCATCCGTTTGGCACAGGGATCTTCAGCTTCTACAAAATCCAATGGCTTCAAATGGAAGAAACGCCAGCAGAAGGCTTCCTCTAAAACAAGTTTTACTAGTGGAAATTCCAACACTCTTGGCATGCCAATTGAGGATTTTGCAGCAACTCGGATTCAAACTGCATTCCGAGGCTATAGGGTATGTTGATTTGCAAGTTCTATAAACTAACATATGAGAGCACATGTGCTTATGTTTATGCATTTACTCATCTGTAATTCTGTATGCATATATGCCTTTGCTTGCAATGGCGGTTGTCTCACTGATGTTCCTCACAAAGCAATCAAGAAACTCTTCTAGTTCAAATTGTTATCTGTTATTGTTAGAGAAATAGCACGATGATGTATCTTGGATATGTATGGTATTGTTGAAAAGAATTCCTGTCTTTTAGGAAATTTTGGCGAATACTACTATTGTCTATGTATTGGTTATGAGTATGGATAGTAGACATTCCTCTGTAGATAAATATATTACACTATTAAAAATGAATGTTTACCTCTTTTAAGATCATACAGTAGTTCATTAACCTGATAAAAGATGGTTTGTACACTATGGAGTTATTTTGTTATAGCATCATGCCAAAAGGAATCTTCTTGCTCTCTTTGTTTGCTTCCCCATAAAGTCTAGTTGTCATATACAACCCGATTCTCATTTACTTTTGGTGATAGAACTTTCTAGAATTTCAACCCTGTAGCTGTAACACATTGTACAAGATTCGGTGTGTTAATGCATCGTTCTTAGCTAATTGACTCACCAAGTTGGAATGACCGGTGAAGCCACCTTCTCTAGTCTTTCCAACATGAAATAGCAGCAACCATTAAGTTTATTTGTGCAAATCTTTCAAATAGAGGAATGATATAGGTACCTGGTATTTGTTATTAATTGATGTCATGAACATGTATTTAAATATCTCCCCTGTTTCTGATTTCTGTTATATGTTGATAATGGCAGCATGGCTTTGATTCTCCTCTTTTGCTTTTTAATCCACTTGCAGGTGTCTTAAGGTTATAAGATAGATGTTAACCCAAGACTTGGTAGAATGGTTTAATAATTTCTTTTCTCATGATGCAGGCCAGAAAAAAATTACGTCAATTGAAAGGTATAGTAAGATTACAGGCTCAAACCCAAACTTATTCCATCAAACAACAAGCTACAACAACATTGAATTATCTTCATTCGTGGAGCAACATACAGGCTCAGATAAGAGCTCGTCGACTCTGTATGGTAACAGAAGGCCGTCTTAGACAGAAGAAAAAAATGGCTCAGCTAAAGCTTGAGGCGAAACTACATGACCTAGAGGTTAGATCAACTGTCCTGGCTCATGAGAACTTGCATGGACTAAGATCTTGACAGCAAGCTTTCTTAAGGCTATTCATCTTAAACATGTGAATTGTTTTATGATTGCAATTTTAATCGTCTTACTACTGTGGACAATTAGCATCACCTTATTTTCCGTGGGATCATGTTTTACATATAATCGTCTGTATACTTTAAGAGGTTGGGAGGATTTGAGTGGGAGAAGTTTTGACACTGGACATCAGTAGGAATGGTCTTTTGGCATGCATATTCTAATGTATCGTCCATGGTAGTTTCTGTTCAGCCCAAGTCACCTGTCCATTTTCTGCAGAAATCTTTTGCTATAATTTGTTATACTAAAATCTCAACAAATCACCATAAGCATAGATCAGAAGACCAACTATTGAGGTTAAAATCTATGACAGCCTTTAATCTTGACTGCAATGACTGAGTAATCTACTTCGAATTCTCTTCAGTTGTTGCTTAAATAATTTCTGATTCTTTTTGCATTATAATTCTTGTGTGCCATCTTTATATATCTGTATCTTAGGGGCCATTTTCTCCTTTATCAGCTTTCCTGATATGAATTTTACTTCAAGAGGAACTTATCATGTAGAGACTCCAATTCCTGTATATTTCAGACTCATTTGATGCTCCTGACAGTTTGTAACAATTTGTCTGGATCCTTTTATGTTCTGTTTCTGCAAGCTGCTTGTGGAATTATTGGATGAAGATTCATTCTGTTTCAGAGACGTCTTGATCCTTCTGTACTTTTCTTATAATAGCAATTTTTATGTCCTAATGATCTATAATATCATTAGCATTTTATAGTTTCAGATGTTTGATGTTTTATTCATTGTCTAAGTGTATAAAATTTTGACTTGATTTCAAATAATCCTAGGTGCTCCTACATCCTGTTGAAAGCCTCCAGATATCTCTGTTTTTCTACCTCTTAATCTGCCTGCTTGAGGCTGTCGTGTTCAGCTCTTTCTCTCTTTCTCTCAATAATAGTTTAAATCTATGACAGGTGGAATGGTCTGGTGGCCCTGAAACAATGGAGGCAGTTCTTACAAAAATACAGCAGAGAGAAGAAGCAGCTGTCAAGCGGGAGCGAACTATGGCATATGCCTTTTCCCATCAGGTATGCCATTCTCAGAAGCTGTACTTTTTGTTATTTTGGCGAAAGTTATATGATGGGATATGCATGATTTGCAGTGGAGGGCCCCGAACTCTACCAATAATGGGCTTGGTAATTATGAACTTGCTAAAGCTAATTGGGGTTGGAGCTGGGTGGAACGCTGGATTGCTGTTCGCCCATGGGAAAGCCGCCTCCCTACTCACTCCATCACCCCTAAGAAAGCGCAGAATAGACAGATAAGCAAGGCTGGTAAAAGCTCAAATTCACCCAAACCAAAAGCATCAGTTTCGGTTAAACCCCCTCTGTCCGACGGGAAAGGAACCATGAAACCTAGGAGGTTGTCTTACCCTGGTGCTGAGAAACCGCCTGCACGTCGAGAAAGCACTAAAGCTGAAGAAGTGAACAATAAAAAAGAAGACATACTGGTGACTTAGCAGCAAGCCAAAGCATTTGGTTTCCCAAAATTCATGTTGCCGATAACTTACCGGCTATAAGCGAGCACATCCTATTTTCTTTTATTAGGTGTTGAAAAATATATGTACTTGTACAATGGTTTTGTTTCTAGCTTTTTGTACATGAATTGGCGAAGGTATGCCTTGCATAAGAACAGAAATTATAGAATGGCTTGGTTTTGTGACACAAATGGTGATTCTTTCATTTTCTTATTTTTGTGTTCATTTCAATCATCATGAAAAGAGAATATGTTTTCTGGTAATATAAATATCCCGATTCAAATTCACTTTGTATGATTCTGATACCATCTTCTCCTTCCATTAGTAAAAGAAATTAAAAAAGTTGTCTAGCAGAATTTCAAGTATCCTTTCCCCCATTATTGGAATCAAGACTGAAGAGTCAGATATGATCCCTTCCTAATGAACTGAAGATTTGTGCTGGGAGCTGGTGTTGGCTGAAGTTGCTCAGCTTTTATCAATGGTTGCTTTAATTTATAGCTCTTTCAAGGCGGCCCGGTAATCGCCAACCTTCTTGTTCTAGTTGAACTACTATAAATTCTAATGGGATCTGATCCAACTTTATATTGAAGATAACCCTCTGCAATGGAGAGCTTGGGACCAAGTAATTAATTGATTCTTGATAGACAACAACCAGCTTCCTGGAGGCCCCTAGCTGTTGGCCCTTTTTTGGGAGTTAATGCCCCTCCAACGAAATTAAAGTTTTGTAGCTTTGACTATCTAATAAGAGGTTAAATTTGATAGTTTGTGTATTTATCTTAAATAAAATATTAAAATTTTATATTTATATAATGCTTTAAATAAAAATTATATATTTAAATTTAAATTTTTATTATTTTATTAAAAATTTTATATATAATTATTATTAAAATTTTAAATTATATTATTTTTATATTATTATTTACATATCATTTTTATATCTTATTATTACATCATGTTATTATTTTATATTTTAAATCATCAAAAAGCTCTATTTGCAATCACCAAAAGAGGAATACACTACAAGGCCTCTTTCTATCTATCATTGGGGTAGTTCTGTTCCTAATCCAAAATTTTTTTTTGATAAAAAAAATTTAAAGATAAATAAATTATTAAATTTTGAAATTAAAATATTATATCTAATAATTTAAAATAAATAATTATAAATCATATGTTTAAAATGATCATAATAAATAATATGATAAAATTCAAACTTAAATTTTTTTCATTAAAAAAAATTATTTTAATAGATTGAATTAAGTATTTATTGATTGCTAATCCAAAAATGAATATGCAGTAGTTGCTGCCTGGTTTTGTGTGGTTGGTGTGCTAGGTAATTATTGTCATTAATGGAGCATCAGTCATCTGTAGATATGACAGTCCAACTATTCTCAACGGTTTGGACTGGATTCAATTTCGTAAATTTTTATTTTGAAAAAAAAAAATCGGATTAAATCGAAAATAATAAAAAAAATTAAAATCGAATTTTAGATAAATTCATTTCAACTCAATTTGATATATATATAATTATTTTTAATTATTTATTAAATTTTATATTTATATATATATTTAAATATTTTATATTTATTTAATTTGATATTTATATTAAAAAATATTTTATTAATTTCAAATAAAATCAAATATTATAATTTTATATAATATTTGATTGGATTAGATACATGTACAAAATATAAAAAATTTATCAAATTAAATAAAATTTAAATATTATAAATATAAATTTAAAATAAATAAAAATTTACTTTAATTCGAGATCATCTTTAATTATTTTTTTAAAAATCTCCTTAGATTAGATGTAATTTAGTCATATGTATTCGAACACGTTTCATGATCCTGTTTAAAGGACAAAACTCAAACCTCTTTTCACAAATTAAAATAAAAAAATTAACTAATCAAATAGTAATAAAAATGGGTTAAGAGATTAAGCCACATTCGCTCTTATCCTATCATCTGAACATGCTCATGCATTTATTTTGTGTCTGTTGACTGTAGGACAAAGAATTTTCATCTCTGTCTGCTAGTACTTATTTATGCTATGTAGCTTTTTATTTTTACCTTTTTCCCCTTTCGGCTTGCTTCTTGACAAACTTAAGAAGCACCATCGGATAAAAAAAGGCAAATAGATTAAGGGGTAAAAACTTCAGAGCATGGAATTAAATACTGACTGCCTGTTTATTTTTAAGTCCTGAGAAACCCAAAGGAAATTTTTGGTGTTTTGCTGGTTTCTTTTGGGTGTTCTCCTTTTCTCTAGCACTTTTTATTGTGGGCATTGGGTTCTTTTCTCCGCCATCTGTCAACGTCATGGCTTCATCAACATCTTTGAATGCCGAATCACTTTCATTTGCATCGCAGAGACTCTTAGCCTTAGCCCAGCAGCTGCGTCATTACAAGCCCCCACCTTGTTCCTTGGACGACAACCAGGAACAAATCATTGAGGAAGCTGCAGGGAAAGTTGTTTCGCAAGTGGGTTTTCAAGAATCCGTTACCCCAGTTGCCCGAAACCTGGAAAAGTTTAGACCCAAAAGAGCTGCTGTTTTGATCTGTCTCTTTGAAGGGGATGCTGGGGATCTGCGCGTCATATTGACCAAAAGGGCTTCAAGAATGACTACTCATTCGGGTCAGTTTGATTCTCCTTTTCTTTTCTTAAAAGATTAGAAAGTTGATAGTTGCTCAAATGCTGATTTTTGGATTTTTTGAATTGTCTACTCAATTTGGAAAGAGGATTTGGGATGAGCTTTGATTGTTTGAATGGGAAATTTTTAGGAAAACAAAATGAAAAGAATGAAACTTTTTTTATTAGGAAGGGAAGGATGAATTTTACTCTAATTTATTTAAATGCTCACTTTCAGATTGAGTTCAAGTAATGTTATTCTTTGTTAAGAACCAAATGTTAAAGTTTGACTACTGCATCGTCTTGTCATTAAGGTAGATGGTTTTTTTGGCCCCTTGTTTGGTTAGTAAGAAAATTCAAGCCAAAGAGCAGAAAGTATCCTTTTCAAGATATCTAACCTCAATCATTTGAGTTTTAAATTTTCTGAATATGTGAGGATCATTACAGTACATTTTCTTTTTTTAGTGTTAGGAACCAACTAAAGCTATTAAGGAGTGAAATCAAGATGAAGTTTGTGTCCTTGATTGAGTTATAATCAAATGGTATTAGGAAATAGAAAGAGAAAGAATATATTGTTGGACACTATATTTTGGTTTCCTAAGAAAGAATCGGTGTTTCACTTCACCTTCATTTGAATTAGTTGCTTTAGGTTCAGTTAAGTCAGGAGTTAAGTTTGTTTTATTGATATTTGTATTGACATTTATAAGATTGGGATTTTGATTCCTTTTTTTTTTTTTCCCTTTATGCGGCTAACAAATGTAAACTGGATGGTGATGATGACTCTGTTGTGGAACTTAATTGTTTGACTTAGTGTGTCTTTGGCAATTTGTTGCAGGGGAAGTTTCATTGCCAGGTGGGAAAGCAGAGGAGGGGGACAAAGATGATGATGAGACAGCTACTAGAGAGGCTAAAGAGGAGATTGGGTTGGATCCTTCACTTGTGAATGTTGTAACCGTTCTTGAACCATTTTTGTCTAAGGTATTGAAATATTTCTTTAAGCTCTTTTTAGTGTTTTCATCAACCATTCTTCCACTTGTAAATGGCATTAGTTTGATTTCAATCAGTTCTCATTTCGGTGATTTTGACGTTTTTCTACTCTATACCAATGGTAATATTTGTTGGAAGTTCAGACTTAACTTCTTGTTGGAGGCTGTTGTGGGTGTCTGTGTCTTAAACTCAATTTTCAAAACTTAGCATAAAAGTGAAGAAGGCTCTCCGATAATGCATGATAGACTGTTAGGTGTGCAGCAAATTTGTTGACCTAAAATTGTTCATCCAAATTCAAAATCTTCAGAAACCTATCATTTGTGATCACTGGATATTATAAACGCATATCTGCATAGCTCCATCTCTGAGTCTAAAGTATTAGGAGTTGTCCTTCTGACACATTCTCTATCACTAAAAGTGTGAAACTCATGGTTATGTTTGGAAAGAGATGTTACACATGAGAATACCTAGTACTACCCCATATAAAAATTCCAGCAAAACAGGAAGAGAGAGTCAAAGCTGGTACACTGGAAAAAAAGAAAGGTGACATTTAATTTATTTTAGCTACCTACCTGATTGAGGCGTGATTTCTCACATGGGTAATTTAATAGCTCTTCTCATTATCTAACAATTGTAATAGCTCTTCCAACCTAAGTTATGTAAGTTACTATAGAAATGTGATTTGACTGTTGTTAGTTCTTTCTGTTAATGATAGATATCTTGAAATAATTTGAATTTCTCTACATGAATCAATTGACAGAGAAATGATTCTACTGGTCCTTAGATGAGAATAATAATCTTTAAGCATATATACTTTGATCTAATTTAAAATAAAAATTGTACTTATATGTTGCTTAGTGTGGACTATCCTCTTTGTGTATCATGGTAGTTACTCGCTGTGGATGGATGACACAACAACTACATTGTGCCAAAGAAAGGATTATATGAGACCGTTACTTCCCATCAGCATATGTACCTTTCATTCAAACTATGACATGTATTGATGCAAAAGAACTTTTACATTGGATAGTGTCTCAACTAAAAATATTGACTGTGTTTCAGCTTGTTTAACTTTCTTTGTTGCATAAAATGACATAAAAACTAGATGGACAAGTTTTATTGGAACATATACTGCTTTTTGTTTGTAAATCAATATGAACAAAATCTTTTAAGTCTGATCTTACAAATATCAAGTCTACATGAAACTATTGATGGAAAGGTTGGAAAAAGAAGTTGTGTTTGACTACTGCTATAAAATATATGACATACCTTTCTCGATCTTTGGTTAAAACCATATAAAGAAGCATAGCATAGCTGAAATTTACGTTGTATACAGCTTATTTATAAATTATTGGTTTTCCGTGCAGCATCTTCTTAGAGTAGCTCCTGTCATTGGCATACTTAACGACAAAAAGGCATTCAAGCCTACTCCAAATCCTGCGGAAGTGGATGCAGTATTCGATGCTCCCCTGGAAATGTTCATTAAGGTTTTTCTCCTCAGCTGTTTCTAGTCTTCTGATTGTTTTACCCTTTTTAATACTCTGTATGAATTGTTTGGTTCAGGACGAAAACCGAAGCGCGGAAGAGAGAGAATGGATGGGAGAGAAGTATCTTCTTCACTCCTTTGACTATGAAACTGAGGATACGAAGTATTTAATATGGGGTTTAACTGCTGGGATTTTGATAAGAGCTGCTTCAGTGGTCTACCAGCGACCTCCAGCTTTCCTGGAACAGAATCCCAAGTTCAAGTTTCCTGCAGTTGTGAACAAAAATACTGTTATGCTTTAAATAAAGTTTCAGGAATTTTAAGCTTGGCTTGTGTTCCAATTTCCAATTCTATATAATAATTCTATATATAGAAGGTGAGTCCAATGGGGGGGATTGAAGTAAAACTCGAAGTAAATCTATATAGAGAAATAATGATTAATTTTTTCGAAATTATATAAACAAAATTAAAAATAATTCTCATTTTTAATTTGAGAAAAAAAAAAAATCTTACTGGAACTTCAAAAATGAGCCTGAAAGCTGATCCAAAATATGTACCATAGTAACAATACTACAAAAACAGTCCACAACTTATTTTATGTAACGGGCTTTAGCCCACATCGGAGGATCGAGTAACTCAAATTACGGGTGATTATTTGATCGAACCGTTTAATGTTAAATCGAATTATATCATTTTATTTTTATTAATTGAATTGAAATTTTAATTTAAAAAATTAATCCATTAAAATTAATTTGATGGTTTGATTAATTGAATGATAAATATATTAAATTAAAATTTAAATTTTTTATATTTAAAATAAATTAAATAAAATCATCTAATAAAAAGATTCAAATACTAAAATATTAAATTAAAAACTTTAATAATTTGAAATGAAATGAATTTCATATATTTTTAGTTATATATATAAGTTTTATTATATTTTGATTAAAATTTTAATTAATTTAATTTTAAAACAAAATTAATTGAAATTCAAAATTTTTTAATTTTTTTTATTATCAATCAAAATTAATTTAATAATAAATTGATTAAGAGAATTAAATTAATTTCATCGATTAATTTTATTAAAATTAAATTGATAATTTGTGTAAAATAAAATATTAAAATTTTATAAATTTGTATAATATTTTACATAAAAATTATGTATCATAATTTGTATTGATACAAAAATAAAAAATATATAATTTTTATTTTATTAAAATTTTAAATAATGTTATAAAATATTATTTTTTATTTTTTGATATTACGTTATGGTATCATATTTCAAATTGTAATGTCTAATTAAAATCCAAATCTGAAGAACCTGACTTAAGGGCTCCGATTCGTGTAGCTCCCGCTTCTTCGACTATCAGAGCTATAGAAAGCAATTTTGAACTAAAAATTCTTTCTCCAAAAGCCCACATTTTCTTCTCCATCTCAAAGATTTTCTTCGCCATTTTTCTTTTTCCAGCCAAACAGCCTCATTTCATTTCTCACCATATAGAGTGAACCTATACATAATATTACAGTGTAAATTGATCGAAACATTCGTATGGATTCAAATAGCGGTTCTGTAGAAGTGTTGGCGGCCGTTATTTTGCGGTTACGGCACCATCCGCCACCGCGAATCACCGATATTAGAGTGTGATTGAGATTCCCGACCATAGCGGCATGTCGCGGCCGCAAAATAACCGGTAACGGACAATAGCCGCAACTACCGAAAGAAAAAAATTCCAAAACAAAAAGGAAATCCTAGGTCTGTAACAACTCAGTAAAAAATCAACAAATCTTGCAAGCCACTGACTTGATATGGAAGAATAGATCCATCCATGGCCACTTCACTTCGGATCTTGAAAGTCAGAGGAAGCAAAAGTGAGGGCATGGGTTCAACGGTTGCATCGCTGGCCGCTTGGGTCGACGAAGAAGGTAGCATGGCGTTGGTGGAACTTGGAGAAGGGGAGGACAGGGAGGAGGCATGGGTGATGACTGCGTGAGATCTGGTCTTGGTGGATTTTGAGAGAGAAAGACAGAGGTTTGGCATGGGTGAGGGAGAGTGAGTTTGAGAGGATGGGATACTGCTAGTGGGAGGGAATGGTAAGTCAGAAGAAAAGATAATAAAATAATTAATAAATTTATTTTGTTATTTATTAATATATGTTTTTGTATTTTTCTTTTTAAGTTTTATTAATTCCTTTTTTAAGTTGGATTTTTTATTAGATTAATTTTATTTGATTAGTATTATTTTTAATTAACTTAAAATAATTGAGAATGTCCTCCATTATTTAATAGCTTATTTGAATAGTATTATTTAATAGCTTAATTATTTAATTTATATATTCAAAAAAATTATAATAATTTTTTAAAAAATTAAATTCAAAATTTAGATCAATAGGTCAATTGATTTATATAATTATATTTAATAATTAACATTTAATATATTTGTTATTTAAATTTTAACACCTATAATTTTTTACTTTATCGATTTCATTTTTTAAAATATTCTATGAAAAAGAGCATGACAATTTATAAATTATTTTAAAAACTATAAAATAAAATTTTTTATAATCTTATTAATTATTATATTTTATAATAAATTATATAAAATTAAAAAAATTTACTATCACAATATAATATAACCACGATAAATGAGATGCATATTTTTTAAATACCTGCTCGAGTATCAGATATGAAATGTACAAACTTGGCCTACATGATCGTTGACTTAGTTTTACAATAATTTTCAACCTATGACAATAGCAAAGTTATAGCAATCAAGAATCGAGCATATGGTTTTGTCAGCACACCACTTTGATGTAGTGGATAATTTGTCCCAAGTTACTCAAATGTGAAAGACGTGAGTCTTCGATATTCCCCATTGGATAAGGAGAAAAGTTTTGCCACTTGGCTTTCTTAAACGCCTAGAAAATTTTAGTCTCACATTAATCAAAAGACAAATTGAAGCATACACAACCACACACATTTGCAACAATCTGCGATTATGAATCAGGCACACTGGATTTCATGATAATCATGCTTTTGGAGGTTCTTTTCACCAATATGATTAGTTAATTAAAAGTAGTATTTCTCTTGTCCTATATATACCACCTCCCCCAATCTTGGACCCTGCACAGTAAATACCAGCTATGGCTAGCTTGCGATTTTGTGCATGCTTGATACTCATATTGTATGCAGTTTCAAGGTCTGAAAGTCGCTCTCTTAATCCATATATTGAGCGAAGGAACACAATTAGGTCGTTTCAAGCATTGTCCATTACTGTTGGTTCAGGGAAAGTGTATCAGTTTAGCATACCACTGGGAGATGAATACACGAAGAAGAATCTGTACGAATCAAAACGCCAGAGTCCTGGAGGTCCAGATCCGAAACATCACTGATCAGCAAATTATCTGAAGTAGTAAAGAGGTAATAGTCATCAGCATCAGGACATAACATAGATAGTGCTGTCTGTCTGATAATAGGAATAAAATTTTGTCACCAGAACTTGTGTTGTTGACAAAATAAATGTCAGATGCAATAAGTGCCAAATTGAGCAGAATTTGTGCAATGGGTTATCCCTTCAGTAACTAATGGATCAATTATTAAGAATATATATGTGCAATGGTTTATGAAAATTTAGAAGCACTCCTATTGTTGCCAGTCTCCTCTGTTAGTTATCTTCTCATTTTCTTGAAGGAGTTTTAGCCTGGAATCCTAACTCCCTCTGCTCCTTTTCTTTTTTTTTTTCAATTTACTGGAAAATAGAATGCCTACACAAATTTATTTGAGAGAGAAGTTCTCTCCAATGTTAATTTCTTTGGTTTGACAAATGTTGCAAATGCACCTTCATCTTTATGCATACGTAAACTTAGGCACTCATGCACAAGGGACATTGAACATTGTTGGAATTGTCTCAAATCGCATAAAAAATTTGTTTAAGATTTTTTTTAGATTGATTAGATATTGTTTGATAAAAAAAAAGATTTATAAGAAAATAAAATTTTTAATAGATAAATTTATATGCTAATAAATAATGGGCATCTCTATAATGTTAAATATCATAAAAAGATATAAAAAGTTATAAGATTTTATGAGAAAGATATTTTATAGGATTAGAAGAGATTAACAAGGTGATGAGTATGTTTTAATAGAATAGAGGAAAATAAGATAATTCACGTAAATATGGAAAGCCATATGGGTATGCGTGAATACTTGTTTCGATTTAAAATATTTTATAAAATTATAAGAAAATGAGAGAGTTTATGAGTTTTATTTGAAAATAAGTGATTGATTGATTTGTTGATAATTTATAATTTTTTATAATTAGGGGATCTTTTCTCTTGGACATAAACGATTACATTAAACAACATTAAATTATTATATTTTGAGTGATTAATTGATTATATTTTCGCTAACTTAAATGTTCAATTAATTAATGGCATTTTGTATAACAATTGGAATTAGAACTATCACGATCCTAGCAGATATCCCAGCAGTGAGCTCATATCGAATTTCTTTTTTCAGTTCTTTAAATACTAGTTAAGTTCACTGTTTCCCTGCTTGATTAATGTTCTGATCAAATTGCAAAGGTTATGAATGAAAATTTTTAATTTGGTTCCAAATGATTTTCTCAATATCAATTCATACTTTCATACATATCTACCAGTGATCTGGTCGTTTCACTCTGTTGAGATAGGTATAACAGGTCATGTCAGATTTAAAATCCAACATGTGCAGTATTCAATTAGATACTTAAATGATTTCCAAGTACAATAATTGTCTACTAATTAAACCACAAAGAAGAACAAGAAAATTGTTAGGTCTGCTTAATACAGACTTTACAGTGCAACATTCACTTAGCAATTCCTATAGATGGCTAGATGCTTAAGAGGGATTGGTTACCGAATACTTTAACCAGTTTTATGAGGAAAATGAAGAATTTTATAGCTTGAACGTGGAAACGAAATGAGAGCGGTTGGTGCAGCTCAGCATGGAATGGAGGAGCCTTTATATATTACTAGTTTTTGCCACTCTTTTCTTTCTCTTTGGTGATAAGAAGCCGATCGAAAAGGAGCCATTTAAAATGGTAGAGCTTTGATTCTTTTCAAAACCTAGAAATGGTGCTCATAGCTAGAGATATTTTATTAGCTTATAACCAAAGAAAACATGACCTACTAATTTAGGTAAATGAAACCAATATTTTATATATTGGTATGGATAAGATAAAGAACTCCTTCCAAATATGATCAAAGTTTTATCGACTTTACTATGAGTGGAAACCGGAATCTTCCTATGCTACGAGTATATATAGTACTAGCTGGAATGAGAACTAACAACTATACATATCCAGTTAGGTAAATTAGCAGCTTGAAAGAAGGAAATTTTATCTGAGATGAGTAGTACTCCAATCAATGGATTTGCCTTTTTTCCCTCTTTTAATATTAAATGAAAATTTTTATTGATAGTCAAATGAAAAATCATATTAGCATAAATAAAATTAATGAATTTTCTTTTATTATTAATTTTTCTTCTTTTTTTTATCAAACAATATTTTTTTATTTACAATTTTGACATGACACTATTTAGATTGTGGATTCTTTTTATACTTATGTATCTTTTAATTTCATCGTGACAACACTTTTCGTTTAACGTTAAAAAAGAGAAGGGTTAAATTTCAATCTATATATTATTTTTTACTTTTAAATTAAAATTGAGAGTTTCACCGTCATGATTAGAAAAATAAAAAGATTTATATAAATCCATAATATTAAGTTTGTAGAAATTAGAGGAAGGTGGGATGTGGACACACTCCATCTTTCTTTCAAAATCTACATTTTTTTAATTTTATTTTTTATTTTATAAAATTTATAAAAAAAATAAAGTTAAGGGTTTTGATTCATTTTAATTCAATTGATGCGTTTTAAAAAAATCAATATCAAGTCAAGGTTTTATTTGAACTTTAAAAATTGAGGTTGATTCGAAGATGGATTTAGAGTATTCTGTTTACTTTAAAAAAATATTTAAATAATTTTTTATTATTTTTTAATTTTATATTTATATATATGTATTATATTAATAAACTTATTTTTTAATACCTTAATTTAATAAATCCATACGACACCTTATTTTGTTTTCTTTTATTTTTTACCATTTATTTTTATTTTTTAATTTTTAATTTGTTTAGTTAGATAAATTTTGTAAAAAAAAAAGAAAAATCAATGAAGGTAAAAATAACAAAGCAACTTATATCCAATTGGTTTTGATTCACTTTGATACAATATGTATGTTTTTTTTTTTTTTTTTAAATCTAAGATTGAATCAAGTTTTTTTTTTTTTTTTTTTAATTAGGCCCAAATTGGAGTAAGTGGAGATAGAGGTGTTAAAACAAACTATATTCGATGATTTTAACTCATCGATGCAACAAGAATTGTTTTTTAAATTGAAATTGGGTCAAGGTAAAATGATTTTTTTTTGAAATCGAAGTCAAATCAGATATAAATTTAAGATGTTTTGTCTCATTCTATCTCACTTCCTTTGGGGTATAAATAAAACATATATATTATTTATTTAATTTTGTTTATATCTTATATTAATAAAATTATTATTTAATAAAATACTATATTATATATGATTAAGATGTAATTTATATTAAAAATTTATATTTCATTAATATTATACTATTGAATTAATTTTTAGTTAAGTCAAGATGGATGCAGGTCATAACATATATGTTGAATCAAAGTTGGATATAAAAAATAATAATCCGATATCGTATCGAAGTCGAGATAAATATAAATCCACCTCTATTCGATTTGTTACTATCTTTAAGTAGTGGTATCTATTTGACATTTTCATTTGTCTCCTTTTCTTTTTTATCCTTTTTACTTGGAATTTTTTTTTTTTTAGTTTTAGTTTTTTTTTAAATATTTATTTCAATTGTTTTAATTATGTTTAGAAAAATAAATTTGAAAGAATGGATTTATATTTAATTTGTTATACATATTATGATAATCAAATATATATATTATCCATAAATTTCTTGATAAGTTTTCAGTAATCATTGGTTAATAAAAAATTATAAACAAAATTATACACTAACTTATTAAATTTAATATTATTAACTACAAAAAAGATTGGACCCACAGCAAAGCGGGGTGGACATGTTGCTAATATAGAGAATGTTAAAAGTAATTTAAACTTTTTAATAATTAAATAAATAATATTTTGAATGGATACATGAAAATTTCTTAAAATAGTTTACAAAATCAAAAACTCTGATAACCATTTAGATATTTACACCCAATCTTTAAAGTATTAATCATTTTAATCTGAATTAATATATGATTTTATTTTATAAAAAAATATTTCGTAAATATAAATTTAAATATTTAAATATTCAAAATATTCAATGCAAGATTAAATCGTTATAAACTGCAATTGCAAAATAGATCAAAACCCACCCAAACCCACCATCGTGTAGGACAACATGTTAATTTTTGTTTTTGTTCTTTTCATAGTCAACTAACTGAAGTACTTGCCATATGTATAGACATTAAAGATAGAAGAAAACCTAAGATCTAAATAATTATGTTTGTCAATGATCTGCTTACAAAAGTGCGGAAGCGGATTTTGACTTGAATAAAGAATTTTAGAATATATTCGGTGAAGAGATTATAATATAATAAAAGAAGATAATATTATAAATATGATTAAATTAAATAATATCATTTTATCTTATATTTGATATATATAAAAATTATGATAGGATAAATTTATTTATTAATTAAAATTATTTTTTCTCAAAATTTATATAATTTAAATTATAAATATAATTTTTAAGAGTATAATAAAATATATAAATTCAATTCCATAAATTAAAAATAATTCTCTCCATTTCAAGAGAATTGAATCATCATATACAAAGATGATGATTAATTTAATTTTTTTATAATTTTATAATTTTTTTAGATATTAATTAAATAAAATAATAATAATTATTTTATCTTATCTCTCGTACTATATATCAAACATAATGTAATGGTATTAGATTTTCATTTTAATTACTTTGTAGAACCTCTTGATCATATGCTGATGGTGTTTACAGCATATGAATGATAAATATTTATAAGAATACTTATAAGAATTTTAATCGTGGAATAGTTTTTCTTTATATATGAGTAATTTTGTAAAATAAATTTTAAAAAATCCACATTTTTGGGTGCTCCCTTAAAAGTCTAATCATGAATTTTATGACAAAAATACTTACGGTAGGTCAAGAGAAAGTGTTATATTTGTCTCCAAGTCATCGTTTTATACATACAAATTTAAAAGCTTAAGCACGTAATAACAAAAGCGTTAGATCAATTGAATGTAACGTATGTCTCTTTCATGCCCTATACGATAAAAAAAAATTAATAAGAAGACAAAGATATTCTTGTCTCTCTCTCTTTTTGTTGAAAATGAAAAGACCCAAAGATCTCTTTCCAATTGCCAATTCGATCGCCATTGACTTGAATTTTGTTTTAATTATCATCATAGAAGGTTTCATTCATAAAATTTGAGCATTGAAAGAGACCAAAAAAGCCTAATTAGGCGTGTTGTTATCTTTATTTAGAGTAATATTTTTCTTTTTTGGGGAGTATAAATTTATATGAAAATTTAAGAAGCCTTCCCTCAAGAATCAAATAATTAAGGACACAATTAGTTTCTAATTGGAGCGTAACATATGCTTAGAAATATCAACAAATTGGTAGGGAATGAGGTAATCTCAATTGTTGTTGAATGGTCCTATCCGTACTAAATTTAGGTCATTCATGCTTTAATAAAATTTAAATTGACCAAAAAAAATGGAAATTTCCATGTTTAATTGCCTAAAGAAAAGAAAATCTAGTGTTTCCTCATTCCAAATGCCAATGTCCAAAAGCAATTAGGATTTAGGAACAAAATAAAGATCTTTCTACATGTCTATCATCCATCGGAGTTCGAAGCTCAAAGTTCATGTCACTTTTTTTATCACAAGTCATAACTTCAGTTTGGCTAGAGATTTATCCGAATCATTGAAATTCTCCCTTGAATCTAAATTTAGTAAATGTTGGTCAATAAGTGCTTGTTGGGCATCTATTTATGTCTAAATAAAATCAAAAGAAATGTTGAAAAGTTGGCCTGTTTTGAGAAGATTATCGTTTTCTGCACAACCTAACAACCACGTCCAGCCATCTAGTTTACGAATTTTACCAAGAAGAGCATATATGAAGTACTCATTATCTATGAGAAAGTGGGACGGCATCGGCGCCAGCCCACCACATTGCTAACTGGAATCATCCTAAATTCACAATTGGAATATATTGAAGAAAACATGTATGAAAAGCTGATAGAAAAAAAAAAAAAAAGAGTGTTGGACTTCCATAAAGAATATCTAATACAGACAACAGAAATCTGGAACTTTCTTGAAATAGTGACAAAAAAATATATACGTTTGAGTGCGGTTAGGAGTGCTCTAGAAGAAACCAAATACAATTTCAATCTTTGAAGCCATTTGGAGAATGACAAATTTCAGATCGAGCTGAGGAGCTCCTCCAATTCAAGGGCACCTTTATCAGCATTATTTCCTGCCTGCTAACCACATGATTCTCATGTTGATATATATCATCCGGAACAAAGAAAGTTAAATGAAAAGCAAAAAAAGAAAAGATTGGGGTTTGAGGGGTTTCGATACTTTCATTCGATCAGATCATAGGTTTTTCTCTTAGCGACAAAACTATTTCACCTATATGGTTCTTCTATGGATTGGTCGGTAATTGTTTATGTGATTACCGAAAGGGATCGTTAGAGTATATAGGGAAATTAGAAACGAACGATAATAACCAAACAATCCCATTAAGTTCTCAGGGTCCCTTTCACCCACTTCGATTAAAAAACAAAATGTGATAGTCTATATATATGGAATCCTCGGGGCTCGAATTTCTGCAAGACGAGCACTACATGTTCTGAAACATTGCTATAAAAATGGCAAGCTCGAGATTTTATCTGTACCTCGTACTGTTGTTGGTTTCATGTTCATGGTCTAATGGTCGTCCTCTTGGTCCATGCACCGAAGGACGAAACCTGATTAGGTCGATTCGAGCATTGGCTGCCAGGGAAGCTTTTAAGACTGGGCAGGCAGCAAATGAAAACAATAACAAGAACCTTTACAAGTCAAAACGATCGAGTCCTGCGGGCCCTGATCCCCAACATCACTCCATCCATCATTAGGAAAGTAGTGACACCCCAAAGTTTTTGTACTCCGGCCCAGGAGTCTTCAGTTTTCAGCAATGAAGGAGAACCCAATTTGGAATCTCTTTCTTTGGAGTGATGTGGCTAAAGTGTTGTAGTACTATATAGTTTTTAATTAAAAAAAAAAGAAGTTTATTGCAGTCTCTATACTTTTTGTTCACCTTTTATTTGGACTGACTTGAGTTAATGGTTTGTATTCTGCAAAGAAACGCTTGTGAAAGCTGGAGATTAGTGACTCAAGTGCAGTGAATTTCCAATTGTGATTCTTAATTTTACCGGCCATCATTGACTTGTTTTAGGTTATTAGCTTCCTTGCATATGTGAAGGTATTACTTTGATCATAAGGCTTAAATTGCACAGAAAGAGAATCTGTTTGCTCATACAATATAGTTATATAGAATATAAAAGACTGCCAAAACTAGCCTTAATGACTGATAACGACTGTTGATTGGTTCTCAACGCCTCAATTAATAGGATTTGAAGTGACCTTGATCCATATGGATAGGATGAAAAAGAATATAATATCCTAATATCCTGTAAGTTGGATTCTCCTTCAGTGCATAAATCTGAAATCTTCAGTGTGATATTACAGACTGAAGCACTGTACTTCACACGAGAATTAGCTATCTCAATCAGAAAAAAAATAAAACCAATTCCTCTGTAGTGACAATCGTGCAATTATTCAGAAAAAAATGTATGATTAATCAATCCTATTTTAATTCAGAATTGATATATCAACCAGCAAAGCTGATATTCTCTAATGGGTGAGAGGTAAATGAAACATAAGAATCTACTAATATCAGAGTTCATAATTTATCTAAAGCAAGGAAAACTTGTCTCTTTTCCTCCTTCCCTTTTATCAAAACAGCACTTTCTTTTTTCCCTTTACATGAAGGACAATTCATGGTTGAAGTACCTTTATAAACAATTAAGCCATTTTGTAAGTTAAATAAATAGAAAATCCAACTATGCTTGCTCTAGTAGTAAATTATAAAGCAAAACTCCCGTTTTTGAGAAGGGGAGGACAGACAGGAGGCATGGGTGATGAGTGCGTGAGATCTGGTCTTGGTGGATTTTGAGAGAGAAAGACGGGTTTGGCATGGGTGAGGAGGTGAGTGAGTTTGAGAGAATGGGTTTTGCTCGTGGGAGGGAATGGTAAGTCAGAAGAAAAGATAACAAAATGATTAATATATTTATTTTGTTATTTATTAATAAATGTTTTCGTATTTCTTTTTTTAAATTTTATTAATTCCTTTTTCTAAGTTGGATTTTTTTATTAGATTAATTTTATTCGAGTAGTATTATTTTTAACTAACTTATAATATTAAAATTGTCCTCCATTATTTAATAGCTTATTTGAGTACTATTATTTAATAGTTCTATTATTTAATTTATACATTAAAAAAATATTTATAACACTTTTTAAAAAAGTTGAATTCCAAACTTAGTTTAATAATTCAATTTATTTATATAATTATATTTAACAGTTAACATTTAGGAGGTCTGTGATTTATATTTTAATATTTACAATTCCTTACTTTATTTAGCTATCTCTTTTGTTTAAAAATATTCTATAAAAGAGAACATGAAAATTTATAAATTATTTAAAAATTTATAAAATAAAAGTTTTTATAATTGTAACTATAATTATTATGTTTTACAATAAATTACATAAAATTAAAATAAAAAACACGATTGCAATATGATATAACCACAATAAACGGGATGCACGTTTTTTAAATACCTGCTCGAGTATCAGATCTCAGAATAATAAGATATGAAATGAAAACTTGGCCTACGTGATCGTTGACTTAGGTTTACAATAATTTTCAACCTACGACGATAGCATAGTTATAGCAATCAAGAATTGAGAAGATGGTTTTGTCAGCACACCACGTTGATGTAGTGGATAATTTGTCCCAAGTTACTCAAACGTGAAAGACGTGAGTCTTCGATATTCCCCATTGGATAAGGAGAAAAGCTTCGCTACCTGGCTTTCTTAAACGCCTAGAAAATTTTAGTCTCACATTAATCAAAAGACAAATTGAAGCATACACAACCACACACATTTGCAACAATTTGCGATTATGAATCAGGCTCATTGGATTTCATGATAATCCTGCTTTTGGAGGTTCTTTTCACCAATATGATTAATTAATTAAAAGTAATATTTCTCTCGTCCTATATATACCACCTCTTCCAATCTTGGACCTGTACAGTAAAGACCAGCTATGGCTAGCTTGCGATTTTGTGCATGCTTGATACTGATATTGTATGCAGTTTCAAGATCTGAAAGTCACTCTCTTAATCCATATATTGAGGGAAGGAACGCAACTAGGTCGTTTCAAGCATTGTCCATTACTGTTGGTTCAGGGAAAGTGTATCAGTTTAGCATAACACTCGGAGATGAATACACGAAGAAGAATCTGTAAGAGTCAAAACGCCAGAGTCCTGGAGGTCCAGATCCGAAGCATCACTGATCAGCAAATTATCTGAAGTGGTAAAGAGCTAATTGTCATCAGCATCAGGGCACAACATAGCTAGTACTGTCTGTCTGATGATAGGAATAAAATTTTGTCACCAGAAATTGTGTTATTGACAAAATAAATGTCAGATGCAATAAGTGCCAAATTGAGCAGAATTTGTGCAATGGGTTATCCCTTCAATAACTAATGGATCAATTATTAGGAATATATATATGCAATGGTTTATGAAAATTTAGAAGCACTCCTATTCTTGCCATTCTCTTCTGTTAGTTATCTTCTCATTTTCTTGAAGGAGTATTAGCAGGGAATCCTAACTCCCCCTGCTCCTTTTCTTTTTTTTCAATTTACTGGAAAATAGAATGCCTGCACAAATTTATTTGGGAGAGAAGTTCTCTCCAATGTTATTTTCTTTGGTTTGGCAAAAGTTACAAATGCACCTTTATCGTTATGCATACGAAAACTTATGCACCTATGCACAAGGGAGATTGAACATTGTTGGAATTGTCTCACATAAGAAATTTGTTTAAGATTTCGTTTTAGATTGATTAATTATTGTTTGATAAAGAAAAAGATTTATAAGAGAATAAGTTTAAGAGAAAATATAATTTTAATAGACAAATTTGTATGCTAATAAATAATGAGTATCTCTATAATGTTAGATATGATAAAAAAATTATAAGGTTTTATTGAAAATGTCATTTCGTAAAACTAAAAATGATTGAAAAAGGTGGTGTGTATGTTTTAATAGAATAAAAGGGAATGAGATAATTCACATAAATATTATGCGCCATATGGGTATGCGTGAATACTTGTTTGGATGTAGAATATTTTATAAAATTAAAAGAGAATGAGATGGTTTATGAATATTATTTGAGAATGAATGATTGATTGATTTATTGATATATTTGTAGTTCTTTACAATTAGTGGATATTTTTTTTTATCCGTGAATATAAACGGTTGAGTTTGACAACATTAAATTGTTGTCTTTTGAGTTATTAATTGACTAATTGATTATATTTTTATTAACTTGAATGTTTAATTAATTAAAAACTTTTTACATAATAACTGGAATTAGAATTATTATGATCCTAACAGATATCCCAGCAATAAGCTCATATTGAATTTTTTTTTTTAGCAGTTCTTTAAATACGAGTCAAGTTCACTCTTTCCCTGGTTGATTAACGTTCTGATCAACTTGCAAAGGTTATCCAAAGAATAAAATTTTTTAATTTGGTTCCAAATTATTTTCTCAATGTCAATTCATACTTCCATGCATATCTACCGGTGATCTGGTTGTTTCACTCTGATGAGATAGGTTAGGTCATGTCAGATTAAAAATCCAACATGAGCAGTATTCAACTTGATACTTAAATGATTTCCAAGTACAATAATTGTCTAATAATTAAACCACAAAGAAGAACAAGAAAATTGTTTGGTCTGCTTAATAAAAACTTTACAGTGCAACATTCACTTAGCAATTCCTATAAGAGTAGCTGTTCTTTTTTGTCTTCATACAAGCTAGAAAGATGGCTAGATGCTTAAGAAGGACTGGGTACTGAATACTTTAACCAGTTTTATGAGGAAAATAAAGAGTTCTATAGCTTGAACGTGGAAACGAAATGAGAGCGGTTGGTGCAACTCAGCATGGAATGGAGAAGCCTTTATATATTACTAGTTTTTGCCACTCTTTTCTTTCTCTTTGGTGATGAATATGATGTGATGAGAAGCCGAAAAGGAGCCATTTAAAATGGTAGAGCTTTGATTCTTTTCAAAACCCAGAAATGGTGCTTATTATAGCTAGAGATATTTTATTAGCTCATAACCAAAGAAAACATGACCTACTAACTTAGGTAAATGAAACCAATATTTTATATATTGGTGTAGATAAGATAAAGAACTACTTCCATATATGATCAAAGTTATAAATCAACTTTACTATGAGTGGAAACCGGAATCTTCCTCTCTCTCTCTCTCTCTCTCTCTCTCTCTCTCTCTCTCTCTCTCTATATATATATATATATATATATATATATATATATATAGTAGTAGCTGGAATGAGAACTAATAACTATATCTATCCGGTTAGGTAAATTAGCAGCTTGAAACAAGGAAATTTTAGCTGAGATGAGTGGTATTCCAATCACTGGATTTGCCTTTTTTTTCCTCTTTTAATATTAAATGAAAATTTTTACTGATAGTCAAATGAAAATTCATATTTAGCATAAATAAAATTACTGAAATTTCTTTTTCTTTTTTTTTATCAAACAATATTTTTTTATTTACAATTTTGACATGACACTATTTAGATTGCGGATTTCTTTTATATTTATGTATCTTTTAATCTCATCATGTCAGTATTTTTTATTTAACATTAAAAAAGATAAGAGTTAGATTTTAATCTATATATTACTTTTTACTTTTTAATTAAAATTGAGAGTCTCACCGTCGTGATTAGACAAATAAAAGAATTTATAAAAATTCATAATATTAATTTTATAGAGATTGAAGGAAAATGGGGTGTCGTCGTGACACCCGATATTTCTTTCAAAATCTACATATTTTTTATTTTTTATTATATAAATTTTGTAAAAAAAATTTAATAGAGTTAGCGGTTTTGATTCATTTTAATTCAATCATGCATTTTAAGAAAATTGATATCAAGTCAAGGTTTTATTCGAATTTTGAAAATTGAAGTTGATTCAAAAACAGGTTTAAAGTATTTTGTTTTACTTAAAATATATATATAATTTTTTATTATTTTTTAATTTTATATTTATATATTCATTATATTAATAAAATTATTATTTAATACCTTAATTTAATAAATTCATATGACACCCTATTTAGGTTTCTTTTATTTTTTATCATTTATTTTTATTTTTAATTTTTAATATTTTTAATTAGATAAATTTTATAAGAAAAAAAATCAATGAAGGTAAAAGTGACAAAACAATTCATATCCAGTTGGTTTTGATTCACTTTGATCTAACATATATATATATATATATATATATTTTTAACAAATCCAAGATTGAATCATTTTTTTTAATTAGGCCCAAGTTGAAGTAAGTGGAGATAAATATGTCAAAATGAACTGTATTTGATGGTTTTAACTCATCGATACAATAAGGATTGTTTTTTAAATTGAAATTGGGTCAAGGTAAAATGATTTATCTTTTTTTGAAATCGAGACCGAGTCAGATATGAATTTATTATATTTTATCTCATTCTGTCTCACTCTTTTTTAGGGTATAAATAAAACATATATATTATTATTTATTTAATTTAATTTATATATTATATTAATAAAGTTATTATTTAATACTTTATTTAATAAAATACTATATATATATAATTAAGATGTAACTTAATTAAAAATTTATATTTCATTAATATTATACTATTGAATTAATTTTTAGTTAAGTCAAGATGGATGCGGGTTATACATATACATGTTGAGTTGAGATTGAATATAAAAAATAATAATCCAATATAGTGTCGAAGTTAGGATGAATATAATATTAGAAATAATAACTCAAATCCCATAAGAGATTTGTTTGGGATTTATTAGAGATATATTTGAGATTTGTTAGATATTACTTGATGGATAAGAAGACTTGCATAATAAGAATTCTAAAAGGAAAGAGATTTTTAATTGGCAAGTTTGACTTACAGAAAAAAAATTCTAAAAGGAAAATGATTCTTAATAGGCAAGTTTGTATGGTCATAAATAGGTGAAGTCTCTGCAGGGTTAGGTATGAAAAAAAATGTAAAATAGTTGTAGGGTTTTATGGGTAGACACCCCATAATACTATTGAAAATTTACAGCTTATGGGTGTGTATGTTTGTTTGTGAGTGAACTAGAGGAGACTAAAAGGTCCACATAGGTATGATATATGAGTGCATATGGGTATATGTTTGGTTGTATTGAAAGGGTGCACATGAGTATGTATTTGTTTAGGTTGAGAACACTCCATAGGACCAGAGGAGATTAAAAGGGTCTATAGGTATTAATTGTTAAGTAGTTGATATGTTTTGATATATGTTTGTAATTCTCTACAACTAGTGAATTTTGTTTCTTATCCGTAGACGTAGGTTGATTGGACCGAACCATGTTAAATTATTGTCTCTTATGTGATTAATTGATTATTTGATTTCGCTTCCGTTGGTGTGATTGGATTGAAGTTTTTAGCATAACAAGTGATGTTACAGCTGTAGTGATCTCTAACAAGTAGTATCAAAACTGTGGTAATACCCAACATATAAATCCACCCTTACTCAATTTGTTACTATCTCTAAATAGAGGTGTCTACATGGCATTTACATTTGTCTCATTTTCTTTTTTCCCTTTTGCTTAGACTTTCTTTTTAGTTTTAGTTTTCTTTTTAAAAAAATATCTATTTTAATTTTTTTAATTATGTTTAGAAAAATAAATTTGAAAGAATGGATTTATAGTTAATTTATTATACATATTATGAGAATGAAATGTATATATTATGTATAAATTACTTGATAAATTTTCACTAATCATTGGTTAATCAAAAATTATAAACAAAATTATACACTAACTTATTAAATTTAATATTATTAACTACAAAAAAATTGGACCCACAGCAAAGCCGAATGGACATGTTGCTAATGTAGAGAATGTTAAAAGTAATTTAACCTTTTTAATAATTAAATAAATAATATTTTGGAATGGATACATGGAAATTTCTTAAATTAGTTTGCAAAATTAAAAACTTTGATAACTATTTAGATTTTTCCACCCAATCTTTAAAGCATTAATCGTTTTCATCTATATTAATATGTGATTTTATTTTATAAAAAATATCTCATAAACATAAATATAAATATTTAGATATTTAAAATATTTCAATATGGGACTAAATCGTTAAAAACTTCAATTTATAGATCAAAATCGACCCAAACCACTATAAGAAAATGGAAGATTAGTGATAGTTTTATAGTGGCCTTTCACTTACAAATGCCGTTAGCTTCTGTGTTTTTATAAAACTTAAGGCGTTTATTATCAAAACACTACTAAATATTCAATAACGGCGTTATTACTTATAAACACTACCCAAGACTTGATATTAACGGTATTTCTCGACTAAAACATCTTGAATTCAACTGCCTTAAAAATTTGAGTGAATACTAATGGCTTTTTTTTACAGAAAAATCCTTCAATAATCCTTTCATAAAAAAAGTATGCGATTATTAAAGGCATTTTCTAAGAGAAACGTCTTTAATAATTTGAGCAAAAAATTCCACAAGCTTATTGAAGGTGTTTTTGGTCAAAAACGCCTTCAATAAATATCATATTAAAATTTTTGGATCGTACGAATGTTAACCATAAAGTGGTAGGTTCGATCCTTCCCTTTAGCCTTTTTTGGATTTTTACAGAGATTATCTGTAATTGATTATTCTAGGCATTTTTTTGGTAAAAATGCCTTCACCAATTGCTTTAAAAGATTTTGGAAAGAATATTGAAGGTATTTTTCGTAGTAAAACGCTCTTAATAATCCATAGGAAAAATATGAAACTGATTCTTGAAGGCATTTTTGGCTGAACTCGCCTATTATAATCCAATCAATAAATTTTTAGTTAGGATTATTAAAGGCGGTTTTTGTCAAAAATGCCTTCAATAATGTATAGACAAGAGTTGCAACGGATTCTTGAAGGTATTTTTGGCTCAAAACGCCTTTAATATTCTAGACGATAAATTTGAGTGGTCAGATTATTAAAGGTGATTTTTTTTTCAAAAACACATTCAATAACATTTTGTTAGGGAATATTTAAGGCATTACCGGTAGAAAAATGCCCTTAATAATCCATTCAATTAATTTTTAGTTGTTATTATTGAAGTTGTTTTTTTAAAACGCCTTTAATAATCTATACAAAAAAGTTTGAATAGATTCTTGAAGGTATTTTTTGCCCAAAATGCCTTTAATATTCCACACAATAAATTTTAGGAGGGATTCTTAAAGGTGATTTTGGTAAAAAAATGCCTTCAATAACCTTTTGTGAGCTTTATTCAAGGCGTTTTCTTACTAAATATACCCTTAATAATCCATAGAAAAAATATGGAACGAATTCTTGAAGGCATTTTTAGGTGAAAGCACCTTCAATAATCCAATAAATAAAATTTTAACAAAAATTATTGAAGGTGATTTTTTTTTCAAAAATGCCTTCAATAATCTATACACAATATTTGGTACAATTCTTGAAGGCATTTTTTTTTTCCAAAACGCCTTTAATATTCGACATAATATATTATTAGGTGGAATTATTGAAGGTGATTTTAGTTAAAAATGCCTTCAATAATATTTTGTGAAGGATGATTCAAGGTGTTTTCTTGCTAAAAATGTCTTCATTAATCCCATCAAAAAAATATATTTGATATTGTATATGTCAAGTCAGTTGTAGGTTTATGCTCATAAAACATTTGAAGTCAGTTGTATATTTATGCCCAGAAAACATTTGGTTTATATATGTGATACTATGAATTACATTTTGGAATTTACATAATGAATATTATTGTATTTCAATAAATTGACCACACATCTGAAATTAAAACTGATAACGTTGCCATATTAATATACTTTTATGAAATAATCGTACTCAATAATATAATAAGCACACACAGTGTATTCATATTAAGTATACCAATAATATTAAACCAATACCCCAATGTACAAACTTAAAGTTTCCATTCAACATGGCATATTAAAAATATTATAACAATTTGTTCCTCATATATTTACATTCAATGACCCAATGTCTAACTCGAAGGTTTATCAACATTGATAAATGATAATACATAGTCACACCATTCTTTATGGACTTCATCCAGTTCTTCTTCCGTGAAGCTTTCTTTACTCTCCCATTAAAAAAAAATCAGAAGTAAATGTTAATAAATGAGAACATAATGTACCTTTTTATTTTTTTAAAGATATAAAAGTTTATGAAATTTATACTAACCTTGAATTGTGTGGTTATAAAATCATGTAACATTATCTCCCGCATAAAACAAAAGACATAATATCCACATTCAGTATTATCGGGTTGACGAGGTACCTGAAAATTAAATTGAGTGGGTTTAAAAAATATTTATATGTATAAACTCAGTATAAAAGAATATATTTCACATTTACCGATAATGACACCCATTTCAATTTCTTTATCTTCTTATCAAATGTAGATATTACTCTAAATTGAAAAGAAAAAATTACTTAATACATAAATAAAATTACTTATGAAGAAACAGAAGATATATAATACAATAAAGTGTAATACCTTTTTATAAAAGTTTGAATATCAGGGTTAGGCATCGCCGTTGGATTAACTGAATTAAGTATGACGTTAAGGATTTGGTTTCAATCACAATAAGCACCTAATGATGACTACAAAATAATAACAATGATATACTCAAATTACATATCAGATCAAATTTGGGTAAAGTTGGAATAATTAAGGTTGGAATATAATTTACTACGCATTATACAGGAGCAAATAATAATCAACCGATCTTTTCATGCATTGGATCACATGATTAGCATGATAAGTGACTGTGCCACTCTACTCACTAATGAAGCTGGGGTCAAGGAATCTAAATATGTTGGTCAATTGTCTTCCCTTGAGCTCTCTATATAAGAAGCTGCACGATAACAATCAATACTGCTAGCTAGTATTAATCCCTAATATAGATTACTACATATTGAATGTGCATATTTGTATTTATAAGCTAACCTCATTTAAGCAACGATATCAACAGCTGATAATTCATCCAGTTCACAAAATTCTTTAACCCCTTCCACACCAATAAAAAAATGATGGTTTATCAAATAACCCTTCCTCAGACTTAATGGTTATGAAGTTTCCTTTTAATAAATGCTCTAGCAAATATTTGGATAACTCATCCATGGAAACTAGAGTAAGGGTCATACTGTGAGTCCAAATATCCTACTATAATATAGTATGAAATATAAGTATTAAAACCAAATCAATAAATATAATAAACAAATTAGTATTAAAATTATAAATAAAATCATACTTCTTGAGTGGTAGCGGAGGATGGGTTTGTTTCCTTACTTGTAAGGAAAGCTTCTCCTACGGGGATGATGCTATCAGACTGGCCTACTGGCATGTTATTCTACATTGCTGCCAACATGGACTATAAAACAATGAGTCTTTGCTATTGCTCATTGAGGCGTTGCTCCTGGTCATCAATTCATTGCTATTGTTGCTCAATGATTGATTCTCAAGATAAATTTACCAACCTCATGAACCCGATCAGGCCTTTTCTTTAAAGCCTAAAGCTAAAGATAAAGGATTTTCACCATACTAGGTTACCAACTCACCAGATTTGACTTTGGCTGCATAATTATCCTGAAAAATAATAATAACATAGGTTGTAACAACAAATCTATACAAGCTAATATACAGTCATACATACAACCACAATGTCAATCATACATTATTTTAAAAAAGCAGTTATACATACAATCTTTTTTGCCATTTTTTTGGTTGCTTCATCTGTAAAGGATCCATCATTCTATAGATGTCTTTGTTTTCAAACATCTCATCTAAAAATTTTGATGCCAGAGCTCGTTGATTCCTGTTAAATCATCGTAATAAAAGAATCAAAATATATAAAATGAATGTTCATAAATATTCATTAATGAGTATAAAACAAGTGTGCGAATACATACAAGCTTATACTTTACATTTGCATATCCATTTCTCGCTGTCTGATGGTGATATTGTTGTTTGGCCCAAATGTTCTGTTGGTGTTCTTTGATTTTCTACAAAAAAAGAAATTACGTTAATCACATATGAAGATCAAAGGCTATATTGCATAAAGACTTATAAATAATATTTATGGTAATGGGTTTGCATACTGAGAAATCTTTTGAAAGCTGATATCGAACAAAATTTATCAAATCTTTAACACTTATCACATTTGCATATACCACAAGTGAAATAGCCAATACATCACCTTGATTAGCCAACAGTAAAATATATTGGGTTGTCAATTTACATTTAAAGTCTCTGAATACTTTTCGAGCAGATTGCAACATAATCTTTTTACAGTCAATTAAGACGTTGAACCGTTCTTAAATTATTTAACACAATTAGTAAAGACACATTGAATTTCAATTAAATGATCATTTAACAAAGTTTACGAAATAGTTGAATAAACATACCACAATCAACTGCCATATATCTTTTAGATCATCAGGAACTAGTTGCCAATCGATGTACGTAATTAAATCCTACGACAGACGATGGCTCCAATATTAGTAGCCATCTTGGCAACTCCTTCAGACATAAACTCCTCATTTTGATTGAAGTTAATGTGAATTTTTGTGTCACTTTAATTTGTTTATTTGGGCCCTTTCCCTTTATTTTTTTAGCCTATAGGTATATTTTTTGCATGTTCAATAGAAAGAGAATGCTATTGTTTGGAGTCCATAATATCTGTGATTTTGATCATAATTATATGAATTACATAAAATGATTGTCTAAATTTAACATTGTACATAAATAAATATAACCAATACCATACTACGTATAAAAATACCATTCAAAAAATCAATTAACAAATCAATCAGCAATGTGCTCAAACACACCCTTCAGCAAATCACTCAAAACCACCATTCAGCAAACCATTCACAAACACCATTCAATATACAATTCAGCATACCAATATCATACAATACCATTCAACAAAATAATATCACAACAAGGTTCAGCAAACCACAGTATTAACAGAAAACTACATAAAAATAGCATACATGCAATGATAAGTGCTTGGATGACTATGCTTACAGTGAAATTAATAAAAAATATATATCCATATGTAAATAGTAGGAACCAAAGAAAAAAAAAGCTCTATCGAATAATATAAATAATACAATAAATAAAAATTATAAAGACATACCAGTAAATAGAGAGGTGCGCGCCGTTGATTTGTTGAAGGTCGATGGCGACGATAGGGATAAAGAAACCAAAAGTCTGATAGAAATGTGTTTGTGGGTTTGGTTTGATTAAGTAATATAACTTTTAATAATTCTGTGTACCAATAGTTTGTAATTCTGATGTCCAATATAGGGAATTAATATAAAATTTATTATTAAAGGCATTTTTCTAAAAAAATCACTTTCAATAATCCCCATAAAATTTTATTTGAAGATTATTAATGGCCTTTTTTACTAAAAAATGCCTTTAGTAATCTAAAAAATAATTTTCAAAAAAAATTATTGAAGGCATTTTTTTGAAAAAATACTTTCAATAATTATGTATGTAAATTAAAAGAAATTAGTGAAGGTGTTGTTCTAGAATAAACGCCTTCAACAATCATCTTAAAGTTTGAGCTGTGGAATATTGAAGACGTTTTTCACTGACAAACGCCTTTAATAATCTTAAAAATTATAAGAGAAAATTATTGAAGGCATTTATTCTAAAAAAATGCCTATAATAATTATGTACATAAACTAGAAGAAATTAGTGAAAGCATTGTTCAAGTATAAACGCCTTCACTAACCATCTTAAAATTTGAGCTGTGAAATATTGAAGGTGTTTTTCACTGGAAGACGCCTTTAATAATTTTAAAAATTATAAAAAGAAATTATTAAAAGCGTTTGTTTTGAAAAAATACCTTCAATAATTGTGTACGTAAATTAGAAAAAATTAGTGAAAGCATTATTCTAGAATAAACACATTCACTAACCGTGTTAAAATTTGAGTTGTGAAATATTAAAGATTTTTTTTATTGGAAGATGCTTTTAATAATCCTAAAAATTATAAAAGAAAATTATTGAAGGTGTTTGTTTTGAAAAAATGCCTTAAATAATTATGTACGTAAGATAGAAAAAATTAGTGAAGGCGTTGTTCTAGAATAAATGCCTTCACTAATTGTCTTAAAGTTTGAGCTATGAAATATTAAAGGTATTTTTCATTAGAAAACGCCTTTAATAATCTAAAAAATTATAAGAGAAAATTATTGAAGGCGTTTGTTTTGAAAAAATGCCTATAATAATTATGTACGTAAATTAGAAGGAATTAGTGAATGCATTGTTCTAGAATAAATGCCTTCACTAACTGTGTTAAAATTTGAGCTGTAGAATATTGAAAGCATTTTTCACTGAAAGATACCTTTAATAATCTTAAAAATTATAAGAAAAAATTATTGAAAGTGTTTGTTCTGAAAAAATGCCTATAATAATTATGTCCATAAATTAGAAGAAATTAGTTAAGGCATTGTTCTAAAATAAATGCCTTTACTAATCGTGTTAAAATTTGAGCTGTGAAATATTTATGATGTTTTTCACTGGAAGATGCCTTTAATAATCTCAAAAATTATAATAAAAAATTATTAAAGGTGTTTATTCTGAAAAAATACCTTCAATAATTATGTATGTAAATTACAAGAAATTAGTAAAGGTGTTATTCTAGAATAAACACCTTTACTAACCATCTTAAAATTTGAGTTGTGAAATCTTAAAGGTATTTTTCACTAGAAGACGCCTTTAATAATCCTAAAAATTATAGGAAAAAATTATTGAAGGCGTTTGTTTTAAAAAAATACCTATAATAATTATGTACATAAATTAGAAGGAATTAGTGAATGCATTGTTCTAGAAAAAACGCCTTGACTAAACGTCTTAAAATTTGAGCTATGGATAATTGAAGGTATTTTTTACTGGAAGATACCTTTAATAATCCCAAACATTTTTTAAAGGGAAATTTTTGTAGGCATTTTTAGTAAAAAACCACCTTCACTGATATTGAAGGCAAAAAAGGAGGGAATTATTGAATGCTTATTATGCAAAAAATGCCTTTGATAAATACTCCATAAAAATTAAATGAAATTTTTGAAGTTGTTTTCGAGGTGTAAACGCCTTTAATAATCGTAAATAATTCTACTATGACTCTATTGATGGCGTGTATAATATATTTAAAAAATATATAGAAGGAGATTTTTGAAGGTGTATTTCTTAGTAAACGCCTTTAATAATCCTGTCCAATAAAATTGTCCCCAGACATAGCGCATCAAATCACCAACTTGAAGTTTCATCTTTATTATTTTACTATTTCTCTTTTCAGACCAACTAAAATTTACTTTCCCTTTCCTTCAGCTTTTACTATTCGAGCATTGTTTTTTAGAACCCTATTTTGACTATTCGTTAGTTATTTACTAATATTTTTACTTAATTCGACTATTCCTTCAGCTTTTGCAATTGGTGATTTTCATTTTTGTTTAAACAATTTTCTTCCAAACCCATCTTCTTTAAATACCCATTTGTAACCCATCATCTACTTCCCTTTCCCTTTCATTTTTTTTTCGAGTTTCCTCTGTACCTGTTTTACCTTATTTTAACCCCAACTACAAAAACTCTCGAGTACTGTCTATGTTAGCAGCAAATTTTAACATTCATAATATCAGGTACCTAATAAAATACTTCACAACAAGGAGTTTTCATTTTCTATAAGTACTGGTCTTGTTATTATCTTTTGTTTAAAACATATTAAACTTAAGAATTTAACATGTTCATTTTCATATAAATTATTTATATACATTTGGTCTGATAATGTAGCAAGTACTTAATGGATAAGAAGTTGATGCAAAAGTCAAGATTAAGTTAACAGTATAGAGATGGAGTGAAAATTTTTTTTAATTTTACATTTGAGAATATAAGTGAAGATAATATGATATTATGCACATGTGTGAAGTGTACTAATATAGATTGGCAAATACGTCAAATTATTTTTGAACATTTCATTTGTATTGGATTTCCCTCAAGATATGTTAATTGGTATTTTCATGGAAAGTTTGTACCATCAAGGTCTTCCACTAGAGTTTCTTCAACTTCAAGCCTTTCCCAACACCAGCATGACCATTTTATATTAGATGACATTGAAAACATGTTATGAGATGCTTTTAACATTCATAACCAACAATTTCATAATCTTTCTCCCCAAAATGATGGATTTTATTAGTCTAATGTTGAAATGAATGAATTTGGTGAACTTGAGATAGGTGTAGGTGACCAACAACCTAGAGAAGAAGCATCAAAGTTTTATAGGTTACTTGAGGATATAAATGAAAAACTTTATAAGGGCTCGAAGCATTTCATCTTTTTCACTTGAAATGCTTATGTGGATGAACGAGAAACTCTCTGACTTTATTATTAGAGTTTATGAAAGAAATATTTTCTTTTGTAAAAATTCTTAAATCTTGTAAGGAATCAAAGAAGATGATCAAGGATTTAGGTCTCGAACATGAGAAAATTCATAGTTGTCCCAATGATTTCATGTTGTATTGGGGTGATAGAAAAAATCAAGAATCTTGTCATGTGTATGGTATTTCTTGTTGGGTGGACAAAAACTCCGATAAAAGGTTGAATGAGGATGATGATGAAGTCAATGTCAAAAATAAGCCTATTAAGGTTTTACGTTATTTTCTATTAATACCAAGACTTCAACAAGTCTTCATGTCATCCAAAACTATAGATTCAATAAGGTGGCATCGTAAGAAGCGGATAGATAATAGATCATTAAGGTGTCATAACGTCTAGATCCGAGGATCTATCGCTAGATATTGACTTTTAGGGAGTCGCCACCAATCTTTTTTATCTAGGTGCGATTGGCCACCTAAAGAATCTGTCCTTTCAGGGAACACCTAAGTTTAAAGGTCCCTAAAAGAATAGGTTCAGGTCTACTAACCAGAACAGGGTTCAGGAGTTCGATTACGTGTGAGGAAGGTTATAGCACCCTCACAACGCCCATCAAAAGATAGTACCAGCTTAAATTTGTGTTATCCAATTAGTCTTAAAATTTTACCAAGTAATTAACTATTGGAAATCATTCTCAATTGACTCTAATACTTTTAGCAAAAAATTAAAAAAATTCCCTCACCTCAGGAGTATACAAGAAAAACTACTGTTTTACTTGCAAAGGCTCCGTCGTCGGATTATTTAAAAAAAAATCAAAATCAAAATCAAAATCAAAAGGAAGGAAAAGATGATTATTCTTGTGTAGGGAAATTGATACTTTCAACTTTTCCTCAAAAATATTTTTGTTTTGAAAATTTTGATTTTCAAAGAAAATTGATACTTTCAACTTTTTCCTAAAAATATTTTTTGGAAATTTATTTTTAAGGAAAATTGATACTTTCAACTTTTCCTCAAAAACATTTTTTTTTTTTGGAAATTTTGATTTTCAAGGAAAATTTGATACTTTCAACTTTTCCCCAAAAATATATTTTTTGATTTTTTTATTTAAAGAAAATAGAACAGAATAAAAGTGAAAATAAAAAAAATAAAGAAAAGTAAAACAAAAATAAAAATAAGATAAAGATAAAAAAAAGATTAAATAAATCTAATCTAATAAATAAATAAATAAAACAAATAAATAAAGAAATTCTGAAAAAAAGAAAAAAAAAAAACCTGAAGCGGCTCGGCTATCGGCTCGGCTCGGCTCAAGGAAGAGAAACGGCTTAGGGGGACGGCTTGGAGCTCGGCTCGGCTCGGCTTGGAGGGGGCAGGCACGCGCAGGTCAGGAAGCGGGTCGACGCTCAGGTCGGGTCGGGTCACGGCAAAACGCGCGGATCCTCTGGGTCACTTAAGGCCAAAATGACGTCGTTTTGAGAGGGTATAAAAGACACTTCCCTCTGTTTTTTGGTAGAATGCTCCTTCCCTCTCTCTCTCTTCTTCTTTTTTCCTCTCCCTTCTCTCTAAAAGGCTGAAGAACTCCGGTGGAATTTTCGTCGGATTCTGAAAAATGTCACCGAAATCTAAAAAATTTCGTCGGAAGTTCACCGAAAGTTGGCCGAAAGATCACCGGTTTCTGGGATTCTTGCCAGAAACTGGGCAGATCACCGAAAACTTTAAGGTTGACCAAAATTTTCGTCGAAAAATTCAAACTTCGCCAGAAAATTCTACCGGAATCTGGAATTTTCCAAAATTCCCAAAAAAAATCGCCAAAAATCTTCAAAAAATTTTTACTAGCTCCTAGAACACTCATAAACCTTTTCTCAGCTTCTTATACGCCTCATTTTCTCTCAAATCAGTAGTTTTGCTCACTGTTTATTCTCTGTGTCCTGCATCTGTTCCAGGAGGTCCCTTTTATAGGGATTGATCAGGAGTTTCTGATCAATCCCAATTCCTCCTTGGATTGGAATTTAATCTTTGAATCCAATCTGGACTCTTCTGATTGAATTCCCATTCACAATGAGATTCTTCAACTTTCAATCACAGCCATCAAAAAAAAGAAAGAAAAAATAATAATAATAATAATAATCAGATAATCGAGAAAAATCAGATAAAATTAACAGATAATTTAAAAAAATAATAAAAAATAAAATAAGATAAACCCAAAAATATATTACAAATAATAATAATAATATAATAATAATAAATATATAACTATATAAATAAAATACATATAAATATATTCTAAATAAAAATAAATAAATACAGATATACATATATTAATACATAATAATAATAATAATAAATAATAAAATACATAAAATTCAAAAGAAAAAAAAATAATACAGAATAAGAATTGAAATGGGCCTTACCCATTTGGGCCAGGCCCAATTGATCTGGTCCTGGACCCAATTGGGTGTCTACATAAGGCATTTTATAGATTTTTTGGCATGAAAATCATTTTATTCTAGGTTTTCAGACTTTGCATCCGATCCTCGAAATATTCTGCTAGGACTAGTATCTGATGGATTCAACCCGTTCAAAATGATAAGTACTTTTTATAGTACTTGGCCAGTTGTATTGATTTCTTATAATTTACCACCATGGATTGCTATGAAGCAACAATTATTTATATTGTCTATGATAATTCTCGAGAAAAAAGGTCTAGGTAATGATATAGACATCTACTTACAACCTTTATTTAAAGAGTTAAAGCAATTATAGGAAGGAGTTGAGACTTATGATGTATCAAGAAAAGAAAACTTTAATATGCATGCTACTTTATTATGGACTATCAATGATTTTTTTTGCTTATGTAAATTTATCTAGTTGGAGTACAAAAGGTTGTTATGGTTATCCATGTTGTGCTACACAAACATGTTCGAAGTAGTTACCTAATGGTAGGAAATTCTGTTATATGGGACATCATTGATGGTTAAATGATAATCATCGATTTAGATTTCAAAAACATCTCTTTGATGAAACTAAAGAGTTGAGGAGATCACTTTTACCTATTAGTGGGTCTAATATCTTGTTAAAGTTAAAAGATATCAATTTTCACTTATGAAAAAATGACTCCATCAAGGAAAAGAGTGAGAGACATCTTAAAGGTGTACGACCTCATATTACATGAATTGGTGATACTGATACTGACATTTATGATGTTAATGTTCAAAGTGATAAAGAAGACAATAAAGAAGATGAACCTAATGAATCTGAGTTGTGGAAAAAAATAACTATCTTTTTTTAGTTACCTTATTGGGAATATAATTTATTACGTCATAATCTTGATTTGATGCACATAGAGAAGAATGTTTGCAAAAATTTTATCAGGACAATTCTCAATGTGAATAGAAGATCAAATGATGACTTAAAGAGTCAGCTTGACCTAGTTGATACGGGGATTCACCCTGACCTTCATCCGAAGTTACTTTCTAATGGTAAATATCGATTGCTTGTTGCTTGTTTTAGGATTTTTAAATATGAAAAAGATATGTTTTGCAAGGTTTTGAAAAATGTCAAAATTCCAGATGGTTATGCGTCAAATATATTGAAATGTGTGAATCTAAAAGAATGAAAACTTTCTTCATTGAAGTCACATGATTATCACATTTTGATGCAAGATTTACTTTCAATTGCTTTATGCTCATCAATGTCAAAGCAAGTCACTTCTGTGGTAATTGAATTGAGTAACATATTTAAATCTTTATGTGAGAAATGTATGAATATGAAAGAGCTTGACAAATTTCAAGATCGAGTCGCGATTACTTTATACCATTTAGGGAAGATTTTCCCTTCAACTTCTTCATTATTATGATGTATTTGGTTATCCACCTTCCATATAAAGCAAAAATTGATGGGCGGGTTTATTATCTATGGATGTATCCTATGGAAATGTATTATTGTTTAATAGATTGATTAAGGTTTTATTGATGATTATGCCACTCTAGTAAAAAATATATATGACTAAAGTTTTATGCGATATATTTTTGGGGTGGTTAAAGTCTTATTGTTTCAACAAACACTATCCGAAAAGTTCTATTACTGAAGAATATTTAGCAAAAGAGTGTATGATATGTTATTTTCGTTATTTAAAAGATGTTGAAATGAGATTTAATAGACCACCGAGAAATGTTGGTATACAGCAACATGACTCTACCTACAGTTATCTTTTTCAAAGTTTTGAACAACCAATAGGCAAAGCTAAAATGGTGGAGTTAGATGATAAATCTTGGGCACAAACACATTGATATGTTCTTTTTCATCATGACTCTATTGAATCATTTTGCACGTTAGTTTTTAGCAAGGAAATTATTCATTACATTAAGTATAATCAATTGTATTTTTTTATTATTAATACTTTATCATGATGCTTTGTAGTGAGTATAGAAATAATTTGAGAGCTTCCACACATTATCGATGACCAAACCCTCGAGAACTTGATAAGTTATTCGTCGAAAACTTTCATGAATGGTTAGGAGTAACTGTAAGTAATGTCATACTTCCCTTTATGAGAAATCTACACAAAATGCTTACAGTATAATTAACATTATTAATATATATATTTACTCCATTGTTATACGTTTGGAGTGGAAGGCTTGTTAGTGAAGATGTGAAGTGCCTTTCACAAGATCCGAATAGGATTATGAAATGATAAAAAGATTTCATCATCAATGGATTTAGATTTCACACTAAATCCCATGAGAGATTTAGTAGTACACAAAATTCAAGAGTTGTTGTTACTTCATCAACGACTAGCTATGCTAGTGCTAGGGACACAAATCCTTTAGAAGGAAATGTTGACTATTATGGCATGATTAATGACATCATTGAGTTGGATTATTATGACAAGTGAAAAGTTATCTTATTTTGATGTGATTGGGCTGATGTGAATAATACAAGGGGTATTAAAAAAGATTAGTATGGATTTACACTTGTGAATTTTTCTCGATTAATTCACACTGGACAACAACTCATCGATGAACCTTATGTTTTTTCATCTCAAGTCAAACAAGCTTTTTATTCTGAAAATCCCAAAAAATTGGGTTGGTTTGTTGTTGTTCGAAACACACTTAGAGACTTATTTGATATGGGGTTAGATATAAGACATGATGTTGGTACAGGAACTGAATGTTATCCTTTTTCTAAACAAAACTTGGATGAAAATATCTCCAGTACCTACACTTAGTGGGTCCGTGATGATGTTAATGAACACATTTATGAACCATAATGGATCATTTATATTTTGTAATTCGTGTGTTTATGACATAATATAGTAAATGATTGTATGTAATTAATGTTGCATTCGCTATTGTATATTATTGTATTGTAAATTATACATTATCTTTTGATTTAATTAAATCGATATGTTCTTTTTGTATCATAGGTTATGATAAGTTAACTTCGCAATGTCTTTATATTTGTTCTAAAGTTTTATCTTTTATATATTTGTTTTTATGATGCAGATAAGCTATAATGTGGAGGAGTAGATTAAAAGAAATACATATAAGAAATATTAGTTCAGAACCATTTGCGACACCTGTTGATATTGGCGATGGTCTGAATTCTTTGGAGGGGAATGAACGTACTATCGGATCTAACTCAGTCACTTCTAATCCTTCAACTGATATTGGATCTGGCAATAATTGAGGTCTAGGTATAGATAGTATCCTGTCAATTGATTGTGCTTTAAATTTGAATATAGGTATCATATATCCCATATTTACAAATCGATTATAATGATAAAAGTATTGCCATTTTACAAATTTATTTTTTAATTTTTGCAGTTGATAACAATGGTCAATGGAAGATCAAAAACTGAACAACTTCAAAGGAATTATTTGCACTACCTCTAAACGAGCGTATTGTAGTGTCTGCAAACTTTGATAGCAACCAATTGGTGAAAAGGCTTAACTGTTGGCTAGATTTCTAGGCATGCCTGCTCGTAATAGAATGAAATTGCCTATTCATTATGAAACATGGCATAAAGTTCTAACAGAAGTAAAGGCCGATGCTTTAAACTTCATTGAGGTATTATTATAATTAATTACATATAAAAAAATTAATTATTTTAAAATTGGTTTACTGATTAAAACTTTTCTTTTTTGCATTATTACAGTCAAGATTTGTACTTGAAATACCAACTTCATTTGTGCTTAAGTCATTGGAAAAGAAATGAAAAGATTATAAGCATAATTTGAAGAATAAGTATTTCGATAGAAATACAATTGTAAAGGCGATGATGGAAAATCTACCCCGTAATGTGATTAGGTGGCAATATGAACAATTAGTTAGATTTTGGTTCTCAAGAAAATGAGAGGTACTAATTTATAACTTTGTATAGTAAAATGAAATAATGAGAGTGTTTTATGCTTTAAGTTGGTAATATTTATATTTCTATAATATACCCAATTATTTTTTTGACAAGAAAGAGAACAGATTGGGATTGGTAGCAAAAAGCAACAAAAATATAGCCACACAAGTGGATCAAAAAAATTTGCAAGAAAGCAAAAAGAAATAGTAAGTTTATGATTTTAAACTTATTCCAATGAATGAACTATTTGTGCCATTAAAAGGTAAATATGCAAAATAACAATTATTGTACTGTTTTAATAGTTTTGATAGTTTCAATATATGATATTAAACTTATCGAAAGTTTTGAACTTAGTTGAGATGGATGATATGTATGAAAAAGTTATTGTTTACATCTATTTAGGTAAAATTACAAATTTTTTGTTATTGTTCAATTTAAACAATTTGGATAGCTTCAATACTTAATATTAAACTTTTTCGATTAATTAAACTTCATTTCTATAGTTGATATGGGTGAAAAAGTTATCATTTATGTCTATTTGGGACTACTTTTACCTTTAAAAGGCAAAAATACAAATTAAACTTTTGGATGGCTTTCAACAGTTTGAATGGCTTCAATCCATAATATTAAAGTTGTCCAAATAATTGAATTTGGTTGCCATGATCAATATTTGTGAAAAAAGCCAAAATGCTTTTATTGTTTGTGTCTGTTTAAGATTATTATGTTGTAAATGGGCCAAAATATAAATACATGATATTAAAATTATTCGAAATTCTTGAACTTGATTAACAGGCATGATATGTATGAATAAGTTACGGTTGATATGTATCATATTGAATAACATATGTTTTTGTATAGGAGATTGAGATGGGTGGTCAAATTGGATGTGTGAACTTTTTTGCTTAACACACACAAAAAAGATAAATCTTACATGAATGTCGAAACATAAAAAAATTATGGTAATTTGTAATATCTATTTTAACAGAAAGTAAATATTTACTCTTTTTAACATATTATCAATTAATCATTAAACTTAATAGTTATATATGACTAATTTACAAGAGAAAGCGAAAAACAAAATGGCTGTTGAGATTGAAGTAGCATTTGATAGTTCTCTCAATATGCAAGAATTGGAAAATCGGATATTCATAGAAGTTGCTGGAAAAGAAAGGCATGGACGGGTTTGAGGCCTTGGATTGGGTCCAACACCATCTACCTACTATGGACATAGCTCTTAGTAATTTACATTCTCAACTAGTCAGTCTTCGCGTGACAGTTTGATATTGAAAGAGGAGTTGCAAACTATGCAACAACGTTTCTAGTAAATTAAAGCAGAAAGAGAATATGAGTATGCCAAAATTGAGGAAGAACGTGCTAGAATGGAGCAAGAGCATGCAAAATTTCAGTAGTTGCATGATCGATTCGATCATCTTATAAATTTTATGCAACAATAACTTTCAGGAACTGATCTCGGTGGTCCTCCAACTTAGGTATTATATTTAGTAAATATTTATATTTTTTTAATATCAACAAAGTTTACAATGAAGTGTTAAAAATTGTATGCTATTATTCAATAGATTCTTGCGCACGCTAGTGACCAAGGTGAAAAAACTCCTTCATCAATTGGCAGCCTTCAAAATGAATGCAGTCATCAATTTCATACATTTTAATTTTTATTTTGTTAATGTGTACAAAAAGTTTGAATGTTATTATACTAATTATTAAATTTTGTGTTAATTAGATGCATATTTGAACATGAATTAAGTTTATATTAATTTCAGTATCTGAATTTAAGTTTGTTTATGAAAATAATAAATATTAACAAAAAATTTTATTTGAAAAAAATACATTTCTCAATTTCGTGGCATTTGTGTTCAAGAATGTCGCTAAATGATTAATTTAGTGACGTTTGTATCATAAAACGTCACTAAAAGTAATAACGCTCTTGTTTGAAAATGAGCTAAATTAGTGATGTTTTTGTGATACAAATGTCACCAAAGTAACGACGTTTTCCTGATAAAAACGTTACTAAATTAGCAGCATTTGTACCTTTGACACGCAACTAAATTAGCAGCATTTTTCATATACAAACGCCACTAATGTAGCGGCACTTTTCAGATACAAAACGTTGTTTTCCATATACAAATGCCGTTAATATAGCAACATTTTTCAAATACAAATGTCGTTAATATAGCGACATTTTTCAGATACAAATGCCCTAATATAGTGACGTTTTATAGAAAATGTCACTATTTTCTGTGACGCCTATATAGCCGGCACTTTGACTGGCATTTTTTACAAATGCCATAAATCTTTTAGTGGCGTTTATAAGCATCACTAAACGTAAAAAAAAAATACCATTAAAAACCAAAACCCCTGTAGTGAACCCAGTATCATGTCGGACATGTTAATTTTTGTTTTTGTTCTTTTCATAGTCAACTAACTGAAGTACTTACCATATGTATAGACATTAGAGATAGAAAAGAACCAAATATTGAAATTTTATTTTATATTTGATATGTGTAAAAATTATGATAGGATAAATTTATTTATTAATTAAAATTATTCTTTTTTAAAATTTATATAATTTAAATTATTGATATAATTTTTAAGAGTATAATAAAATATGTAAGTTCAATTTCATAAATTAAAAATAATTTTCTCCACTTTGAGGGGATTGAATCATCATATGTAAATAGGATAATTAATTTAATTCCTTTTATAATTCTATCACTTTTTTTCATATATAAATCAAATAGAATAATTATTATTTTATCTTATCCCTCATACTATGTATCAAACATGACATAACATGACATAACGGCAGTAGATTTCCATTTTAATCACTTTGTAAAACCTTTTGATTATGCTGATGGTGTTTACATGATGAATGATAAATATTTATAAGACTACTTATAATAATTTTAATCATAGAATAATTTTTCTTTATATACAAGTAATTTTGTAAAATAAATTAAAAAAAATTCACATTTTTAAGGTCTCCCTTAAAAGTCTAATCATAAATTTTATGACAAAAATACTTATTGTAGGTAAAGAGAAAGTGTTATATTTGTCTTCAGGTCATCATTTTATACGTACAAATTTAAAAGCTTTAACACGTAATAAGAAAAGAGTTAGATCAACTGAATGTATCGCATGCCTCTTTCATGCTTTATACAAGAAATTATTTTAATAAGAAAATGAAAAGACCTAAATATCTCTTCCCAATTGACAATTCCATTGCCATTGACTAGAATTTTATTTTATCATCATAGAAGGTTTCATTCATAAAATTTGAGCATTGAAAGAGACATTAAAAAAAAGCCTAATTAGGGATGTTATTATCTTTATTTAGAGTAATATTTTTCCTTTTTGGAGAGTATAAATTAATATGAAAATTTAAAAAGCCTTCCTTCAAGAACCAAATAATTAAGGACACAATTAGTTTCTAATTGGAGAGTAACATGTGCTTAGAAATATGAACAAATTGTCAGGGAATGAGGTAATCACAATTGTGGTTGAATGGTCCTAATCCATACTAAATTTAGGTCATTCATGTTTTAATAAAATCTAAATTGACAAAAAAAATTGAAATTCCTATTTTTAATTACCTAAAGAAAAGAAAATCCAGTGTTCCTTCATTCCAAATGCCAATGTCTATCATCCATATGAGTTCGAAGCTCAAAGTTCATGTCACTTTTTTGTTCACAAGTTGTAGACATTGAATTTTGTCTGGGTCTATTAAATTAAATTTTGTTTTCAAGTTTTGTTTATTAATATTAAAATTAATTAATAATTATATATAATAATTAATAAAAACAAAAAAAATAAAATAAAAGAATAGGGTGGCCAACAGTGCCATGGATTGGGGTGGTAGTGGTGCCTTGCAGGCCACCACTAGCCATCCACCCACTGGCCATACCCATACCCTGCCTGCACCATGCCCTAAACCTTTAGCCACCCACTTCCCCATAGCCAACACCCATGCCATGCCAACCCACATGCTTCCCCTTTGAAGCTTTTAAAAATCCCAACTTTTTCCTATGCACAAGACCCCAAGCACTGATCTTTTTTCCCTTGACTCGTGCACAAATGCCCCTGAGAACCTAAAGACAATGCCTCAGTCTCCACACCTGCACCCAAACCAACCTCATGCTCGACCTTACCCTGATTCCAGACCCTTCTTTACCTTACTCGCTAGCACCTTTCCACACACCTCAGCATCCCCGTGCATGCACCTATACCCTCAAAATCCCTAACCCCATTCCTATCAAACACCACCCGACATGGAGCCACACCTGAGATTAGGCCTCATACCTCCACTACGCACCCAATCCTGCCCTTAAATCCCTTTCACACCAAACACTCCTCAAACATAACAAAAAAAATACACATATGCATACACCTAAAAAAAACATGCCAAAAAAAAATACAGTCCTTCCCATGAAGAGAAACCTCAGTGTTGAAGCCCCCTACAAAAATAAAAAAAATCATCAGTTTTGGTTTTACAACAAAAAAAAAAAGAAAGATAGAAAGCTTTAAACCCTGATCTATGCATATCGGGGTCGTTCTCGATAAAAAAAGAGGCCAAATCGAAGCTTAAGAGGCTAAGATGAGCCTTTTGGCAAATTTTGAAAATTTTCGATGATTAGACCAGCGGTGGACATTCGTTGGTGACAGAATAGATGGCGGTTGATGTTACCACCGGTGATTGGTCGGGAAGCCCCTCCTTGTTTTAGAGAGAAAAGCTCTCTCTCTTAGAGAGAGAGAGAGAGAGAAAGAGAAAGTTTTGAAAAATGAACCTAAAAAAAAAATTTAGGGTTTTATAAGAAAAAAATAAAAAGGGGAAAACGATGTTGTTTAGAGCCTACAAGGATCCACGTGTTGGCCCTGACCCGACCCACGACCCGCTTTTGGCTCAACTTAAGATCGGTTCAGTTGAATTGGTATTGAACCGTCAAAAACCCAGTTTGAACTGCAGAACCTCCAAACTGATCAGATCGGACCAGACCGATATTAACCTGACCGTTGACCAATTCAGTTTAGTTTTTTTATTTTTTATTTTTTTGAATTTTTTATATTATTATTTTTTTATTTTGAGTTTTATTTTTTTAATATTTATGCATGATAAATTTTTAAATTTGTTAGAATAAATATTTGATTATTTTTAATAATAATAAAATGAAAACAAAGTAGGATAATAACTAAAAAAAATACTAAAAATGCCTAAAAAATAATAATCTAAAAATGATAATAAGAATAAAATAATATTTTTTTATTTTATTTTTCCTACCTAAATGTTAGAGGGAATAAAAACCTCAAACTCTAAAGTATAATTCTGCCTAAATGTTGGAGAATTAAAAAAAATTAATTAAAAAAGCATAATAATAATAATAATAATAAATTTCATAAAAAAAGAAATATATGAAAATTTTTAATTAATTTTTGAAAATTATAAAAACTGAACTTGCTTTGAAAATCCACTTAGATGTTGGAGATTTTTAGAGATGTTTACGTTATCTTTAAGTCTTAAAATTCAAACCCTAAATCCTTTAAACCATAAATGAAAACCTTAAACCCTTTAAATTATAAAATCAAAACCCAAAACCTTCCAAATCCTAAAACTCAAGCCCTAAAACCTTATAAACCCTAAGACTAAACCCTAAAACCTTTAAAACTCAAACCAAAACACTAAAATCCAAAAATCCAAAATCTTGAAACCCTAATCTTTAAAACATTGACTTAAGCTTTACCTAAGATCATTCCAAAATCCTAAGAATATGTGTGAAAAGCTTACTTGAAATAACTTGTTCTTAAATATCGCCTAGACGATGGGGTATTTAAGAAACTTTATTCCATTAAGTTTTTCATACGAGTCCTTAATTCGTTTTAATAATGGATTGAAAATATATATATGTATAAAATGGGATCTTAAATATAAATAATTGTACCTAAGCTCTGCGTAGATGTTGGAGAGCTAGGGTGGTCTCATTATATTTAAGAACTCAATTTTTAAATCGCATTTCATTACCTTGCATAACATCTATTAGCATGCATACGTCATCATGTTATTAGTAGCACTCATTTTGCATTTCGCTGTCTTAAATTTTTATTTGTTACTTGATAATATCATCATTTATTTTTTCGTATAAAATGTTTTACAAAAAAAAAGAGTGGAAAATACACATTTTAAAATTGTGATATTATAAAATAATATTTCAAAGAAAATAATTCTTGGTACTTTGCTTAGACATTGGAGAGTAACCAATAATTATTATCTACAAAGAGTATTATTTTCATTTTAAGAAATGTTGTGTTAAATCTTAAGTGAAAAGAGTTATTTTAAATTCTGCTTAGATGTTGGAGAATTTTAAGATAATTCTTTAACTTAAAGAATTTTTCAATATTTTCAAATAAAGAGTTTTAACAAAATTCTATTGTTTAAAATGAAAAGGATTATTATTAAATTTCAAAATTAAAACTATTTCATCCAACATAAAAAATAGTGCATAATTAATTAGTATCAATTTGTGGGCGTTGTTGGGGTGCTAATACTTCCCCACACATAATCGACTCTCAGACCCAACCTAGTTTTCGTAGATCAAAATTTATCTTCTTGATAAACTTTTAACCCGCTTTTATAGTTTATTTAAAAAGATAAACTTTTAGGTGGTCAATCACACCCTAAAAAAGATTGGTGTGACTTCTCTCATTTTTATCGATTTTCAAATTCTTTATGTCCGACGGTCTTAAAACCTTACGACAGCTTGACGACTCCACTGGAGACCTTTAAGAGTCAGGCCAAAATTTTAATTATGCACTATTGATAGTTGTTGGATTTAATTAGTTTTATTTTAAATTTAATTTAATTCCCTTTATTTTAATTTTTCAAAAGATATATACATACAAGTTAATAAATTAAATAAATTATATGTTAGTTATTACTTTATTTTGATTATGTGTTTATGATTTATTTATGTTATTTTGATTAATACATTACTTTGCACACACTTTGCATATTCACTCACATGTATGAGCTCTAAAGCTCTTTTCTTTTTAGGAGGAAGTAAAGTAGTTACGCTCTCGTGAGGTGATAACTTCTGTATTTGCTAGCAAAATACTTACACTCAGATTAAACCATTTTCGTTAGTAGCCTGTAATAGGTAAGAATTGGGGAGCCTTACTAGTTTATAATGAACGATAATGTAAGGAATAGTCTGGGAACCTTTAGACTTATAAATCCTAACCCAATATATTATGAGCCATAGGAAGCTTGCCTAGGGTAGAGCCCTGCCGACCTTTTTATAAAAATAACCTAAAAATGTATTAAAATTTGAAAAAATGGATAATTGTCCAAATTTTACATTTCATAAAATATTTTAGAAAAAATGATTTTTTTTAGCATTATCCAACAAGCAAAAGAAAAAAAAAAACAAAAAAAAGTTTTCAAAAAAAATTAAAGATTTTTCTTCAATTCTTTGTTTATTGGCCAAGTAAAAATAAATTTTCAAGTCCTAGTTATTTTGTTTTTCCTTCTCAAAATTTTTTTTTTCGTATTTTGTTTCATCTTTTGCATTTCATATATCATAATAAATAATATATGTATCTCATCCCATGCGCATCATAATAGGATAACATGAGCATTCCATCCTATCCATATCAATGAATAGTACATTCATCTCATGTTTTGCACATGTTGATAAATGATACATGCCTTCCATATGCAACTTAATAGGTAATGCGCACACTCCATTTCATTACATATTTAAAGGTAGTGTCAGTTTTACTATGTTGGCATAACACAAGCATTGCATTCCATGTAACAATATAATGTGCACTTGATAGGTTCATACATTCCATACAAGTATGTTTTATTAGTCATAGGTATACATCGCATCATTCATGTAAGTATATCATTGCATTTCATGCATATGGATTCATGATAGTAGGGTTTTATGAAACATACATTGCATTTCATATCCCACCATCCCTACAACATAACATTACATTCCTTGCATACATATTCATAGTTGATGAAAATTTTTATTTGGGTCTTTGTACATAGAAAAATCCATTATCATAGGCATATATGCATTTCATGACATTCTTTAGTCATCATATTCATGTATTCATAAACATACTTTTGTATGTCATGTAAGTTAGAAACTGTTTTTGTGGCATTCATTCAATAAGGGTAGTAATCTATAATTTTTGGTTTAAGTCCTGAAATAAAATATCTGTCTTGATGGAAATTAAAGTATCAAACATGGAAGATCAATTGAAAGCAAAGATTAGTGCTTTGAAGTTGAATTAAGAGGAATTTTGGCTCGAGCTTCAAGAGATGAAACAACAGATTACTCACTTGATAGAAATAGTTAAAAGTAACGGTATGGTTGAGTTTGTTGCTCTTCAAAGATCGTTGTCACTTTCATCAAGTCAAGATTAATCGGCTCCTGTTAGTTTCAGCACTTCTTTAGAGCATACTAAGGCATTGGATGATTTAAACAGTGATCAAAGTTTGGGTGAACTAGCCACGCAAATAACTGAGCTCAAAAGTTTGATTTTCAAGAATGATTCACCTGGTTTCAAACAACCATCACCAATTATCTCGAGTTCAAACCCGCACCTAAATCTTTCTTATGACTACTTCCAACCTCTTTTCCAAACACTTAGGATTAGACCTTTAAATTTCATGCAACTTTTAAGAATTCCACACTTAAATTCATGTCTATCACCTTATATTTCATAATCACTTATTCAGCATGCCATTCTGTTATCACCCTTTGAGCCCAATCTTCAACCTAGAGTTTTTCAAATTCACTTCAAGACCAACTATATCATCATCTTTTCAGTAAGGCAAACTAACCATAGAACATAAAAACTCTAGCAACACTAAAGAAAAAGCTCATATTAATCTAATACCTATGTCCTATGTAGATTTATACCCATTACTCCTAGAAAACTACATTATTGCCTTATCACTGCTGAACCCCACAAACCACCTTTTTCCAAATGGTATGACCCTAATGCCTGATATGAATATCATCTTAGCATCATGGGTCATTCTCTGAAAGATACATGGCTTTGAAACATAGGGTGCAAGGACTGATGAAAGCTAGATATTTGGGTTTTGATGCCAAAATAAAGCTAGTTGTTCATAAAAACCTTTCATTGATCCATACCAAGATAGCAGGCAGTACTGTAGGGAATAATAAGGTTGGCCAAGATGATGAATAAAAAGTATAAGCTTTTAAAGCAAAGGATTGTCCTCTCCAATAATCATAGTCAACTATTTTTAGATTTCTTAGGTGAGACAAGAGGGAGTAAGAGCAAGTTTAGCATTTTCTAGCCCCAGCCCTAGAATGGTTCATGATGTGTAAACTTGATACTTCTGAGAATGAATGAAAACTTTTTTTGACTTGAATTTTCTATGAATTGATGCCTCTATCCACTTTTAATAATTATACGTTTAAAGGAGCTTGTGAAAAAAAAGTGACGGTTGTCAATATGCTTTCACCAAATTTTTAAGGACGAAAGAATGTCTTTCGATAACCCAGCCAGAATATAAGAAGAAACTCAAGTTTACCCTCCTTAATAATAATAAAATTTGACTTGCACATCATGCATCATCTATTTGAATTCATTGTTTTTCATGCTAGCTAAGGATAAAAAATGATGATTGCGAATATGCTTTTGTTAAACCTTCAAAGCTAGAAATTTTTTATAATAAAATTCATGTCATGCATTTCTAACTTTTGATAACTAATAAAAGGTTCAAAGATAACTATCCTAGGAAATGAAATTAATTAAGTCTGCACACTTATAGTACTCGAGCTAGTACCAAAATCATGAAAAATAAAGATGCAAGTCGGATGGACATAATAGAAAAGGCTTAGAGAGAGATCAAAAAAATAGTCACGAGAATGTAACAAAACATAGACAAACAGTTAGTAGAACTAAAACAGATTTTAGCAGAGTTGACAAAAGGAAAAAGATTTGTTGAAACATACAGGGTAATAAAAGAAACAATTGTCGAGACACCATTGTATCCATCTGGGTTCACATATGTTCAAGACCCCCATATGCTGCAAGCATTTTCAATAAATCATCAACCTTATACTAGCCTTTTCGCCAAGTTGTCATCAATTCAGACAAATATCAATCTCGAGCCTACTCCTTACGACTCCATAACTGTGCCTAATGTGGATGATCTTAAAGAAATAAAAAGAATGAAAAAAGTGTTAGATTTATCAAGAGATATAATGATGAAAGATAAATATGACCTATTGAAAGAGAGACTGAAGGTAATTGAAGGTCATGATATATATAAGAGTGTTGATGCTAATGAGCTTACTCTAGTGCCTGATTTTGTTATTTCATCAAAATTCAAAGCCTTAGATTTCAAAAAATATGATGAAATGAAATGCCCTTTAACTCACATCACCATGTACTATCGAAAAATGATAGGCCACACTTATGATGATAAGCTGTTGATCCATTACTTTCAAGATAGTCTCACAGGGCTTGTAATAAGATGGTATGCTTAGTGGACCAAAATAAGATTTACTCTTAGAATGATTTGGCTAAGGCCTTCCTAACACAATACAAGCATGTTGAAGATATGGCACCAAATAGGTTATCCCTACAAAACATAAAGAAAAGTCAACTGCAACTTTCAAAGAATATGCACACAGATTGAGAGACATAGCAGCCTAAGTGCAACCACCCCTATTAGAGAAAGAAATCGTTATTTTGTTTGTCAATTCCTTGAACACTTTTTATTACGAAAGAATGATCAGAAATGTCTCTAAAAACTTTTCTGACATGGTAATTTCTAGTGAGATTATAAAAAATGCAATCAAGAATGGCATGATTAAGTTAAAAGATACGACAAATGTTAAAGAGAGAAGCACATCAAAAAAGAATGAAAAAAAAGTACAAGCAATCATAATGGAGGAGCATCTACTCAAGAGTTTTATCCCGTACAATCCTTATCATTTTCATTATCTTATCACAGGTAATATCTCTCAAAACCTATATCTTTGCTAACCAAGCCAGCATTTGAGCTTTTCAGCAAATTCTCATCTTCAAATGAATATTCATGATCTTGTCCTTATATTTGAACCTATCATTCGACCAATAAAGAGCCAAAAGAGAGCAAAGAATGATCGAGAGAAACTATCAATCTCTATTTCTCGTTTGTTGCCTTTACTAATAGAAGGTTGGTATCTTACTCTTATGCCTCTAAAAATAATACCAAATCCATCGACAATGAGTTATGATCTCAATGGTAAGTGTGATTATCATATGGGGCAATCGGTCACTCAGTTGAAAAATACATATAATTGAAAAAAAGAGTTAAAGATCTTATCAAGAGTGGTATTCTGACTCAAAAAGTGATAGAACAATGAAAGTTAACTTCATATAATTGTCAAATATAAGAAGTTGAGATGAAAAAGAAGGTCTCGAGTTTTGAAAACTGAAGACAAGATGATTTTCTTTTGCATCTTTTTACTGTGTATGTATGACATGTGCATAGTATCCCTAGGAGTTATCTAACTTATTTTTAAAGAATTGAATGTTTTGGATCTTTTTATGAAATTTTCTCTTTATGCATTTGTTTGAATAAAAGGTCCTACATAAGTAACTTTCCAAATAAAATATATAAAAATGAAAAAAAAAGTTTTCTTTTGTAATAAAGATGGAAGGATTCTTGAAAAAAATGGTGATTACTATTAGAAAAAAGCTCATCAAATACCTTCACACCTTTTTGAATACTTTTATATCCTTAATCACTCCAATGACTTGACTCATCAACCATAATCATTTATGGAATGTGAGTTTGAGTTCATACTTTAAAGTGGTGCTAATCTTTTCTTCGGTAATGAGCAAAAGAGGTCAATTTTAAAAATTTATTTTGATAAGTAAGATGCTTTTTAAATTTTCAATTGATAATTCAATATGTGTCAAAATTTTACTATGATCATATACACAAAATGCTTGAACCTTTTCTCATAAGTAACCCTTGTTTCATGTCTTAAGGCACATTGATTAAAAAAAAGTAGAATCCTTTTTTGCCTAAGATAATTTATTTCATACCTTTTCTCTTTCTTTCACCAAGAAAATACCAAAAAATTTGAAGCCAAAAGAGCCTTTTTAAACTGTGTGATTAATCCCACACAACTTGATTTTTATCGTCATGAGAACCTTGAGTGAAAAACAAAATAGGGCATCACAAAAAAAAAAATAAAAAAAATAAAACAAAAAGATCTCTTTTATCTCATCTTTTAATAATTTACTCTTCGAATTAAGTGATAATGTATGAAATGACGAATGGCCATCTTTCTCTATCCTTCTCATATATAAAAATTTTCACTTGCTACCCATTTGAGCCTATTAAATTTTTTATTCTAAAATAAATCTTGACCGAGGATCATTTTCTACATTTGAGGAAAAATAAAGATACCTTCAAGAGAGTAATTTCAATAAAAGTGTTTGATATTGAAAGCATCTAACATGCTCTTCGAAAATGAGAGTTTGGGGTAAAACGTGAATAAGGCTTCAATTGGAATTCCAAGAATTCAAGAGAGTAAATAGCTAAAAATGAAGTTAGGCATTTCCAAGGAAGAGTAAAGAAACCTTGGGGATAAAAATCTAAAGCTTTAATTAGAATCCAAAAAAATAAAAATAAAAAAGAGAAAACATGTACCTTAAAAATGAGAATTCAAGGTAAAAAATTGAATAAAGTTATTGAAATTAAGCCAAATATTTCCAAAAAAAGAGAAAGAAGTAAAGAAAAAAAAGCCAAAGAATGCTCCTTACGATCTTTGGCCTAATTACCTTGAATAACATATTTTGAGCCTATTTATCCATTTTTTTCATAACCCCAAACCTTGGCCTACATTACATACCTTGAAAAGTTTATTTTGATTAAATGTAGACACTTGGATTGGAAAACAGTGTCCTAAAAAATTTGTATATATTTGTTAGTATTTGGCAAGATTTCACCAAGTTCTTCATTCATAAAAAAATATAGCTCTAAAGTGAAAACTCCAAAAGGGCAGTTTAGAGCTAAAGTCATTCTTGAAGCCCCAAAAAGAATTTTAGAGTTTCAAGGTTCTATCCAGAATAAAAAATCTCGATGCAAAACTTTTGAAAGGTCAGTACCCATTAGAGACTTTACATTTTATAAAAAAAACAAAAAAAACCCAACCTTTTTCTCTTCCCAAACCTTGTTCAAAAAGTAATGGCTAGTTTTGATACACATTGAAGTACCACTTTTTCAATAAAAGAAAAGTGCTTTAGAAAATTATCTCTTTCATGAGCCCAAGAGAAACTGTTGAACCCTTGTTGAGTTTTCCATGAGATATGCCCACTAGTGAAAAGAATTGAATTGTCAATTACCTCCCATCCACAAGTATTCCAAATAGTAATTATCAATTTTTAAGAGATTTGAAAGTCTTGAATTTTTTAAATTTTCTCATTGATTGCAAAGATACTTTATGTGGAGTAATTTTTTGATCAATTTTGAAAATTTTCAAGATAATTTAAGCATTTTGTACATAAAATCGAGATCATTTATGGTGAAAATTTAACATTGAAAATTTGAACAAAGATCTTTTTAATAAAAATAGGGGCAAAAAGAGTTTTTGCATTTGCATCGCTTGCATCATTAAAAGACATTTTACCTGTAAACAAAAAAATAAAAAAAGAGACATTCGTAGTTGCATCACTTGCCTATGCATCACAAGAAAAAAGATATTTTCATTTTGCATTGCTCGCATCTATATCACAAGAAAGACATTCACATTTGCATCACTTGCATTTGCACTTGTATAAAACATTTGCATTCGCACTTGTATAAAACTTTTGCATTCGCACCATAAGAAAAATTTGCTTTTGCATTATGGTATCTGCACCCTAAGAAAAGGTATTTGTAGGAGCATTTATATGAAAAGAACATTATCATTTGCATTATGAAAAAGTCAAATGTATTTGTATCAAGCATTCGTATTTTTGTATTTGCATTGACATTTGCATTTACATCAACATTTCCATTAGCATTATTGGATGAGAATAGACATTTCTATCATGATTGCATTTATCAACTTTGTAAGTATTAAAAAAAAATAAAAAAGAAAGAAAAAAATAAGAAAGATTTTAAAGTTTCAAAGCCTCTGTTTAAGGGGAACCATTTTCAATCAAGATTTTGAAGTCTCTATTTAAGAGGAAGCCTTTTTCAAACAAAATCTTTAGAGTCTCAAAAATCTCTGATAAGGCTAAATCTATTTTTAAAAAAAATTTTTAAATTTTCAAAGTTTCATTACCTTTGATTAGAAGGAGCATTCAAAGATTTTGAGATTTTGTAAGACTTTCGGGTATAATCTCTAAGACCTTTGGGTACAATTTTCAATACCTCTGGGCAAAACATTTTAAAGTTTCATTGCTTTTGATTAGAGGACATTCAAAGATTTTAAATTTTGTAAGACCTCTAGGCACAATTTTCAAGACCTCGAACAAAACATTTTAAAGTTGCAGTGCCTCTAATTAAGAGGAGCATTTAAAGATTTTGAAATCTGTAAGGCTTCTGGGCATAATTTTCAAGACCTCTGGACATAATATCTAAGACCTCGAGGTACGACTTTTAAGACCTCTGGGCAAAAGATTTTTACGTTTTAAAGTTTCATTGCCTCTGATTAGAGGAGCATTCAAAGATTTTGAAATTTGTAAGACCTTCAGACACAATCTCTAAGACCTCTGGGCACAATCTCTAAGACCTTCGAGCACAATTTCTAAGATCTCTTGGCATAATTTTTAAGACCTCTAGGCATAATTTTTTAAAACCTCCAAGCATAATTTCTAAGACCACCGAGTATAATTTTGACTTATAGTGTTGTCTCAGTTGATTCCATAATTTTGATTTACGATGTTATTCCGATCGTTTTCTTATTTTTCAATTTACGATGTTGTCTCGATCGAATCTTTTAGACCTCCAGACATAACTCTAAGACCTCCGGGCATAATTTTGACTTGTGGTGTTGTCTCGATCGATTTTTTACTTTTCTATTTGCAGTGTTGTCCTGAATGATTCTTTATTTTTTGACTTGCAGTGTTGTCTCAATCGTTCTTTATTTTTTGACTTGCGACGTTGTCCTAGTTGATTCTTTACTTTTTGACATATGGTGTTGTCCCGGTTGATTTTTTATTTTTCAACTCGCGGTGTCATCTTGGTTGTTTTCTTTATCACTTGACTTGTGATTCAATCCCAAAAGAAAAAAAAAACAAAAAAAAAATTTGAAAAAATTTGAATCGTTACTCCAGACAAAATCGATGTCTTTGTCTTTGCCATAGTCCTAATTCTCAATAATGTAAAAAAAAGGGTAGCTGTAGACATCAAATTTTATTCAAGTCTACTAGATTAAATTTTATTTTCAAGTTTTTTTTATTAATATTGAAATTAATTAATAATTATATATAATAATTAATAAAAACAAAAAAAATAAAAATAAAAAAAATAAAAAATAGAAGACGGGTTGGCAGTGGTGCCTTGCATGGCACCACTGGCCACCCACCCCATTGGCCACATCCATACCGTACCAGCACTATGCCCCAGACCCTTAGCCACCCACTCCCTTGTAGCCAACATCCATACCTTGTCAACCCACCTACTTCCCATTTGAAGCTCCTAAAAACCCCAGCTTCTTCCTATGCGTAAGACCCCAAACATCGATCCCCCTTTTCCCTTGACTCGTGCACAAACGCCCCCGAGAACTTAGAGACAATGCCCTGATCTATACGTTCGTAGCCAAACCAGCCCCTTACTCGACTTTACCTTAATTCCCAAACCTTTTTCACCTTACTCACCAGCACTCTTTCACACACCTCAGAATCTCGGTGCATGCACCCATACCTTAAAAATCCTTAACCCCATTCCTATCAAACACTACTCGACACAAACACACACTCGAGACCAGGCCTCGTACCTCCACTACGCACCCAATCGTGTCCCCTTATCCCTCTCACTCCAAACACCCCTCAAACACAACAAAAAATACACACACACACAAAAAGCACACAAATAAAAATAAATAAACACAATCCTCCCCATAGGGAGGAACCTCAACACCGAAGCCTCCAGCAAAAACAAAAAAATATCAGTTTTAGTTTTATTAAAAAAAAAGATAGGAAACTTTATACCTCGATTTACGTTTCCAAACAAAAGGGAGGCCAGATCAAAACTCATGAGGCTAGGATAAGCCTTTTGGCAAATTTTAAAAATTTTCGATGATCGAACCGGTGGTGGACGTTTGTCGATGACAGAATAGACGGCGATCAACATTGCCACCGGTGATTGGTCGAGAAGCTCTTCCTTTGTTTTAGAGAGAGAAGCTTTTTCTCTTAGAAAGAGAGAGAGTTCTGAAAAATGAAAAAAAAAAATTTTTTTAAGGTTTTATAGGAAAAAAAATAAAAAACGGAAAATGATGCCATTTTGGAGCCTAGAAGGATCCACATGTTGGCTCTGACTCGACCTGAGGTCCGCGTAACCTGACTCGTGACTCGCTTTTGGCTCAGTTTAAGACTGGTCCAATTGAACCGATATTGAACCACCAAAATACCTTATCTGAACTGCAAAATTGTCGAACCGATTAGACTGGACTAAATCGGCATTGATAAGACCATTAATCGGTCTGGTTCAAGTATTTTTATTTTTTATTTTTTAAAATTTTTTTAATTTTTTTATACTATTATTTTTGTTATTTTGAGTTTTATTTTTTAATATTTATGCATGATAAATTTATAAAATTGTTAGAATAAATATTTTATTATTTTTAATAATAATAAAATGAAAATAAAATAGGATAATAACTAAAAATAATACTAAAAATGCTTTAAAATAATAATAATAATAATCTAAAAATGATAATAAGAATAAAATAATATTTTTTTATTTTATTTTTCCTATTTATATGTTGGAGAGAATAAAAACCTCAAACCCTAAAATATAATTTCGCCTAGATGTTGGAAAATTGTAAAAAAAATTAATTAAAAAAGCATAATAATAATAATAATAATAATAATAAATTTTCATAAAAAAAATATATATAAAAATTTTTAATTAATTTTTTAAAATTATAAAAATCGAATTTGCTTCGAAAATCTACCTAGATGTTGAAAATTTTTAGAGATGTTTGCATTCTCTTTAAGTCCTAAAATCAAACCCTAAAATCAAAACCCTAAATCTTCTAAACCGTAAAACGAAAACCTTAAACCTTTTAAACCATAAAATCAAAACCCAAAACTTTCCAAATCTTAAAATTCAAGCCTTAAAACCCTCTAAACCCTGAGACTAAATCTTAAAACCCTTAAAACTCAAACCAAAACCCTAAAATCCAAAATTCTAGAATCTTGAAACCCTAATCTTTAAAACCTCGACTTAAACTTTACCTAAAATCATTCCAAAATCCTAAGAATACGTGTGAAAAGCTGACTTGAAATAATTTGTTCTAAAATATTGCCTAGACGATGGGATATTTAGAAAACTTTATTCCATTAAATTTTTCATATGAGTCTTTAATTCGCATTAATAATGGGATTGAATATATATATATGTATAAAACGAGATCTTGAATATAAATAATCGCACTTAAGCTCTACCTAAATGTTAGAGAGTCAGGGTGATCTCATTATATTTAATAACCCAATTTTTAAATCGCATTTCATTACCTTGTATAATATCTATTAGCATACATACGTCATCATGTTATTATTGGCACTCGTTTTGCATTTCTCTGTCTTAAATTTTTATTTGCTACTTGATAATATCATCATTTATTTTTTCATATAAAATGTTTTACAAAAAAAAAAAAAGAGGGAAATACATATTTTAAAATTATGATATTATAAAATAACGTTCCAAAAAAAAATAATTTTTGGTACTCTACCTAGACATTGGAGAGTAACCAATAACTATCTTCTACAAAGAGTGTTATTTTCATTTTAAGTAATGTTGTGTTAAATCTTAAGCAAAAAGAGTTATTTTAAATTTTACCTAAATGTTAGAGAATTTTAAGATAATTCTTTAACTTAAAGATTTCCTCAATATTACCAAATAAAGAGTTTTAACAAAATTGTATTGTTTAGAATGAAAGGGATTATTATTAAATTTCAAAATTAAAACTATTTCATCCAACACTGAAAATAGTGCATAATTAATTGGTACCAATTTATACATATAACCAACTCCCAGACCCAACATATTTTTCGTAGACCAAAATTTATTTTTTTAATAAACTTTAAACTCGTTTTTATAGTTTATTTAAAAAGATAAACTTCTAGGTGACCAACCAATCACACCCTAAAAAAGATCAGTGGCGACTCCTTCCATTTTTCTCAATTTTAAAATTTTTTATGTCTGGCAATCCCAAAATTGTTACGACACAAGTCCTAACTTCAATTTGGCTAGAGATTTATTCGAAACACTGAAATTCTCCCTTGAATCTAAATTTAGTAAATGTTGGTCAATAAGTGCTTGTTGGGCATCTATCTATGTCTAAATAAAATCAAAAGAAATGTTGAAAAGTTGGCCTGTTTTGAGGAAGATTATCGTTTTCTGCACAACCCAACAACCAACTCCAGCCATCTAGTTTACCAATCTTATAGAGAAGAGCATATATGAAGTACTGATTATCTATGAGGGAGTGGGACGGCATCGGCGCCGGCCCACCACATTGCTAAGTGGAATCATCCTAAATTCACAATTGGAATATATTGAAGATAACATGTATGAAAAGCTGATAGAAAAAAATTGAAGTGTTGGAATTCCATAAAGAATATCTAATACAGACAACAGAAATCTGGAACTTTCTTGAAATATTGACAAAAAAATAAAAAAAACGTTTGAGTGCGGTTAGGAGTGCTCTAGAAGAAGCCAAATACAATTTCATTCTTTGAAGCCAATTGGGGAATGACAAATTTCAGATCGAGCTGAGGAGCTCCTCCAATTCAAGGGCACCTATATCAGCATTATTTCCTGCCTGCTAACCACATGATTCGCATGTTGATATATATCATCCGGAACAATGAAAGTTAAATGACAAGAAAAAAAAAAGAAAAGATTGGGGTTTAAGGGGTTTCGATACTTTCATTTGATCAGATCATAGGTTTTTCTCTTAGCGACAAAACTATTTCACCTATATGGTTCTTCTATGGATTGGTCGGTAATTGTTTATGTGATTACCGAATGGGATCGTTAGAGTATATAGGGAAATTAGAAACGAACGATAATAACAAAACAATCCCATTATGTTCTCAGGGTCCCTTTCACCCACTTCGATTAAAAAACAAAATGTGATAGTCTATATATATGGAATCCTCCGGGCTCGAATTTCTGCAAGACGAGCACTACATTTTCTGAAACATTGCTATGAAAAGGGCAAGCTCGAGATTTTATCTGTACCTCGTACTATTGTTGGTTTCATTTTCATGGTCTAATGGTCGTCCTCTTCGTCCATACACCGAAGGACGAAACCTGATTAGGTCGATTCGAGCATTGGCTGCCAGGGAAGCTTTTAAGACTGGGGAGGCAGCAAACGAAAACAATATCAAGAACCTGTACGAGTCAAAACGATCGAGTCCTGGGGGCCCTGATCCCCAACATCACTCCATCCATAATTAGGAAGCAGTGACACCCCAAAGTTTTTGTACTCCTGCCCTGGAGTCTTCAGATTTCAGCAATGAAGGAGAACCCAACTTGGAATCTCTCTCTTTGGAGGGATGTGGCTAAAGAGTTGTAGTTTTTAATAAAAAAAAAAGAAGAAGTTTGTTGCAGTCTCTATACTTTTTGTTCATCTTTTATTTGGACTGACTTGACTTAATGGTTTGTATTCTGCAAAGAAATGCTTGTGAAAGCTGGAGTGTAGTGACTAAAGTGCAGTGAATTTCCAATTGTGATTCTTAATTTTACCGGCCTTCTTTGACTAGTTTTAGGTTATTAGCTTCCCTGCATATGTAAAGGTATTGCTTTGATCATAAGGCTTAAAGTGCACAGAAACAGAATCTGTTTGCTCATATAATATAGTTATATAGAATATAAAAGACCGCCAAAACTAGCCTTAATGACTGATAACCACTGTTGATTGGTTCTCAATGCCTCAATTAATAGGATTTGAAGTGACTTTGATCCATATGGATAAGATGAAAAAGAATATAATATCCTACTGTCCTGTAAGTTGGATTCTCCTTCAGTGTATAAATCTGAAATCTTCAGTGTGATATTACAGAATGAAGCACTGTACTTGACACGAGAATTAGCTATCTTAAACAGAAAAAAAAAAAAAACCAGTTATCGTGCAATTATTCAGAAAAAAATGTATTATTAATCAATCCTATTTTAATTCAGAGTTGATATATCAACCAGTAAAGCTGATATTTCTCTAATGGGTGAGAGGTAAATGAAACATAAGAATCTACTAATATCAGAGTTCATAATTTATCTAAAGCAAGGAAAACTTGTCGCTTTTCCTCCTTCCCTTTTATCAAAACAGCACTTTCTTTTTTCCCTTTACAAGGACAATTCATGGTTGAAGTACCTTTATAAACAATTAAGCCATTTGTAAGTTAAATAAATAGAAAATACAACTATGCTTGCTCTAGCAGTAAATTATAAAGCAAAACTCCCGTTTTGGAGAAGGGGAGGACAGACAGGAGGCATGGGTGATGAGCGCGTGAGATCTGGTCTTGGTGGATTTTGAGAGAGAAAGACAGAGGTTTGACATGGGTGAGGAGGTGAGTGGGTTTGAGAGAATGGGTTTTGCTCGTGCGAGGGAATGGTAAGTCAGAAGAAAAGATAACAAAATGATTAATATATTTATTTTGTTATTTATTAATATATGTTTTTGTATTTCTTTTTTTAAAAATTTTATTTATTCCTTTTTTTAAGTTGGATTTTTTTTATTAGTTTAATTTTATTTGAGTAGCATTATTTTTAACTAACTTATAATAATTGAGAATGTCCTCCATTATTTAATAACTTATTTGAGTACTATTATTTAATTTATACATTCAAAAATATATATTTATAACAATTTTTTTAAAGGTTGAATTCCGAACTTAGTTCAATAACTCAATTAATTTATATAATTATATTTAATAGTGAACATTTAGTAAGTTTATAATTTAAATTTTAATTCTTGTAATTTTTTATTTTAACAATCTCTTTTGTTTAAAAATATTTTATAAAAGACAACATGAGAATTCATAAATTATTTAAAAATTTATAAAATAAAAATTTTTATAATCATAATTATAATTATTATATTTTACAATAAATTACATAAAATTAAAAAAAATTTTCGATCACAATATAATATAACTGCAATAAACGGGTTGAACGTTTTTTAAATACCTGCTCCAGTATAAGATCTCAGAATAATAAGACATGAAATGAACAAACTTGGCCTACATGATCGTTGACTTAGTTTTACAATGATTGTCAACCTACGACGATAGCATAGTCATAGCAATCAAGAATTGAGAAGATGGTTTTGTCAGCACACCACTTTGATGTAGTGGATAATTTGTCCCAAGTTACTCAAACGTGAAAGACGTGAGTCATCGATATTCCCCATTGGATAAGGAGAAAAGCTTTGCTACTAGGCTTTCTTAAACGCCTAGAAAATTTTAGTCTCACATTAATCAAAAGACAAATTGAAGCATACACAACCACACACATTTGCAACAATCTGCGATTATGAATCAGGCACACTGGATTTCATGACAATCATGCTTTTGGAGGTTCTTTTCACCAATATGATTAGTTAATTAAAAGTAATATCTCTCTGGTCCTATATATACCACCTCTTCCAATCTTGGACCCTGCACAATAAAGACCAGCTATGGCTAGGTTGCGATTTTGTGCATGCTTGATACTGATATTGTATGCAATTTCAAGGTCTGAAAGTCGCTCTCTTAATCCATATATTGAGGGAAGGAACACAACTAGGTCGTTTCAAGCATTGTCCGTTACTGTTGGTTCAGGGAAAGTGTATCAGTTTAGCATACCACTCGGAGATGAATACACGAAGAAGAATCTGTACGAGTTAAAACGCCAGAGTCCTGGAGGTCCAGATCCGAAACATCACTGATCAGCAAATTATCTGAAGTAGTAAAGAGATAATAGTCATCAGCATCAGGGCATAACATAGCTAGTACTGTCTGTCTGATGATAGGAATACAATTTTGTCACCAGAACTTATGTTGTTGACAAAATAAATATGTCAGATGCAATAAGTGCCAAATTGAGCAGAATTTGTGCCATGGGTTATCCATTCAATAACTAATGGATCAATTATTAAGAATATATATATATATATATATGTATGTATGCATGCAATGGTTTATGAAAATTTAGAAGCATTTTTATTTGTCATAATGATTTTTTGTTCATGGGGGATTCTATCATTAGATTTAATAAAAATTTTTGAAATCACCACCAATCTTTTTTTATAGGGTGTAGTTGACCACAAAAAAAATTATCTTTTAATAAAAATTTTAAAATTAATTAAGATTTATTAAAAGAAGTTTAAGTCTTGAAAATCAGGGTTGGGTTCAGGCATACGTTTACGAGTGAGAAAAGTATTTGCACCCTCACGTCGCCTATTCGAGGAACGATACCAATCAATCATATGTAATCTTTTAATTTTGATGATGCGATCTTTTTTATATTTAAATTTAATTTCTTAAAATTTATTTATAAAAAATATCTTTTTGTTGTGAAATTAACATTATTAATAATTATTTCATATTTTATAAATTCCCAAAGGTTTGGGAAAATTTATAGAAAATTTTTATTTAAAAAATATTTCAAAATTATTGACCATTCACAAAATTTTCGAAATCCTATCATAAGATATTTTATTTATTTAATAAAATGACTTTAGGAAGATCCCTACTTTTTGGTGAGTTTCCAAAATTTATTAAACAAATTTTAAAATTATCAAAACTCTTGAATGAAATTCTAAAAGTTTTGAATAAGTTTTAGGATTATCTCAACTTTCTGATAAGATCCTAAATAAAATTATTTTTATGATAATTAAGAGATTTAATTAATAAATTAATTTTTATTGTGATTTTTTTTATTATTATTTACTGTTTATTACTATTTCTTTTTTATTATATTATTTAAAAATTTTAAATTATCCCGATTCATCAGCGAAATCTAAAAATATTAATATTTTACTTGTATTAAAGAATATTGAATTCTTTCAATTGTCTTTAGAAAAATTACAATTTTAAAAAAAGATTTATTCAAAATTTCAATTAATATTATTATTTTATTTTTATTTTTTATATTGTTAAATAAACTTTTATTCTAGTAATAATAATCTAGATTATTCCAACTCTATGGTGAATCTAAAAAATTATTTTTACTTGTAATAATTAAAAAAAAAACCTAAACTCTTTCAGTTTTCTCTAAAAATTACATTTAAAAGATTCATTTAAACAATTTATCATTTTTTATTTTTTTTATCTTTTTTTATAATTTCATTACTATTTTTTAAGCAAAAATTATTTTTTAAATTATCCCAACACTTTGGTAAAATTTAAATAACATTTTTTGTTTGTAATAAAATTTTATTTTCCTTAAATAGTTATTATTTTTTTAATTAAAATATTATTATATGTTTTTTTATTGTTTATTGTTACTGATAATTATTTATTTTTAATAAAAAATATATAAATATTATAAATCATAAATTATAAAAATCTTAAACAAATAACAAAAATAAAATAAAATCTAAAAATAAAAATAAAATGAAAAAAAAAACTTACAAACGGGTTGGGTCGGAGCATAGGTTGACATGCGAATCCTGTGTGAGTCAGACACCAAAAATGGTATTTTTTTTAGAGGCTTATAAATAAGCCCTTTTTTTTTTTTTTAATTTTTCCTTTCTTCCCTCTCTTTCTCTACAAATTCAGAACCTCTCTCTATAAAACAGATCCCTTTTTGTCGACCGTTGTGGAGCCCAATTTTTGATCGATTGTCGCCATGCACCGATGGCTGTAAACTTCAACAGGCACCAAAAATTTTAAAAATCTCAGAATTTGACCAATTTTTCAATTTTCAGTCACCAAAAACTTCAAAAGTTAACAAAAAATTTAAAGTTTTTTAGAATCCGATGACCCAATAAAATTTTCAAAAATTCCAAAAAAATCCCAAACTAATCTTTTTTGTTTTCTAAACACTCTTTGAAACTCATATTTTTCAAAAAAAAATAATTTCAAACCTCCTAAATTAAGAATTTAATTCTCGGAGGGTCTTTTTTTGTTTTTGAAATTTTTTTTTTTTTGTATTTGATGTTGATTCCTTGTTAAGAGGACTGAGGCATTTTTTTTATAGCTTTTGTGATTCTTGTTTCCTTTTTTTTTTTTTTTTTTACAGAACCCTTAGGCTTTCTTGTTTTTCTCTTTGTTCTTCCCCTTCCTGCTTGCAAGAATTGGCTCCATTTATAAAGATTATGGGATTCAAAATACTCTGATAGCTTGATTTCAGCTACCAAGTTGAAATCAAATCTCTTTTTCTAATAATAATAATAAAAAAAAAAATTATATTTAAGTTAAAAAAGAATCAGACAAATTTAGTGCCTACACTATTCTTGCCAGTCTTTTCTATTAGTTGTCTTCTCATTTTCTTGAAGGAGTATTAACCTAGAATCCTAACTCCCTTTGCTCCTTTTCTTTTTTTTCAATTTACTGGAAAATAGAATGCATACACAAATTTATTTGAGAGAGAGTTTCTCTCAAATGTTAATTTCTTTGGTTTGGCAAATGTTACAAATGCACCTTTATCATTATGCATACGTAAACTTATGCACTTATGCACAAGGGAGATTGAACATTGTTGGAATTGTCTCAAATTGCATAAGAAATTTGTTTAAGATTTTTTGTTAGATTGATTAGTTATTGTTTGATACAGAAAAATATTTATAAGAGAAGAATTTTAAGAGAAAATAAAATTTTGATAGATAAGTTTGTATGCTAATAAATAATGAGCGTCTCTATAAGGTTAATTATGATAGAAATATATAAAAAAAAAAGTCGTAAGATTTTATTGGAAAGACATTTTGTAAGACTAAAAAAAATTGAGAAGGTGGTGTGTATATTTTAATGAAATAAAGAAAAATGAGATAATTCACGTAAGTATTGTGCATCATATGGGTATGTGTGAATATTTGTTTGGATTTAGAATATTTTATAAAATTAGAGGAGAATGAAAGTTTATGGGTATTATTTGAGAATGTGTGATTGATTGATTTGTTAATATATTTGTAATTTTTTACAATTAATGAATATTTTCTCTCATCCATGAACATAAATGATTGGGTTTGACAACGTTAAATTTTGTCTTTTGAGTGATTAATTGATTATTTGATTATATTTTTGCTAACTTGAATGTTTAATTAATTAAAGACTTTTTACGTAACAACTAGAATTAGAACTATTATGATCCTAACAGATATCCCAGCAATGAGCATATATTGATTTTTTTTTTTTTTTGCAGTTCTTTAAATACTAGGCAAGAAAACTCTTTCCCTGGTTGATTAATGTTCTGATCAAATTGCAAAGGTTATCCAAAGAATGAAATTTTTTAATTTGGTTCCAAATTATTTTCTCGATGTCAATTCAAACTTCCATGCATATCTACCGGTGATCTGGTTGTTTCACTCTGTTGAGATAGGTTAGGTCATGTCAGATTAACAATCCAACATAAGCAGTATTCAACTTGATACTTAAATGATTTCCAAGTACAATAATTGTCTAATAATTAAACCACAAAGAAGAACAAGAAAATTGTTAGGTCTACTTAATACAAACTTTACAGTGCAACATTCACTTAGCAATTCCTATAAGAGTAGCTGTTCTTTTTTATCTTCATACAAGCTAGAAAGATGGCTAGATGCTTAAGAAGGACTGGGTAGTGAATACGTTAACCAGTTTTATGAGGAAAATGAAGAGTTTTATAGCTTGAACGTGGAAATTGAGAGCGGTTGGTGCAACTCAGCATGGAATGGAGAAGCCTTTATATATTACTAGTTTTTGCCACTCTTTTCTTTCTCTTTGGTGATAAGAAGCCGATCGAAAAGGAGCCATTTAAAATGGTAGAGCTTTGATTCTTTTCAAAACCTAGAAATGGTGCTCATAGCTAGAGATATTTTATTAGCTCATAACCAAAGAAAACATGACCTACTAATTTAGGTAAATGAAACCAATATTTGATATATTGGTATGGATAAGATAAAGAACTCCTTCCATAAATGATCAAAGTTTTATCAACTTTACTATGAGTGGAAACCGGAATCTTCCTATGCTACGAGTATATATAGTACTAGCTGGAATGAGAACTAATAACTATACATATCCAGTTAGGTAAATTAGCAGCTTGAAACAGGGAAATTTTATCTGAGATGAGTGGTACTCCAATCAATGGATTTGCCTTTTTTCCCTCTTTTAATATTAAATGAAAATTTTTATTGATAGTCAAATGAAAAATCATATTAGCATAAATAAAATTAATGAAATTTCTTTTATTTTTAAATTTTTTTCTTTTTTTTTATCAAACAATATTTTTTTATGCAATTTTGATATGACACTATTTAGATTGTGGATTCCTTTATATTTATGTATCTTTTAATCTCATTGTGTCAACACTTTTCATTTAACGTTAAAAAAGATAAGGGTTAGATTCTAATTTATATATTACTTTTAACTTTTAAATTAAAATTGAGAGTCTCACCGTCATGATTAGACAAATAAAAGAATTTATATAAATCTATAATATTAATTTTGTAGAGATCGGAAGAAAGTGGGATGTTCACGTGACACTCCATATTTCTTTCAAAATCTACATTTTTTATTTTTATTAAATTTTTTAATTTTATTTTTTATTATATAAATTTTATAAAAGAAAATTAATAGAGTTAAGGGTTTGATTTATTTTAATTCAATTGATGCATTTTTAAAAAAATTGATATCAGGTCAAGGTTTTATTCGAATTTTAAAAATTGAGGTTGATTTGAAGATAGATTTAGAGAATTTTATCTTCCTCAAAAAATATATATAAATAATTTTTATTATTTTTTAATTTTATATTTATATATATATATATATTATATTAATAAAATTATTATTTAATAACTTAATTTAATAAATCTATATGACACTCTATTTTGTTCTTTTTTTTTTTACTATCTATTTTTATTTTTTATTTTTTAACATTTTTTAGTGAGATAAATTTTGTAAAAAAAAAAACTAATGAAGGTAAAAATAACAAAACAACTCATATCCAATTAGTTTTGATTCACTTTGATATAATATGTATGTTTTTTTAAAAAATCCAAGATTGAATCAAGGTTTTTTTTTTTTTTTAATTAGGCCCAAGTTGGAGTAAATGGAAATAGAAATGTCAAAACAAACTATATTTGATGGTTTTAACTCATCGATGCAACAAGGATTGTTTTTTAAATTGAAATTGGGTCAAGTAAAATGATTTATCTTTTTGTGAAATCAGAACCGAATCGGATATGAATTTAAAATATTTTATCTCATTCTGTCTCACTCCTTTTTGGAGTATAAATAAAACATATATATCATTATTTATTTTATTTAATTTATATATTATATTAATAAAATTATTATTTAATACTTTATTTAGTAAAATATTATATTTATATATAATTAAAATATAATTTATATTGAAAATTTATATTTCATTAATATTATACTGTTAATTAATTTTTAATTAAGTCAAGATGGATGCGGGTTATACATATATATGTTAAGTTAAGGTTGGATATAAAAAATAATAATTTGATATCGTGTTGATGTTGGGATGAACATAAATCCACCTCTACTCGATTTGTTATTATCTCTAAGTAGAGGTGTCAATGTGGTATTTTCATTTGTCTCCTTTTCCCTTTTTTCCTTTTTGCTTGGACTTTTTTTTTAGTTTTGGTTTTTTTTTGTTAAATATCTATTTTAATTTTTTTAATTATATTTAGAAAAATAATTTTGAATGAATTGATTTATATTTAATTTGTTATACATATTATGAGAATGAAATTATATATTATCCATAAATTACTTGATAAATTTTCACTAATCATTGGTTAATCAAAAATTATAAACAAAATTATACACTAACTTATTAAATTTAATATTATTAACTAAAAAAAAATTGGACCCACTGCAGAGCCGGGTGGACATGTTGCTAATATAGAGAAGTTAAAAGTAATTTAAACTTTTTAATAATTAAATAAATAATATTTTGAATGGATACATGGAAATTTCTTAAATTAGTTTACGAACTTAAAAACTCTTACAACTATTTAGATTTTTATACCCAAATTTTTAAGTATTAATCGTTTTAATCTGAATTAATATATGATTTTATTTTATAAAAAAAAATATTTTGTAAATATAAATTTAAATATTTAAATATTCAAAATATTTGGATACAAGATTAAATCATTATAAACTGCAATTGCGAAATAGATCAAAACCGACCCAAACCCACCATCGTGTCAGACAACATGTTAATTTTTGTTTTTGTTCTTTTCGTAGTCAACTAACTGAAGTACTTACCGTATGTATAGACATTAGAGATTGAAGAAAACCTAAGATCTAAACAATTATGTTTGTCAATGATCTGCTTACAAAAGTGCAGAAGCGGATTTTGACTTGAATGAAGAATTTTAGATTGTATTCGATGAAGAGATTATAATATAATAAAATAAGATAATATTATAAATATGATTAAATTAAATAATATTATTTTATTTTATATTCGATATGTATAAAAATTATGATAAAATAAATTTATTTATTAATTAAAATTATTTTTTTAAAAATTTATATAATTTAAATTATTGATATAATTTTAAAAATATAATAAGATATGTAAGTTCAATTTCATAAATTAAAAATAATTATTTTCACTTTGAGAGAATTGAATCATCTTATATTAAGGGTACGATTAATTTAATTTTTTTTATAATTTTATCAATTTTTTAGATATTAATCAAATAGAATAATTATTATTATTTTATATTATCTCTCATACTATATATCAAACATGACATAATGGTATTAGATTTTCATTTTAATCACTTTGTAGAACCTCTTGATCATATGCTGATGGTGTTTACAACATATGAATGATAAATATTTATAAGAATACTTATAATAATTTTAATAGTTGAATAGTTTTTCTTTATATATGAGTAATTTTGTAAAATAAATTTTAAAAAATCCACAATTTCAGGTGCTCCCTTAAAAGTCTAATCATGAATTTTATGACAAAAATACTTGCTGTAGGTCAAGAGAAAGTGTTATATTTGTCTCCAAGTCATAGTTTTATGAATACAAATTTAAAAGCTTAATAAGAAAAGCGTTAGATCAATTGAATGTAACGTATGTCTCTTTTATACCCTATACGATAAAAAAATTTAATAAGAAGATAAAGATATTCTTGTCTCTCTCTCTTTTTGTTGAAAATGAAAAGACCAAAAGATCTCTTTCCAATTGCCAATTCGATCGCCATTGGCTTGAATTTTGTTTTAATTATCATCATAGAAAGTTTCATTCGTAAAATTTGAGTATTGCAAGAGATAAAAAAAAAAAGCCTAATTAGGCATGTTATTATCTTTATTTAGAGTAATATTTTTCTTTTTTGGAGAGTATAAATTAATATGAAAATTTAAGAAGCCTTCCCTCAAGAATCAAATAATTAAGGACACAATTAATTTCTAATTGGAGAGTAACATGTGCTTAGAAATATCAACAAACTGTTAGGGAATGAGGTAATCTCAATTGTGGTTGAACGGTCCTAATCCGTACTAAATTAAGGTCATTCATGCTTTAATAAAATCTAAATTGACCAAAAAAAATGGAAATTCCCATGTTTAATTACCTAAAGAAAAGAAAATCTAGTGTTCCTTCATTCCAAATGCCAATGTCTATCATCCATCCGAGTTCGAAGCTCAAAGTTCATGTCACTTTTTTGTTCACAAGTCATAACTTCAGTTTGGCTAGAGATTTATCCGAATCATTGAAATTCTCCCTTGAATCTAAATTTAGTAAATGTTGGTCAATAAGTGCTTGTTGGGCATCTATCTATGTCTAAATAAAATCAAAAGAAATGTTGAAAAGTTGGCCTGTTTTGAGGAAGATTATCGTTTTCTGCACAACCCAACAACCAACTCCAGCCATCTAGTTTACCAATCTTATAGAGAAGAGCATATATGAAGTACTGATTATCTATGAGGGAGTGGGACGGCATCGGCGCCGGCCCACCACATTGCTAAGTGGAATCATCCTAAATTCACAATTGGAATATATTGAAGATAACATGTATAAAAAGCTGATAGAAAAAAAATTGTTGGACTTCCATAAAGAATATCTAATACAGACAACAGAAATCTGAAACTTTCTTGAAATATTGACAAAAAAAAAAACGTTTGAGTGCGGTTAGGAGTGCTCTAGAAGAAGCCAAATACAATTTCAATCTTTGAAGCCAATTGGAGAATGACAAATTTCAGATCGAGCTGAGGAGCTCCTCCAATTCAAGGGCACCTTTATCAGCATTATTTCCTGCCTGCTAACCACATGATTCTCATGTTGATATATATTATCCGGAACAAAGAAAGTTAAATGACAAGAAAAAAAGAAAAGATTGGGGTTTGAGGGGTTTCGATACTTTCATTCGATCAGATAATAGGTTTTTCTCTTAGCGACAAAACTATTTCACCTATATGGTTCTTCTATGGATTGGTCGGTAATTGTTTATGTGATTATCGAAAGGGATCGTTAGAGTAACTAGGGAAATTAGAAACGAACGATAATAACAAAACAATCCCATTATGTTCTAGGGTCCCTTTCACCCACTTCGATTAAAAAACAAAATGTGATAGTCTATATATATGGAATCCTCCGGGCTCGAATTTCTGCAAGACGAGCACTACAGTTTCTTAAACATTGCTATGAAAATGGCAAGCTCGAGATCTTATCTGTACCTCGTACTATTGTTGGTTTCATTTTCACGGTCTAATGGTCGTCCTCTTGGTCCACACACCGAAGGACGAAACCTGATTCGGTCGATTCGAGCATTGGCTGCCAGGGAAGCTTTTAAGACTGGGGAGGCAGCAAATGAAAACAATAACAAGAACTGTACGAGTCAAAACGATCGAGTCCTGGGGGCCCTGATCCCCAACATCACTCCATCCATAATTAGGAAAATAGTGACACCCCAAAGTTTTTGTACTTCTGCCCTGGCGTCTTCAGATTTCAGCGATGAAGCAGAACCCAACTGGGAATCTCTTTCTTTGGAGGGATGTGGCTAAAGTGTTGTAGTACTATATAGTTTTTAATTAAAAAAAAAAAGAAGTTTATTGCAGTCCTTATACTTTTTGTTCACCTTTTATTTGGACTGACTTGACTTAATGGTTTGTATTCTGCAAAGAAATGCTTGTGAAAGCTGGAGTTTAGTGACTAAAGTGAAGTGAATTTCCAATTGTGATTCTCAACTTAACCGGCCCTCTTTGACTTGTTTTAGGTTATTAGCTTCCTTGCATATGTAAAGGTATTGCTTTGATCATAAGGTTTAAAGTGCACAGAAAGAGAATCTGTTTGCTTATATAATACAGTTATATAGAATATAAAAGACCGCCAAAACTAGCCTTAATGACTGATAACGACTATTGATTGGTTCCCAATGCCTCAATCAATAGGATTTGAAGTGACCTTGATCCATATGGATAAGATGAAAAAGAATATAATATCCTAATCCTGTTAGTTGGATTCTCCTTCAGTGCATAAATCTGAAATCTTCAGTGTGATATTACAGGCTGAAGCACTGTACTTCACACGAGAATTAGCTATCTCAATCAGAAAAAAAAATAAAACCAATTCCACTGTAGTGACAATCGTGCAATTATTCAGAAAAAAATGTATGATTAATCAATGCTATTGTAATTCAGAGTTTATATATCAACCAGCAAAGCTAATATTTCTCTAATGGGTGAGAGGTAAATGAAACATAAGAATCTACTAATATCAGATTTCATAATTTATCAGCACGGAAAACTTGTCTCTTTTCCTCCTTCCCTTTTATCAAAACAGCACTTTCTTTTTTCCCTTTACAAGGACAATTCACGGTTGAAGTACCTTTATAAACAATTAAGCCATTTTGCAAGTTAAATAAATAGAAAATCCAACTATGCTTGCTCTAGCAATAAATTATAAAGCAAACTCCCCTTTCAGCACTTTTTAACTCGTAAGCAGATTAAAATATAGGTTTTTCAACATCAAGTATTATGTATACATCCGCCAGTGTGGAAGAATTTTATTTCTTTTCTATCAAGAACACTCATTCAATCTTGCAATACGATTGGATGGGATATTAAAATTCTGACTACGTTTTTTCCTTCTGAAACAAGAGGGGAGCACCAAGAATTGAATGTGGAACTAAATTAAGGCCATGTAATTTATCAGATATTGTTGTTATACAACTAAAGTAAGAGCAACTGAACCATGAAGCTTTATTGTATGTTTGTCTAACTCTGTGAATTATGGGACGGAAAGAAACTGCTAAAACCATAGCTTCTCCAAATGAAAAAAAAAAAAAAAAGAATAAGAAATCTGAGAAAGGAATTGTCTCTTTCATGACAATGTTCAAGTTTATTAAATGTGATTCTAATACTCATAAAACCATTTTTAAAGTGAATACCATCTAATATAGTTAACTGGAATTGGTGCTTTAATAGAATGGATAAGATAAGGGACATTATGGAATTATATCCTGCTTTACTCTGAGTGGGACTATTCTGTTCGTAGCGGATCCTCCTTTTTTCCTTCAAGAAGGATAAGCATTTAACCAGCTCAACCAGGAAATCTGATTCAAAAAGGATCCAATGAAAAACTACTTCTTCAATTCGTGATTTTACTTCTAGAGAAAAGAAGGAATATAAATTTCTTTAAAAAAAGAGCTGAATCCCCTTGGTCCCAGTGTATTATGTATGCTTGAATCAAAGACCATTTATAAATGTTTTTTAAGTACCTCCTAGCTAGCTACCTATTATTGACCCCCAATTACAAAATGCAAATCTGCAATGCTAAAAAACTAGAAAGATCTGCTAAACAATTATATTGAGTGCACAAACTTATACAAGAATGCATTTTTTAATGGAAAGATCCTTGAATGAAAGTTTATAGGATGATATTTCGCTACAAAGTGGAATCTAATAATCTGAAATGTTTACAACTGCATCCATGCCTGTGTGGCTAGAGAACTAAGAACACAAAGAGACAACAGTTGAACAGAATATAAAGACAAGAAATATGGTTTTAAGTTTGTTTGATAGCTATTTATTAAGAATATTCGATACAGAAAAAATCTAAAGTTCGTCCCTAGTAATGGACATAGATTAAGGACAAAAATGCTTGTCTTTTTCCTACCCTATTAGCCAAAAAGAAGGCCATGAGAGATAAGATTTTGCTGGATCTAATCCAAATTCCTGACTGGAGAAATATGCTCAGCGTGCATTTTGTGAGGAAACTACAATGTGATTGGAGAATGGAAAGAATCCAAAAATAAAGTCTCCATTTGTTGATATTGATTCTAGTCTAATGGACAACTCATTGTTAATCACAAATTAATCAGTTCTTTGTTTTGTTTCGGTACTGTTGAAGTTAAAAATCACAATGAAATTTAGCAGCCACATAATATGGACAGGTAGATATGGCTTTCTCTATTGACCCATTGATCAGCAGCATAAAACAGGGGGCTCAGCAGAAAGTCTGGGAGAGAGTTCTCAACAAGGAGGATTGATTACCTTGGAAAAAATTAAATGACCACTCTAATTAAGATTCTAATGTTCCTTCATCTAACAAGACTTGTCACTTAAGTGTAAGATGGATTGATTCCTAAGGGGGCTAATACAACACTTTGTTCTTCGTTTGACGAAGATTAACAGTTGCCCGGAAAGGGGTCCATACTCAAATTATTAATGATCTGAAGCCAGTGTTTATTACCTGATCCAATCTTTGTCGTGTTATGTCATCAATGACAGCAACATAGCAAGGTGGTGCTGTTTATCTTATCTTGCATTGCAAACCAGCCAGAAAAAAGGGTAAACAAAAGGATAGTTGTCTCAAATCAATTTGACGCTTGTCTTATCCCTGTGAGGTTCTTACCAATTAATGATAAAATGGAGCCAGATGAAAGGCTTTCTACTTTACCTCAAAGAATTGGTTTAAAGTAAAAGTTTTTCCCAACTTTTTATTATCAACTGTCACTAGGCGGTGTGATTTATCCACTTATCTTTCATGGTACACGAATGGCCATATCTAACGGTGACGTTTTCTTGACTTTATCCCATGTGTGAAGTTGCGAACCTTATAAATCAACCAGTATCAGCAATAGGCTAAAAGGAGTTTAATACTCCACAAACTTAAAATAAGCCAAAATAGAGATTGGTTTGTGGCTGTTTGACACATAATTGGCAAAAGCTTCGTCAGAATATGATCTAAGGCCAAACGTTAGTTTTTTCACATAGTTCTGCCAACAGGAAAAAGGATCTTTCCCCGTCAGACGACAATCTTCTGTGGAGTGATTGATTTACTATTCCTCACCCACTTTGTTATAAAAGTGGATAAGGAAGTATATAAATACGGAAAGCCTATCGACTTCCATCTCAAAGCACAAGATTATCTCTTAATCACCTTAACTACAATGACCATCTCTAGGTGTCTGGTATGCCTCATCTTGGTCTTGCTTTTATCTGCGGGCTCAGAGAGTCGCCCCCTCACAGAGAAGAGGACTCTGAACCAACCTACGGAGGCATTGAGACAGTACCTGAATGGAGAAGCTAAGAAAAACCAGTTTAAACAGGCTACGAGATCAAGTCCTGGGGGACCTGACCCAGAACATCACTACATTAATAACTAGTTTATAATTTTGAAGTGAACCTTTTCTAGATTTACATATGTATGTATTAAAGTAAGTTATCTTACATCTAATAAATTTTCAATATCCTGTAATCTTGTATTTAAATTAGGCCACTCCACTTATTGCCAATTGGTAGTGAGTTGGAAGCTTAAAATGATATCAGAACCAGGATTTTTTTATCGTTGTCTTTTTCTAATTTATTACGTGAAATGGGAGCTTGTAAAAGTGGATTATCTCATATCTAATAAATTTTTAATTTTCTGTATTCTTATATTCAGGTTGGGTCTCTTTACTTATATCAATTAGTTTTAAGTTTGATACTTAACAGTTTGTACTATCTTTATCAGATGGCAATGAATGTTACTTTTATGCTCTGATCAGCTATTTCAAGTAATTTACAGATAAAAATTTATCACATGAAAGATTTCTTTTATTTTTGTCCACTTATGATTAGGGCTGTTAAAGTGGATTATCTTATATTTAATAAATTTTTAATTTTTGGTAATTTTATATTTAAATTAGGCCCTCTATTTATTGTCGATTAGTTTTAAGTTAGATGTTTAACAATTTGTACTATCTCTGTCAGATGGTAGTGAATGTTTCTCCTTTTAACTTTTATGTTTTGATCAGCTATTTCAAGTAATTTACAGATAATGTGAGTTTGATATGTTGAAATTGATTAACTTGAGGAAGAAAAAACAAAAAGAACTAATGTAGCCATAAACATAAGAAAAAGCAATCTCTATATATCTATCAACTGTCCAAGAAGCAACTGAAACGCTAACCTTCCGCAGCCATTCAAGTTCAAAGTTCAATCTTCCACCTTTTGAATTTTCTGATACTTCGTTTAATATTTGTTGTTTGCAGTATCCATCAGTTGAATTTTAAGAGCAGCCAACACATTTCAAAATGGAAAATTTGTGCAGAAGAGATATCAAAATTTCCTAATAAAGCAGTTGGAATACCAATTGGATGAGCAATCAATGGATGGTATATGATATAAATTAAGTTACATATAGCATTAACCAGATCATGGCACAGTATTTTTCTGAATAATTAAGGATTTCAGGCCTTCAGCTCTGTGCTATGGTAGAACATAACCTTACCTTCTGTACAGCATGCACTGGTGTCATACATCAGTAGCTTTGTTTTTTTTCTCCTTGGTTTTTTGGATGATTGAAATAAGGAGGGTGTTGGACTCTTAATTTCAGTGATCAGAATTCATTTCTTAATAATCTCAAATACCAAAAAAGGAAATGGAGAGGTCACTGATGAGCCGTCTAATGGACTGTTTTTCTTGTTAACTGAGACAGGCTGGAATCTAAAAGGAAGAAAAAAAAAATTTTGGTCTGCTTAAGAAATTAGACTATATCTGTATATCATAATGTAAAGCATAATTATATTTATCTGCTTGAACAGTGATTTACACAGAAAAAAAAAACCAAATAAAAGGAAATCCTAGCCAGAAAATCAGGCGTATCTATCAAGTGGATACAGTATAGCTTTTGCAGAAGATTCATATGTTATTTTTCTGATTGGCAATTTAAAAGACAACAACTGAAACGTTAACATTCAACCTTTGACGACATTGATTATAAAGTTCGAAAGATCTTTATCCAAGAGAACGAGAATTATACGCCCACTTTCTGAAGTGATTATGGACACAATGAAATTAAAGTTAACTAGAATTTTGTAAGTTGGGTAAGCAGACCTAACGCAAGCAAAAAAGGAAAAAAAAGCACCAAAAAATATTGACTAATTGTGAATCAAATGCGTGCTTTGTTATATTCATAGCCCTGTGGAAGGACACGTCCCTAACATCTGAAGTGGGCAAAGAGCCCGTTCGTTTTTCAGAGTCACTCGTTTTGGATCAACAAAAAAGACAAAAACCAAATGCGAGAATGACTTGACTGAAATTTGGCATATGTGTCTGTTTCTTGTCATGTAGCTCCAGGATTTTATATCCTTTAACATTTTTATTTTCAGGGTTGCTGCTCAACTTTGTTCTTGTTTTGTCTTTTTTAAGTACTGCCCTAAGTCCAACCTTGAATTTTAAAGAGTCAGGATTTGCGTGCAGACAATTTTTAATGGGGAATGAATGATCAAGCTAAAGATATATGGCAGGGTTCTCTTCGTGCTTATGTGGGGACCTAAGACAAATGCTTCGCCTTTAGCAATTTGAGGATAATGGGTAGGAAAAGCTATAAACCTTGTAGAAAACAAAAACATAAATATCCCTTCAGGATTTTTCAACTTGTATACGCCATGCCATTAGTTTCCTGAGCTGTGAAATCTTGGACGTTTGCCATGAATTTCCAACTATATATGGGAAGGGGATTTTGTTACTATGAAATGCCACTTGCCTTTGACATCCATTCTAGCTATTACTGGTTGGTTTTATCCGATTCAGTACATTCAGTTTAGAAATGCCTAATTCAACCATCATGCAGGCTTCACTAGCAATCTTACTCATTTTATCAGCAAATGTAATTAATATTGTAGAAGCAAAGAGTTATGCAGGCCGTAAAACAGTGCAGAAAAGGATCAATAGCCAATCCATTATACATGCATTGGCAGGCTATGATTTGTCAGTGATGTTGAAGCATGACAGGAGGGTGTTAGCTGAAGAAACAAGAATTTCACCAGGAGGGCCAGATCCTCAACATGACTAGCAACCTCCCAATTGCTTGAGGATCAACCACCGGCATTGCCCTAGAGATTAGCGCTTGAAGGGACAATGTTGTTGCAGTAATAGCTCTATTTGTCAGTTGCAATTATTTCTAGTAAGAATTGTCTATCTTCAATCATCGAGATGTGTTCATACTCATCGTAGAACATCTCTCATGTGAAGATTATATAGCTACTTGAACACCTATATGTATGTAGTATTAAGTAGTAGTCAGTACTTGGCCTAAGTTTAGAGTAAACCAAGAAAAGTTTACTTCAGCTGAAATATAATGTTAGCTTCTTTCTATCTTTTATAAAGAATTGAACTAAGTTTTGAGTAATTTGGTCCCTTGCTTTCTATCTTTTATAATAAAAGGATTGAAATCTCATAGGAATTTCTATCAATTAAATATTTTAATAAGCCTTTGTTAATTGACGGGACAAAAATCCTCAAGCAGTATGCAATCCTGGATTGAATGTTGAATTGATCATTGACTGGAACTTGGTCACTTGATTTTCATGTTTTTGGCAAATGAGAAAAAAATTATTAGTACTTGGACCTTTTTTTTATTGGAAATATCCTTCCGGGCAACTCCGTGAATCCCTTCATTCTCCCACCTAAAGGAGGTTATCTATGAATATTAGACCAAATATTGTACTGGCTCGTTCACGTTTGTAAATTGTCATAGTCAGCTTCTCCCACTGCAGCAAATTTAAATGGATCAAACAGTCTTATTTTAAGCAAATCAGGCACTAGAGATAAAGAAAAAGAACTGAACGTCAAGGCAATGATGCATGAATTAGACTTTCTCATTTCTTGATGACAGCAAGACGCCCAAGCTCTAGGATGATAGACTAGGCGCTTTGGTCCATCGTCAAATCAAACATTTTAATTCTTTTACCCTCTTTTTCTTTTCTTTCTTTTTTTTTTAAATTTCTCCCCATTTTTGGTGTTAGATGATTAAGAAGTGTATCTCAGGCTGAGGTTGGACTAGAAAGATTCATATCTGACTTACTCAAATGAAATGTTATCGGGTTATATGTTAACGGCAGCCCATAGAAAATACACTGCCATCCGTCCATCCATCCATCCGTGTATTATATCAAGGAAATCAATTGCCAAGTTGTCAAATCCGCGTTTGATCAGTTTTGTACAATGGAAAAGTTCCTCTCCATTGTCTCCATAGGTACCAGAATTCCACCCTAACAATTTTGTTGTTCCTAATTTAGCAAAATAGAGCTGTTTTCATGGCGTTAAGATCTATTAAGATTTTGTGTCCTCTGCCCATTTTCATGCACCTGGAATGGTGACAGTACTCGGTTTCTGCATTCATTGACAAGTGTTTTTCTTTCTTTTTTGCCTTATTTTGGAATATCTCACATCCATTACTTTCACAACGCAATGTATGGAGAGTGGTTATATTGAACCAAAAGCTGAAGCTGTTGCCATCTATAATTTGGCTGTTCTTTGCATATAGCATACTTCCGTAACTACAATAATAGCAGAATAAAACTTGAGGCCAAAAAGAGATCTTACCCCTATTGATAATTTTAAATATTCTGTGATCTTAACTACTACTGAAAAGACTTAAGTGGGTCACTATGGTCAATATCAGCTAAGCGTGGGAGATCAACTGTTAGCTTTTCCAGGCTTAAGCCTCCATCATTCAGCTTCTTGACTACTTCCTCAAATACAACCTTGTTGCCATCTTCAGTGAGGTGCAAACCATCACTGCATTCCAGAAACAGCACTTTAGCACAGCTGCACAGGGGCTATTAGTGCTTTTATTTAACCAATAATTCTTTGCTTCAAGGACAAAAATGAAAGAGACAGATCAAATCAACAAATTAAGACAGATGAAAAACCACAAAATACATCTGATTCTCGCAAATAACATTTCCATGCCCACAAATCAACAACTAGGAATAGGATTTTGGCAGTAAATTACAGATGAAAAATCAACAAACTATGGAAATTCAAAGCATTCTACTGTGAACATAAAAAATTTCAAAAGCAGATTTCAGTGAAATAATGCATTGTTTCACAAGGAATATTCATGGTATTCCTTCCTTGCAGGTTTTAAAGTTTTTTAGTCTATCAGTCAAATCAGACACAAGGCTATCTAGTATTAAAATATCTGTATATAGAATCCGTATATAGAGCAAAGTATGCATTGAAAATTATTAAAAACTGAAAAGCCTTGGATACCTAAGATAGGCTTTCCGCCAGTCAGGAAACTGCTGCATCCTAGTCCAGAGATCTACCACAGGGATTCCACATTCTCCAGCAGTTTCAACACATGCCTTAGCATAAGCGCCAGCAGCTTCATTTGTCCTCTCGGGCAAACCAGATGGATTCTCAGCATAAGGATGCCTGCATCAAGAATATTTCTTTTTGTTCAAGAATTTCATTTTTAAAAAAACTTTGCATCAGAGCTCAAGGGTAATATACCAGTTTTAAGCATAAGGAACAATACCTAAGGCGTTCATCTTCGTCAATTGGAGGAGGAGTAATTAGGAGAATGAGAGTCTTTGGCCACCGCTTCTGAGACCCCAAAAGAGAAGGGGAAAAGCATACAAGAGGAAAATCTATGAGCAAAATATATAAACCATAGCAGACAGATACCTTGCATTTGTTTAACATATCGATAATTCCCCAAGAAAATCAGTTAATTAAATTTATATAACGGGCTGCACTTGCTCCTTCTAGCACGGCAGGCACAACAGTATAGAGTAAATTTTGGAGGACTAGTAACAGTAAGAGATAGTCCAGACTCCAGGCCAAAGCATGTGACAGAACCAGGAGAGAAATTCCTGGTTCTCTCCCAAGTTATATCAAAAGAACAAATATAAAATCCATGATAACTTATTCTATAGCCCTGGAGAGGCGCCCTGCTACTTGTAATCTATTGAGGTGTAAATTGCATAGAAAGAATCCTTCATTCCTGATATGATAATCTATTGATACGCTGAACTCTTAATTCCAATAATCAGAATTCAAAGTCTGACGGCCTCAAGTATTAAAAAAAGCTTTCAAGCTCCTATTATCAACTAGTCAGACTAAAGAACATCAGTTGGAACGAATTTTAAAAGGCATATTAAAATCGGTCAGCCTGGCTAATTTGATGGCCCATAGAAAGGAGGAAACAAAAGGAAAACATAAAAGATTATATTTAATTAATCCCACACAAATATAAAAGTAATTAGATATTCAGCTTTGGAGGCTATGCATTATATAATCTGATGTCCAGAACTTTATTTATCGAGGGCCACAGGCTCAAGATTCGACATTGATAGTTAGTTATGGACTGGTACATGAAGCCATAGTCATAAAGGCCTTAGATTTTACTCAGCATAAACATTCTATAAAAATATACAAGGCCATCCATCCAACCTAGAGAAGACGACCGTAACCAACAACAAGCAACATTGCTTGTGATATCGGGCGTCATAGATAATCAATACCTATTACTTATACCAGTTTTTTTGGGTCCCCATCAACTCTCAGCCCTTCTTTTGGCCATCAGCCTTAACCCTTTTGTACTACAAAACATATAGTACTTACTAAATTTAAAAACCATTGAATAAAATAGTCAGACCAGAACCCGGAGGCAAACTTCGCAGTAGCAGTTAGCAGTTAGCAGTTAGCACAACCATATATTCTATTCTTCTAGTTGGACTTGTTACTCGCAAAAAACAACTAACTAGACACTAAATAACAAAAAATTACAATAATAATAATAGAGATATCAAGCAAATCCCAAGTGGCAAACAATAATAGCGACAAGTGGGCCTTACCCACCCATACTTTCTCTGGCTCTATCTTTTGCTTTTTGGATATCCACAGGCCCACTTCTGAACCATAGTAGCTTACCAGTGACCAACTAACCATCCAAACCAAAGTCCAGGACTCCATTATTTCTACCAAATGAAGGAATTTCACTTTGCCTACAATCGTCAGTTGACGTTGACTCTTAATTTGAACGATGAAAGACCAATTTTTAGTAGCCTCAAATGCAAAAAGACACACCTTATTTCCTCAGCTTACCTCTTACTATATTATACGACACAGTGACAAGCACGCATTATACAAAAAAACAAAATGTTGCACAGTTACGTTATTTCAAAACTGTCTTTTGAACGTTTCTTTTTCTCTTATAATCATCTGATGTTAGTTCAACTTTTAAATATCAAGTCCAACATTGGTTGTCAAATTGTTAACGTGCTTAATGTGTTGGCAAATTTGTAGTTTAGAGTATAGACTATGGACAAAAACACCATGAAGAAGAGATGTGAAGAGAGGTGAAGGGATGGATTGAAACCTTGAAAGAGGAGACAATAGAGTGGAGATTCCGCTTGTATTCATCAAGTGGCACGTGTTGGAAAGCAGCGTATCTATCGGGGAGGCAAGCGTCATTAGCTCCAAAGAAAACGGTAATTGCAAGTGGCTCGGCAGCACCGTCAGAATCATCGCTTTCCGCCACAAGGAAAACCCTATCAAGCGCCTTCAACACCCACCTTGTATTGTACCCACTGTAACCTCTCAGCACCACATCAACCTGTAAACCAGAAACCCACGTGAAAGAAACTCTTCCAGTATCATAGAAAAACATCAGAAAAACTGCCATTTAGACTTACACATATTGACATGGTAACAGCTGCAGAAAAACTAAAAAAAAAAATTATGTTTGAAGAAGACTTTGAAAATATAATCAGATAATCAATATATATACCGTTCGAGAGAAATGGTTGGCGAGAGAAGCACCCCAACCACCATCACCGAAGGACTGCTCCGTGATTGAGTCTCCAAAAAGATAGATCTTTGGCCTCATGTTAGAGAGCAAAAGCAATTGAAATTCTACTTAAGAGGAGCACGCTGTGAGAGAAACTAGCAAAAACCAAACAACTCTGAATTGCCTTCTATTTGTTACACGAAAACGTGGGTACTATTAAATGCTCACCAAATTAGTTGCACCCCAAAAAGGGGAGAGGAAATACAGACAAGAGGTCAAGATTAAAGAAAGGAAGGTTTTGTGGGATTTTTTTGGCTGGTTTTTGGCTTTTTGGTTCCTTCCTGAAAACGAACCGATGGTAGATTCAAACAGTATACCATACGTCGAAGCAACTTGGTTTGCAATGACCAAAGCAGCCTCTTTAGTTGGTAATAACAACAAGGATCGCCATGGTTTTATTAAAGGACTGAAAAGTCCTGAGATTTAGAGTTTGAATGACATGACCGACTGTAGACTTTATAGAATGACATGACTGACTGTAGACTTTATATTAAATTCTCTCTTGTAGGTAATAGTCTATCCGTATCACTTCCGGTCTCTCCCATCGCTCTCTGACTCGGGGCCATGGCATTCATCCTTTTATCTCCAAGGAGCTTTAATGGCAATTGAGGCATCCATAATTATGGTGGGCCTGTCATGCCTCACCATGGACTCACCATGGCCATAATATAATGATCAGCAAATTTGGTCAATTAAGAAAATTGCAAAAATGATAAGGACTTCAAGTTGATGCAAAATTTTTTGATGCACGATTTCATTTTATTTTAAGATAATAAAAAATTTGTTAAGAAAGAAAGTGAAGGTTTAAACCTTGAACTGGATTTTCTATCTTTTCCTTTGTATTTTTTGAAAATAAATATCAAGACATAGAGAATCAAATTCATAAGTAATTCCATATTACTAAGACAAATCAATGACATATAGTTTGCCCTTTTTTTTATATATTTTTGTTATGATAAGAAGTGTAATTCTTCGTGTGTCAAGACATCTTCGAAAATCAATTAACATTAGATTTAATAATTTATATATTCGTATCATATAAAATATTAAAATTTATATATTTATATCATATTTTATATAAAAATTATGTATCATAATTTACATCGATATAAAAAAATGAAATATAATTTTTTTATTTTATTAAACTCATTTATAATTATTATTATAATTTTAAATTTTATTATTTTCATATTTTATTTTCATGTCATATCACTATACCATATTACTAGATAATTAGATAGTGTCTTAAATTATCAAAATTGATTAAGATTGTTTGAAAACTCGAAACAATCAATTTAAATAATAAAAAAGAATAAGGCAACTTGTTTATTTAAAATATTTACTATTAATATTAAGATTTAAAACGTGAAACTCTTGCCTTAAAAAAAAAAAAAAAAAACTCTCAACAACTTTGGATCAAATGCAAATTTTGTAATATTAAAATATTTCAAGAACAAAATTTGGAAACATTATCATTGTCGAAAAGAAAACTTTTATCTTTTGGTATATTCAAATTGAAAGATATTAATTGAGTATTAAATCAGATGACATGCATATAATAATTAAACTTTTAAAAATTATGTATTCAGAAAATGTATATATATAATATTATTTTCAAAGCATATCGATGATGTTACCTAATAAAATATCCAAAATGGACCACCCTTCAAAAGGAGTTGGCCCATTTTTTTCAATTACAAAGTTGATGGTTTATGCATGGAATATAATAGATCCACATATTTTTTACCTTAAACTTTTATAATAATTAATAAGTGATTGATTTAATCAATTAAGGTTCATTTTTTTTCGGTAAAAAGTCTTGGGTTTAAGTTTTGTTAGTAATTATTTGTTGAGATCATCTCGAATATACGACCTGCAATCAATTATCTTAAGTTATCAGATACAATACATATTATTTTGATTTAAAAAATTTAATAATTTATTTATCTCAAATTTTTTTTTACCAAAAAAAAAAAAAACCTTTTACAATGCGATGGATTGAATCATTCAATCAGGCGGAATCACCTAAATAATGAAAGAGTTAATTTGTGTATTAAAAACACTGCTATCATGAGCAAGCATGAGTTGGAAAAATCTCATTCCCTCCCAACTGCAAAACCTTTGGCAGTGATAAAAGCAGCTAATTAAGCATAGAGTCTAATTTAAAATAGTAACTATCAAGTGGGAAAATGAAGAATGGAAGGCTACCCACAATCAGACCGTCCGTTTTCTCATCACCCCACAATCAAAACTTCCTGGTCCCAACTAAAAATACCTTTCGCGCCAAAACACCAAACTACCTCTGTAACCCAACCTCCACAGCTCTCTCCATTTCTATTCAACAGTTCATTAACTCAGATGCCCCTTTCCATGGCCAAAAGATTCATACCCACATTATAAAATCTGGGTTTTCACCCAATATGAATATTTCCATCAAACTCCCTGTACTGCATATAAAATCTGGGTGCTTAAGATATGCCAGCCAAATGTTCGATGAATTGCTACATCAGGCTTTGTCTGCCTACAATTGTTTGATTGGCGAGTACCTTAAACATGTGAAAGTTGAGGAGTCACTTGGTTTGGTTCGTAGAATGGTTCATTCAGGCGAAAAGCCTGATGGATTCACATTTTCGATGATTTTAAAGGCGTCTGCTTGTGTGAGTAATAGGTGGTGTTGCCGGTTTTAGGAAGGATGGCCCATGCCCCGCTGGTGAAATTGGACGTTGAGCCTGATGAAGTGCGTTATACAGCACTGGTTGACTCGTATGTGAAGAGTGGGAAGGTTGAATATGCAAGGACTGTTTTTGATATGATGTTGGAAAAGAATGTGATTTGTTCAACTGCATTGATCACGGGACACATGAATAAGGGATTGCTGGAGGAGGCTGAAGATGTGTTTAGTAAACAGTTGAAAAAGATGTGGTAGTTTTCAATGCAATGATTGAAGGTTACAGTAAATCAGTTGAAACTGCAAAGAAAGGACTTGAGGTTTTTGTTAATATGCAGTGGTTGAATTCCGGCCTAATATTTCGACTTTTGCAAGTGTAATTGGGACTTGTTCTGTTTTATCAGGTGTTGAAATCGGTCATCAAGTTCAAGGTCAACTAATGAAGACTGAGTTCTTTTTGGACCTACAGATTGGAAGTGCTCTTGTTGACATGCATGCAAAATGTGGAAGAATTGAGGATGCCAGAAGAATTTTTTACTAGATGCCGAAAGAGTGTTTTCACATGGACCTTGATGATTGATGGATATGGGAAGAATGGAAACCAAAACGAAGCTCTTGAGCTGTTTTGTATGATGCAAAAACTTTGTGTTGAACGGAATGATGTTACATTCCTTAGCGCTCTCTCTGCTTGTGGACATGCTGGCTTACTTGCCAAAGGCCGTGAAATCTTTGAGAGCATGGAAAGAATTACTCAATAAAACCAAAAATGGAGCACTATGCTTGCAAAGTTGACCTTCTAGGACGTGCTGGACGTTCGGATCTAGCATGGGAACATGTAATGGGGATGCCTGAGAGGCCCAATTCTGATGTTTGGGCAGCTTTGATTAGTTCTTGCAATCTGCATGGTGATTTACAAATGGCAAGCATAGCTGCCAATGAACTTTTTCAGGTTAAATGCTGATAGTAGGCCAGGGGCATTTGTTGGACTATCAATTACTTTAGCAGCTGCTGGAAAATGGGATTGTGTGAGTGAGTTGAGGGACTTGATGAAGGGTAAGAGAGATATTGAAAGATACTGCCTGTAGTTGGGTAGTGACTGATGGTGGTTTATGAAGTTTCATCTTCTTGAAGCTGTATTCAAGTTTTGTCCAGCTGCCATGATGGTGCTTGTGCTAGTAATTTTTCATGCCGTTGCTCCAAAAGCTTGAGTTGCTACTAACAAATATGTGACATTGATCATGGCTGAAAGAATTAATGATGTTCAAGAAATAGAGAAATTTGCGAAGAACAAGGATTGTGAAGTTTGTCCTGAAAACATTTTGTAGAAAGAACCCAGAAGACTTCCCGCAAGCATGGCTTGATCTACTCTTATTCGACAATGCTGGATAACTTTATCCATTGCTGAATACCGCCCCTAGCTAACTTGTGCAGATAGATGACACATCAAACACGGGAGATGTCATTTATGGGAGGCTTGGTTGTCAGCTTAAATTATACTTACGTGGCTTTTGAATTCAAACAAGAGATGTGCTGCTTACTGAATCATGATTAGTGCACCATTCTCACCGATCAGGTCATCGTGAAGCTTTGAGATTGCAAATATCAAACTTCGAGGTCGCTGCAGTGGGTCTTGACTGAATAAATTCAATCAGGTTAATCGGTTAACTTGGATAATCCATTACATTTTTACGTAATAACTCAACTCAATGCTGTTTGATTCATGTCTTTATAGGAATAGTAATTGAGCTTCTAAAATTGTTGTTTGAAAATCAAATTCAATCCTTGAGAAGTATCTGGTACGAAAATCAAGTCAGGCCCACTAGGCTTGCCTTGCCTTGTAGCCCAAACTCCCAGGAAAGTGGACAAAGCCCATGTTACAAGACGGATCCATGAAACCACATGAAAAATGGGCATTGCTGTATCTGAAATAGCTACATAACAAAGTCCAAGAAAATTTTCATATAGAAACAAATGAATAAAACATAAATTAACAACCGGATGATAGCCTGACGCCAGAAGAAAGGCCGGTTAATCCTAGGGGCTAGGGCCAGACAAGACGAGTGATAGAATAACGTGGAGATTTGGTATTGGTTGGTCACCGTCTCCCTTTCAAAATTTGTGGATTGTCATAATGTAAACGGCACATACTTATACCACATTTCCACCAAATTTTATTTAAAGGCTTGCTTGGCTTAATCTTTTTACTTGTTCAGCCTCAGTCGTCAACATTGGTATATCTGAAGAAATCAAGAGGAGCAAGAAAACTGAAATATGTCTTGCTGCTGCTGCTGTGATGATTGTGAATGCAGGCCCTTAGGCTTCCTGTTGGGTCTGCCCTTCGCCTTCCTATCCCTCCTCATCTCCATAGTCGGCATATTCGTCTGGATTGTAGGGTAATTAAGTCGTCTCACCTTTCCCTTGTTTTTTTCTTTAGATTGGCTTCTTACTAGATTTAATGAATTCTCTGATGCAAAATCGATATGTTTCTTTTTTTTTTTTTTGTTAATTGCTGGCTGCTGCCTTTAAGCTGATTTGGTGGGGTTGGTTTCAGGTTGGTGTTGACTTGCATCTGCCCATGCTGCTTGTGCGTAACCTTCATAGTTGAGTTTGCACTAGGTTTGATCAAGGCTCCCATTCTGGTCATGAAGTGGTTCACCTCTAAGATCCCTTGTTAGTAATAGATTATTTATACTACTAGTTGATTTTAGAACATGAGTTCTTTTTCTTGATTTGTTCAATCTTGATTTTGATGTTGATTCTAAGTACAAAAATATTTCATTAAGGAACATTGGAATACAATTTTGTTATTTCTTAAGGTTAAAGGAGAAGTAATTGGTTATTGGGCAAAATTGAAGTCTGTCTAAGTTCCTCATAACTTACTATGGGCTCTTCTTTCCAAAGCCTAACAATGTAAAATAGCAAAACTAGTTAGACAAGAATTTGGTTTCACTGATATCGCAATTTTTTTATTTTAAATTCTACAATATAACTGATTTATATGGACTTTTATAATTCTCAGCTTAAATCAACTAATTTAAATAGTTATTCTTAAGAAATAATATTTTATAAATTTAAATTTAAATTTTAATATTTATATATATTTTTTGTTATTAACAAAAAATCATCGGATCAGTAGAATTTTTTAATTACATAAACGAAATTAATAAAGTGATAGATGTTTTATTTTTAATTAATTTTTATTTTTTAAAATATATCTAAAAAATCTGTGTCTTCTTATTAACTTTACTTATGGAATAAAAAAATTATATTGATAGTATATTTGATAATTTTTTTAAAAAATTTTCGTCTCTTATTCCTAAAATATGACGTATTTTGAAAAAAAAAATGGTATTAACTTTTTTTAAAAAAGTGCAGTAAAATTAGTTACTTTATGTCACTTTTGTCAATAAGGTATTCAGATAATAATCACACAATATCCCTTTTTAATCAGACAAATAATCTAGAACAACAAGTCAATCTATTGGAAAATAGTTTGCCTTGACCGATACACGTCTATGGCTGCTACTACCAGACCCAAATTCCAGCATGGTAGTGGTACATTTTTTTTTTTTTTTTTATAATTGATGTTTCCATTATTCAAGAAGCAGTAAACTGCTACAAAATTACGAGTACTACCTATTTCGGTTCTCAATTCAAACGTGTCTCTACTTAGCTCACATCGTTTATATAGTTATTTATTTATATCATGAACGAGACCCTTTAATCCAATTTTTTTTTTTAATTTGAGATAAATAAATTGTTTAATCCATCATATCATAATAAAATATGTATTATTTAATAGTTTAAAATAAATAAATGTAAATCATACGTTTAAAATAATTTTAAAAAATTATCACCAGGGAAAACTCAAATCAAAAAATTTTTTATATAAAAAAATAAATCTTAATAAATTGAGCTAACAACTTGTTGGTAACTTTTTAATCCAATTAATGTCATATTAAGCTGCTTTCTTTATCCGCTTCACAATTTGATTCCCTTCAAGCTTTTTTACCCTGTAAACTCTCCTGATCCTTTTTGCCCATGTTCAGTACATGTATGCTCCCCAGGTAAACCTGACTGTAACAGATATCAGGGACTTTCCTCGTAACTTGTTTATAGCCCCCTGAAACTCAACATCCTATCCTGCAACTTCCCTACGCAGGTTGCATAAAAGCAGCACCTGCTTCCACTCGAATACCTGCAGCCAAAAAAAAAATATGTGATTCCTGCTCTCTTTTCCTGCCTTCATAGTATACAATCCCCGTCTGTAATCAGAGGTGACGGCAAAAAATTAATAAAAGAGTGGTGAAACAATAATTTAAAAAAAAAAAAGAAGGGATCAAAGCATACGGTTACATCTGTGGTCAGAGGCTAAGACAGAAAATTAATAAAAGAGCGATCAAACAATAATTTTTAAGGGCAAAAAAAAAAGATCAAAGTATTAATTAGATAACACTGATCATTATATAACAAAAAAAGTAAAATCTTTTTGAGACCGTGACATTTATTAGATATAATATAAAACCACACTAACATTGAGCACTATCATCCAAGTTATTATATCCTATTTGGATACATTTTTGATTAAAAATAGAATGTTCAAAACATGCAACTTACAGTAAAGTTTTGGCTTTGCGAACTTAACATTGTTATAATTTGCAATTTCTATTAATTTTTTCAACTAATAAACCTGAACCCTGACCTCTCTTTTTGGGAATGAACGTCCATTAATCAACTTTCTTGTGGTTTGAAAATAGTCAAATACTACTATATATAGTTAGTTCAATATAAATATTTTGACTGAAAAGGGCTGTGAAGATGTGAAAACTGAAGTGTTTTTCTTTGATTCTTCAAGCTAATTGGTAGTAATATATACTAATTCAAAAACCAGATTTAAGCTGGAAACTATAAACAGAAGTAAACAAAATTTCATTACAAGTCAAATTATAGGAAAATATTAGGACAGTCGAGATTTACAGGTGCGGTGTTAAAGAAGGCCATGGGAGAGTCACCAAGCCCATGGGAGTCTGCCCATCTCCTGAGTTGGTCCAACTACTCCCCATGGGCCTCTATTGAGAAGGTAATTAAGTTTGCAAACCAAAATTAAGTGGATTAATTACAAGATTCTGCTTAAATTCAAGATTAAAGTTTAATATTCCGAACTAGCTTTGCTAATCTGCTGTAATTTCCTTCTGATGTAGGCTAATTAAATAAGGTAATGCTGAAAAGACTGATAAAGGGTAGGCACATGGATAAATCACCTTAAACAATGGGAAGTGCAGCCTGTGGAGAAGAAAATGAGAGATACCAAAAGGAGAGATATAAGAAAAGCTAAAAAAAAATTAAAAGTAAATGAGCATTAAAGAAAAGAAGGCTTATAAAGCGAGCCATTCTTTTATTGGTAACCATATAAGCTAAAATTTAAGTTTAATTTAATTGATTTAATCATTTCTAATTGATGACATTCAAAAAGTTGAAAATCAAGGTATTTATTATTATTTTTCTTTATTTTCGATTTTTGTTGTAAAGAAGTTTGTTTTTTTTTCTTTGGCTAAATTACAAATAAAAGTCAAACAAAAACAAAGCAATACTTGACATTTCCAAATGGTTGTGAAATGCACCGTATATATACATTTCACTAGAGAAAGCATTGTACATTGCAGCTAAGATTACCAGCCACACATCGAAAATTCAAAATGCAAGAAGAAAAGCATCGTAATTTCATTCGCTAATTAGACTATGCTTTGATCTTATTATGTTAGTCACTTGCAGCAGATGGGATCTTGACCCGAGGAACGGTACGTGAGCCATCCAGAATAGCCTTGGAAATCAAGCTATAGGCTCTTTCTGTGAGATGGATACCGTCCCAGCTAACATACGAGGAAGGATCATCACATGATTTCGAGCCTGCACTAGCGCAACCTACCGAGAAGTTATAATTGTAAGGACCTCCCCCTCCACAGCATGCAATAAGAGTGCTATTAAATCCTGGATAGAAAACAAGATTAAGCAGTGTTAATAGCTACATCTGCTTTATTTTATCAGGTTAATAGTGAAATAATGTCAGGTGAAAGATAATGACAGTACCGAACTGACTTGGAGACCGATAAAATTGTACTGCAGCCTGGTAATAATCTGCATAAACAATATTGGCACGAGGATGAAGCCTTCGGATTTGGTTTAGTTCTTGTTTGAGCATTCCATTATAGTACTCGGAAAACTTGTTTAGCCAGATCAGACAACCAGAGCGGTCATAATCTTGCAGATTAGAAGTCTGAAAACTCGTTAGGTAGATTGGCTGACATCCGATTGGTAAATTTCCTGGAACCAGAAATGTCACTGCCCCCAACTTGATTAACTCCTACGTTGTATTCAAGGAACCATCCATTAATAATTATTCCCAAAATATGCAATACATCAAAATTAGTACAGTTGATATTCTTTGAAATTTGCCTGCAATACTTGATGACACTATCCGTATTGATGGTAATAACAAAACTTTAGCAGAAGAGTCAAGGAATAATCGTATTTTTGGCATGTTAATTAGTTTGTCTTGGGCCTTTTGCTCCAAGGTTCTTACCAGAATTGCTGAAGAAATGACATTGAGAACATCAGGGACTAATCCTCGTATCACTTCAATCTTGATCCCTTGGAAAAATGCATAGTTGAAATCATTTCCACCAATCTCTCCCATAAGAATCAAAGAGCTTTTAAGTTCATTGCATGCTGTGAATCATCATTACGTGTAAAATATATAATTGAATCAGCAGGTCTGACAATAAGTACTTGGCCATAGTTGGAGATGATTTTTTTTATTTTTGGTTATTTTATAGTAAATCGTATTAGGAAAAGGCGAAGCTATGTCAAACTATAGCATTTGGAAAATATACTTGCCTAAGCAAAGAGATGGCAATAATTTTTTGAATAAACCCACTTGAACTCCCAAGGAAACGTTTGTGACTCGATTAAAGATTCCCTTCTGTGCCAGAAATGCATTATCAAGCGCTGTGGCACCCGCAACAGCAAAATTTACACCCTTCAAAAACTGTTGGTTACTGCCATTACAGGCTCCAAAATATGGTGGTACCAATGGAAGTCCAAATTTCTGAGCTACAAAACCATACAAAAAGAAAACTCAAAATTAGATCATTTATCAGTTTAGTATATATCCATTCGTGTTAAAGGACACAGTGCAGTACCAAAGAAATCAATGACTAAACGACCATCAGAAAATCGACCTGTTGGTCGATTAAAGTATGTCTCTCCATACGGTGGAAGCGCAGAGGGAGATACATTGGGTTGTAAAAGTATGACCAAGTTGCCAGTATCAGCTAAGGAGTCTCCAAAGCTGATAATTGATTTGTAGCATCGCTTTCTACTCACGAGTGAGAAAAAAGTAATGATAAAAAGGACAAACCATTGTTGCTTTGATAAACAGGGAGAAGAAAATGAAGCCATTATCAAAGGCTAGATCAAGGACATGGAAAAATTTTCTAGGTGAACTTGGTTAATTCATCTTCAGTTTCTCTTGATAATACTTCAAATTTATAGCTAAAAACGGCTAACATGTAACAAGGGGTCCAGTGTCAGGCTTTTAGGTTGAAATTAAAGCGTATTTCCTTGATCAACATCAAAGGAAGTTGTTCAAGATAGAAGTTATGAACAAGATTGGTAGGGTTTTATTGTTTTCCTTTGTTGTTCATTTTTGTTCATTGTTACACCTATTGGCGTTTAGTGGGAATCAAAATGTAGATTGCATATAAATTTTTTAGGCATTGAAAAAAACCAAAAATAGTTTCATTCCTAGAAAATTAATTACATACAGAAACAACGAAAAAGATTGATTAACAAATAATTCAATGTGCATGTGATCGTGTTAATGTTTTGGATTTATGGTACAAGTATAAATATAGAGAGGGTCACATCACATGCCACATTTGAAACTTTATACCGACAAAGCTATTTCCTAAAGAAAAAAAAAAGTTGAAATTTTACCTTAGGACCTTTTATGCTTAGCTTGACGGTTTGCCCCAAGTAATTAATAAAGAAGTCACAAAAATTACTGGTGGACTTTTGATTAATTAATATAAAGATTTATACATTATTAATTTATAGATTTTATATACTGTCAGTGAATAGGATGATGACATCTTATTAATAAAGTGAATGAAATGATGTTATCTCATTCACGAGTAAGTTTTTTAAAAAATATTAATTTTTGCATATTTATTTTAAAAGTTGATATTTATTTATTAATAAGGTGATATAATCTGGTTTACTAATAGTATATAAAATTTATATATTGACAATATATCAAATATAAACACTTAATATGATATTGAAGGTATCATTTTGAAAATTATGAGTTTGAAAAATTTTATGTACATAAAATTTTTTTTACTAAGTAAAACTGAGTAAAGAGTTTAAAGATGAATTAAAATTTATAAATTTAACAAATGCAACCAATTTAAACTTTTTTGTTATTTTTTAGAAGAAAAGAAAAATCCAAGGCTTAAGAGAAAAATATATAGCATTCATAATTTTAATATTTTGGATGCATGCAAGTATATTAAAATATCAATATGGTCATAACCCTTTTTTGTTTTTTTAGGTGAATGGGGGGAAGGTCATAACTCTTTTATTAAGCATTTATAACTATGTCAATTGCTAATTAAATGATGATAATTATACCATTTATAAAGTCATAGCTAAAATGTCAACATTGGTATGATTTTTAATTTTAGTTATCAAAAATTAATTTTTAATAACCTCAAATATTAAAAAATAACTAAAATTAATTAACCAAGATTAATTTAATAAAAATTATTACTTTTTTGAAAATTAATAAAATTATTACTTAAAACATATTATTTGATTATTCTCGCTTATATTATTTATGGATTATCTAATTAAGATTTATTTAATTTAATATTTACCTAACTATAACCTAACAACTTAACATGATATGATTGTTAGGTATTGAATAGCCTAGTTATAAATTATATAATTTGTTAGCAAATGAGATCATCAGTAAAGATAGGAGAAAGGATTACATGTGCTAAAATTTAAATCTCAAGCCTACATTATATATTAATTTTTAATTGTGAAATATAGAAACTATTAAAGCTTATAATTGTTACATTAATTATACCAATTATTATTGATTTAATAGAATATAGCCATATAAAATATTATCTGAGAACTTTTATATTTAATTTCTAATTATTAGAATGAGTTCTTAATGCCTCTTTAAAAAAAAAGTTCTTAAAGGATGATTTTGCTTACTATAACTTATAATAATTAGTTATTTATATTAGATTTTGATTGATTATCTCAAGTTATGCATGTTACATCACTAATAAATTTTTTTTTTGGGTTCGTATATCGTATTTGAATCTAATGATAATACTTTATTAATGAATAAATTATTTCAATTTGTGTACATTTATTTTAAAATTAATATTTACTCATTATTGAATTATCATTATTAGATTTAATGCATCAAACATAAACTCAAAGGTTAATACCAATAATACTTAGTATAATAGTTAAAACTTCGAAGTAGCTTAATAAAAATTGTAATTTGACAAAAGACAAAAGTGATCAATAAAAAAATTCAATTCTGAAACGAAAGAAATTCGTATCAATCATCCAAATGAAATACAAATTAATTATTTTCCAAATACAAATTAATTTTTTTAATTTTAAAAACTTTTTTAAATCCATTTACAAGATGCCCTTAAAGGTAAATGGAATAGGTGAATAAATTGGTTAGGAAATTTGGATGATTACTGCCACTTTGGATCTCATGGTTTTGGTGCTGTTGTAATACATAATAGATAATCTTCCTTGCCGTGGGTCTAAATTCAGTGGCTGTAACTATAATTTGCTACACACAGTCACAATCTGCATGTCTCATTGGCTGCAGCATTCCCTCTTGTAAAAGAGACCAACACCTGGCTGGGAATCAAATTCGTCCATGATGTTGCTTACATTGAGGTTTCTATTCGAGCAATCTTAAAGGCAAGATCCGTGTTTTGGTCAAGAACCAATCGACCATACAGTTTAAAAATCATAGGAATTTTGACAAAGTCAATGTTTAGCCGTTCACTACCCTTTGATGCAGTTGCAAAATCCAATCCTGATATCGACCTCCTGCTGAAAACTGAAGCTTTCCTAGGATTGGATTATGCATCTCTAGGGGAAAAATGCAAGAAAAAAAATGTGACGGGAGAAGAATTTGATCAAAGCTTACATTGTTTTAACAGGGATGATTATGTGAACTAATTGGATGAAACTCGTGTATTGGTTACTGGCGGCCAGAGATCATCCAGAGAAAAACTACGTACAAGTCAAGAAAAGGAAAGGCAACAATTTGTCAAAGCTGATGAAATTGTATCGCTAATCAATTCAACTAATTGACAACGAACACCCTGTTACGATCTGAATTTATGAAAGCTGAGGTTGATGTAAAGTAATGAAGTCTTTTTGGTCTGCCTAATTTAAAATTAGAACAAATTTTGCGGTGGACAATTCAATGTTTTCATTCAATTATAATGGAGCCTTCACACCAGACTGTTGAGTAGATTCACGGGTCATCGCATTTAAGGCTCAACTGCCTGAAAGGCAAGACAATTTATGGCTTTCTTTTCTAGTACAAATTTCTTATAATAGAGCAAAGTTCGCATTGGCAAATTACTTCTGTTTCAAATCTTTTTCATCTTTGGTCGTTTGTCATTACCATGAACAAGAAAATTTTTTTCCTTATAATTTTGTTTCAAATTTTTAGCTTAGTGTTATCATCAAGCCCCCAAAAATATGAGTCAATTTTTAACTTTGGTGACTCTCTTAGTGACACCGGTAATTTCCTTCTCTCCGGTGCCCTTGCATTTCCGGTCATTGGCCAGCTACCCTATGGTGAGACCTTCTTTCAACACGCAACAGGGCGGTGCTCTGACGGACGTCTTATCATTGATTTTATTGGTACCCTTCTCTCACTAAACTCTTTCTATTCTAAATAAACTTGAATTCATTTCAAAACCCTGATTTCGTACTCCTATAATTACGTTTTTTTTTTTCTAATGTTTTAAATGCAGCTGAGGCATTTAGCTTGCCATATTTGCCACCTTACCTAGCAGTAACAAATCAAAGCCAGAGTTTTCAGCATGGAGTAAACTTCGCGTTTGCTGGAGCTACTGCACTCAATGCAGAGTTTTTCTACGAACGAAACATCGGATCAATTTTATGGACTAATAATTCCTTGAACGTTCAGCTTGGTTGGTTCAGGAAGCTGAAGTCCACCCTTTGCTCCAACAAAGAAGGTGATTTATTTTCAATTCTTTGGTCTCTGGACTAATATTATAATTCTAGTAGTACAATGTTCATATGTCCAGCACTTCCACTGAACCTATCCTGGAATTAAATTTTCTTTCTGTCACAGCCTGTGATGACTTCTTCAGGAAATCGCTTTTTCTGGTTGGAGAGATTGGTGGAAATGATTATAATTACGCATTCTTTCTTGGTGGAGGCATTAAAGAGCTTCAAGCTATAGTTCCTCTGGTCGTTGGAGCAATTGCTAATGCTACCAGTGTAGGTTGAGCCAAAGAATTACATCTAACTACTTTGTTTTTATTCTGGTCAAATTAGCAAATGAAAGTACCAGCAGGACCAGAGATCAAAGAAATTAATGATCCTCTTATCTGTCCTCTTAAAACTTACCCAACTTGTCCCCTGTTAATTTTCAGTTATTAAACTCAACTGGCATTTAGAATTTGTCAAAACATTTATAGTACGAGAGAATTACTACCAAATATGATAGTTACTTTGAATTTTTTTTAGCTGGCATTACAGATTGCACATGATTTTTATAGCTAGCATTTACCTCGTTGAAATATGCAAGAACATATACACATGGTTTTTCAGCTCTGACTAAAAATGCTCTTCCCTCTTGGGCTTGATTTGAATGCGCGATGGAAGCTCTCCTACCGTGTGGGGACCTGAATTTTATGATTGGACACAGGGTTACCACCATACATCCAAATCAAGCCTTGGCCAATGATCATGCATTGTCCATCATGTCAAATTTGGCTAGTAAAATTTAAGTTAAAGACTATGGTTGAGCTCTCCCAAAGTCTAATTACTTACTAATCATGATTGTTATTGATTTCTATTTCTGGTTATTTGAGATAGGCTCTGATAGAGGAAGGTGCAGTAGAGTTGATGGTGCCAGGGAACTTGCCCATTGGTTGCTCAGCTGTTTACTTGACCTTGTTTCAGAGCCCTAACAAAACAGACTATGACCGCCATGGTTGCTTGAAGGAATATAATGCTTTCGCAAAGTATCATAATTATCAGCTCAAACAAGCCCTGGATACCTTGAGGCAAAACTATCCCCATGCCAAGATTATTTATGCTGATTACTATGGTGCAGCCATGCGTTTCGTTCATGCCCCACTGCATCATGGTTTGTTTCTTCAAACATTCTCGACTTTATCATTCTGACATGGGTAATTGAACTGAGTATTAATAGTATGCATTTATTGTGACAGGATTTATTGGTGGGATTCTAAAAGCATGCTGTGGAGGTGGAGGTCCATACAATTTCAATAACTCAGCTAGATGCGGTCACACTGGATCTGAAGCATGTAAAAATCCATCTATTTACTCAAACTGGGATGGAATTCATCTAACCGAGGCAGCATATCGTCATATCGCCCTGGCTTTGATCAATGGCTCTTATTCTACACCAGCTCTCATGTCCTCTCCCCTTTGAGATTGAATGAAATCAGGAAATTATTTCCCATGCAATAAATTTACAGTCCAGGGTTTCATTTAAATGTTCATTAGAGACCATGGAACAAGCTAGGATCCATTTATGTATAAAGCTGAAGCAATCCTGAGGGAAACAATGCAGAAAGACATTGTTAAACGCATTCAAGGCTACTATGATTGTTATTAGCATGATGTTAACCATGGGATAATCTTCTGATCTCAAGTTAAATTTTTAGCTTTTACCTAGATTTGATTAAAACAACACCATTTACTCGAGAGAAATACATTTTCAATACTCTCAAGCATTCACATAGCGCAAGCCGTAGTTTTATTCCACCAATGTAAATCAAACATTTTTTACGACCATCTAAGATTCTAAAAATTTTTTTTTACCACGTATAGCTTAATTCATCCGTTTTCCTAAATAAACAAACGGTCCACTAAATACCATTTCATTTCTTTCATCCGATTTACTACTGGCCCACTCCAAAATAGGATAAAAACCAGATTATTCATGTATAATTTTATAGAAAAAAAATTATAGTTTTATTTATTTATTGTTTTTTAAATAACATCATTTTATGGATTTATGAAAGCAAAAGAGTAGTAGTAATAGTTGGGTTTTTCATTAGTATAAATTAACAAAACGATAATTGAATTGTGGCATATTTTTTTAAAATTAATATTTAAGATCAAATGGATATCATACATATTGATTAGACTTTTGAAAATTGTACATTCTGAAGAATTTTGGATAAAAAATCAGGTAATTAAAGGAAAAAAAAAAAAAACCCAACAAAAGCAAATATATGAATGTATTTTAAGTGAATGCTAAAAGACAAATGATATATATTTTTTTAAAAAAAGAAAGAAAATATTCATTGGCAAGCATCTAAAAAACAAAAGTGTTTTAAAACAAAAGTAAAAATATTTATCAATTGTGTATACGAATAGGAAGGCAACAAATAGCTGAAAGGAAAGAAAGAAAAAACTCGGACACTATTGCCAGTAGAGTAAATTTTTTTTTTTGTTACGAAAAATTCAAAGTAAATCGATTATTTAATCTTCATTTAATAATTTAAAATAAATAATTATAAGTTGTACACTTGAAATAACTTTAATAAACGATCGTCAATAAAACTCAAATTTAAAATTTTTTCATCGAAAAAAATAAATTTTAATCAATTGAGTCAATCGTTTATTGATACGAATAAAATAAATAGTGAAAACAAAACAAAACTTTCATTTTCAATATTTGCTAGAAGTTTGTTCATTATTGTTAATACAAATTATTAAGAATATTACTTTATTGGATGGATGTAATACAGGGTCAAATGCTTGCAACAACATATTCTTCTTTTTTATTTTTTTTTTAAATTAACCTAGATTATGTACCTTATTTCTTTATTCGGCTAATGATATGCCCAAGAAGTTGAGTTGTTCTACATTATTGGTCTTGAAAATAATGGAAAACCTCTGATGGAAATGGATTAACAAATAGCAAAGCATGATTAAGTCAAGAGAAAACTTAATTATATGAAATTTTTTAGGTAAAATTTAGGAAATTTTTTAAAATGATTTAATAAAAATTTTAATAAAAAATCTAAATTGATAAAATTTAATGTAAAAATCAGTAATATCTAAAAAAATTTATTAAAAATATTATTTATAATTCAAATATAATCATACTTATTTAACAATAAAAATTTTGTCAACATTTTTATTAAATATATTTATCTAAAAATATATGTCAAAATTTATTAAAATTTTTTCAAAATTTACGCACTTAATCTATGTAACGAAACATTTCAATCAATTGATTTTAATTTTTTATTTTAATTATTTTAATTATTTTTAATTAAAAACTTTACCAACTTCACCTAAAACTTTTTATGTAAATCTTTCTCTTTGGTCTCATCCCACAAGGCAAAACTAAGCATAGACAAATCGTCAAAGGATCAAAACCAACCCATCTGGGAAATCAAGGTAAGACGACTATGTCTTAATCGATAGGCAACAACCAAGAAAAAGTAAAAGAAAAATTACATAATGAAGAAAAACCCCATCCGACTCTAAAAAAACTAAAAACAGACATGATTTTATTGCCAAATTAGAGATAATCCCATTTTTGTTTGTTGATAAACTCTATGAGAATTTCTTATTCAATATATTCATAAACTGCAATAAACTTTGATTCTAATAACTATACTTGCATAAATGAACCAAATCATAACTTGGATGGTCCAATGAAGTGAAGCTTACACGATTCTAAAGATAGATTAATTCAAAGAATCGGAGGAATTAGTACATGATCATCCAATATCCAGGAACCATCTTCCTGCTGAGCCATACCTTTATTCATCTCCATCCACCATTCAGTTGGAATTTTATATTCGTCTTTCAGTGCATCCAAGTATTTGTTTACAAGCGATATATCTCGATTAACCTCTAACTTAAATTCTCCCTTGGCCCCTTTTGTTCCTGCGACTCCATGCAGGTATGGCTCCAACTCATGAGCAATCGTCAATTTCTTACTCAAATCCAAGTTACTTTTAATGTATGGCGATTTGCGAATATCGATCAGCAATTCCTCCCCGACATGGGTATATTCTAGTAGTGGTAATGGAAATGGCAGTGAAGGAACGATGTCTATGTCATTTTTTATGCGCAAGATATGAAGATTTTTCAGTCCTGATAAGACTTTCTTGAAGCCTGAGTCCCCAACGCGAGGGCAGGCAAAAACAAAGGCTGTGACCAAGATAGCCTTGTTTGGTTCGGTCGTTGGCTTGTTATATCCATTGGCAACAATGTCGACGGCATTGAGCGTGGCCACTGCGCCGCCTAAGCTATGGCCTGTCACAGTTATGCTGATTTCTTCATGTTTGTACAAATCCACCAGTTTCCTCACCTCACTTAGAACCTGATAAAATTACTCCTTAATCATTAGTATATGATATATAATCTTATGTTTTACATATTATGTCATGAATAACACGTTAGTTAAGTTAAACTTGCCTGCTCTCTCCCACTGGTTTGATTCCATATGGATTTTGAGTCTGTCGCAGTGTATATAGAATGCCAACCATGGTGCACCTTTGGATCTCCATGTTCTCCAAGTATATCGGAAGCTGAGACTAAATCAGCCTGTAGATCATTAATTATTTCCGAGGTTCGCATGGTTCCTCTCCAAGATATCAAAATGTCCCTCCTTCCCAAGATAGCCTTTCCTTCGTCAGTCGTCACTGCCACATACCCCATCCAATTGGATTCTCCAGCGGAAAACCAATCAAGAATTTGGATTTCTGACCTTGCATAAAAAAATTTGGTTATCTTGTACTTGTATGGATTGCCTATCTCTAACCCCACTTTGGAGAATAAATCCTCCATCGACCATCTGCTAAATCCAACCGATTTCGATGCCTTCTCGCCATTAAAGGCATCTATAACAGCTTGAGTTCTTTCACCATAGTGAATGATTAACTTGCGGAGATCACCATCAAGAGGTTCCAATAAACCCTCCCAGTTATTCTCCCCACTTAGTTCTCTCCATCTTTGTGCTATACTACCCATCATTTTTTTTTCTTGCCAAAACAATCTAAGAGAGGATGAGCACTTAATTCTTATTACAGCCAATATATATAGTGATCTGCTTCTCATGCTACGAATATCTTGTCCCTTATTCTTATTCTTTAATATTTCAAAAGATTTTTTGAAGACCAAGTTTTCAAGAATGGTAGTTTTTTCACAATTTTCTCATGGAATGATAGTTGAGCACAATATGTTAGGCATGGTCAAAGAATTCAATCCACCGTTTTGCCCCACGGCACACACTTTGCATTCTTATTTGTAGTTCCAATTTCGTGAAAGAAAATTTTTCATATTATTGAATGGTTAGCAATGATCGTGTCCAAAGGAAACATACATAGAATCCATATTCACAAGTAATTACGATTAGTCGGGAAGCTTATCCTCATATACATATATAAGTCAATGTTATCAAGAAAAAAATTATTAAAATGTACAAAAAAAAAAAGGAAAATTTTTATAATTAAAGGAGTTGACCACATTTCATTACAATGTTACTTTTACTCGGTAAAATACTGTGTTCTTTTGACCCACTCAAAAAAAAAAAAAAAAGGATTCCTCTTGCCAAAAATTAGTTACCATAATAGAGTATTATGTGGCAAGAAATAGATGCCTACAACATGAAGAAGGTAAATATTGGGACTTAATGTGAAAATCCATGTATAATTTATAAAATATTATTCGTTTTTATATGAAAATTTTATAATTTTATGTCACAAAAGATATTTCATAAATAAAAATTTAGATACCAATTTATATATCATAATAGATTTTTAAAATATCTTATATGAGATTGAAAGTATCATATTTGATGAGATAAGTACTTTGATGAGGCTTTCAATATGGGTGAAGTCTCTCCGGGAGCCAAAAGTTGAAGAAGATTGATGCTGCAACTTTGAACTTAATTAGATATCATAAGGATTTTCTTTTATAGTATTATTTGATAAAGATGTCGTAAAGCTTTTACTCTTAGCCTGATAGGTCACTTACAAATATGGTATATATGCAGCTAAAACGACAAAATTGAAATCACCTAATTACTACACTAATCATTGCAGGCCAAAATACTAGTCAAAAACGTAGGAGAAACTTGGGCTAATTTGGTAACCACGACGTCCAATAGACTGACATTTATATGGGCCATAAAAGTGGGCTACCACGTTACCTGGATCTTGATTTGGGCCTTGGGAAGACAAGCCAATCTTGAATTATAAGGGCCTTGATGATAATGGCCCAAACAGTTTCCCCATTGTACTTCTATTTTTCCTTACACTAAGTGCTGTTTGGATGCAACGGGACCTATGGTTGAAGGTTGGCTACCTTCCATTTTCGTGCTAGCTGCTCAATTGGGATTCAAATGGATTTTCGGTGTGGCACGGTTATTTTTTGACAGTCATAGCCGGTTTTCTCCTCCACTGAACTCTCACTTTTTTTTTTCTTTTGTTGTTTTTTTTCTTTTTAAGTTGAGTTTTAGAGATAAAAATGTCCATACAACTTTTTTTATTTTAATTTTTATTTAAAATTTATGAAATAATACATAAACAAATTATTATATAATAAATTAATAGAAAAATAATTTTTAATTATTTATTTTTAAAATTATTAGTTAACATAAAAATAATTTAATAATTAGTAATTATTTATTAATTTTATAAATATTAAATAATTTAAATTTTTTATTACATACGAATTTTAGTATAATATTTTTAATGATATTTTTTCTTTTCACTATAATTCAACTTATTGTCAACATTATTTTTGCATCTAAATACATATTTTAATATTAATTTTAATTTTACTGTTACAAAAACTAATATCACTTATACTACTATTTTTAATCTTATCAAAATTAATCTTATTATTCATCTAAATAAACCCTAATACCATCCTAATGTAATTTGGAACTCGGGATAGAAGGATGTTAAAAGTTTGTATTTAATGTCTAAAGAAAAAAATTTACAAAAGATAATAAGAAGTGGAAGCCTCTCATATATATTTATTTTAATTTTTATATATTTTATTTTGAAGGTTGATATTTACTCGTTAATAAATTATCATTATTTAATTCATTAATAGTATATAAAATTTATACACTGATAATATATCAAATGTAAATTATATATATAAATATTTATATATTTATAAGTATATGCGTGTGGGCGCTACAATTAAAAAAAAATCCCCATGACCAAAGAAAAGCAGAAAAAAAAAAAAAGAACACCATAATATTAGTTCATTTTCATAAAATATCTTATCTAGGTTTCACTTTCATATGCCTCTAATTTTTTTCCCGCATTTCTTCTATCTACAATCAAATCCAAAACCAATCCGCATTTAGATGGACCAGCAACTGCCAACTAACCTTATTTCCTTTTCGTTTTTGGTTAAACAGGATTTCAATACGTGTCTATGAGAGACAAAAGATTAACGTATCATTGTCTTGTAACTAATAATGTCTTTAGAGACCAAAACTCAGAAAGCAACATTCAATCCACTTGAGTTCTAACTTTATTCCAAAGATGGCTTTCTTCTCATCAATTACATGCATGTGATCCCTTTCAAGTCGTCCATAGCCACCTTTGCTTCCATCAAGCATCCCAATTAACCCAAAATATATTAGAAAAACACCCAACTCTTCCTGACACTCCTCTGTTTGTCCTGCATTAACTATCATTCTGCTAAAAAACAATGGCTATGCAAATTTAGCGAACAGAACAAAGCCATGGTTCTTTAGTTGAGTGAGGAGAATGGCATAGAAATCTTAGTTTGCTTTATTTTTTTAAACACGATCAGAAGAGCACGTTTCTTATTCTATTGAACGATTTAACCATTTTGTTTGATAATTGGTAACATCTGCTATATATTGTTATTCTTTTGAATTAGAGCCTGTTAGGCATATTGTTTAATACATAAAATTGCAAATACAAATACCAAAAATAAAAATCCATGTATGAAATCAAAAAAAAGTTAATCTTGTTAATGCCTAGCATTAGTAACAATTTGTCACCAAAAAACTCTATCATGCTTGGACTGTGACAAGCCTCTAGTCCTAACAAATTGATCATGGATCAATTAAACTTAGTCATGTCCCCCACGGGGACAAATCCCCAACCTACTCACAACCACCGACCCCATGTAAATACCTTTTTGTCTCTGTCATGACTGTAAAGTTCAATTCTTTTTTTTTTTTTATGATGTCTCAATCCCATAAATGATAAATCAAGTAATTCAAGGTTTAGAGTTCAATGATTCAACCATGTTGCTGGTTTCCAAACAAAGAACAAGTGAAGAAACCAAGTAAAGATTGTATTGTATGCTATTAAGATTGAATATAGAGTACAGATCAGCGCAGAGTGCAGATAAACCATTTTAGCTCCATTTGTTGTCTGAGGACTGACTCGTGAATTGTAGACTACATGACCCGTGAAAAAAAAAAGTGGCAGAGCTTTTTGTCCTGATTGCATCAGCTTTCTGTTACTCCAGAGACGGTTCTTGAACTTTTCCTTGACAACAACAAATTCACAGCTTTCCTGGTTAGTCCCACATATGGAATCAGAGCTTGAAGTCGATAGTCGGGTCCTGAAATAATTTTCTGCAGGCATCGAGCTAGTTGGAATTAGTTTGGTAATTTCAACCGGATTAAAGTCTAAAACAGAAAGAGCTCCTTCATTTCTTATCTCTAAGACTGGCCTGGGCTCGAATGCGTCCATTTTGCATGTATGACTTGACTGAAACGCTAGCTTCTATTCAGTTCGTCAATTGGATGTTGCTCTTTGTGAACTGTGGCAACATTTTTTTTATATTGCATGGCCTTTTGCATCGGTAGCTGCGTTATAATATTGGAGCATGGATTTACATGTCCTTGCTTGGCCGTGACATTTCAGGGGGCCCAAAATCTAGTCACTCGAGCCAAAGATACATCAACAAGCATGTGGACAAGCTTCCTAGATATGGATGAAAAGTATATTAGCCTTATGTAATGTCTGCTAGCTGGTCTTCAGGTGTGGAATGAATACGCTCTTCAGCAATTCAAGCCCTATAATTTCTTCTCATATATAAAAGGTCTTTATGGATGGGAAATTTGAACTCCATGATTATAAATTTCAGGGACATAAGGGCCCTTAAATTTGTTTTCCGCCAAAGAGAGGGTTTTCTGTTTTACAACCAGAAAGAGAAAAAAGCAAATATAAGTACTGTTTGAAATTTTAAGCTGTTGAACAGTATTGAATTATATACTTGTATATATTATTATCTCAGGGAAAACCTTGGTATCCTAGGCTCATAGCAAATGTGACAAGTTGGCCCCTCTAAGTAACCAACAAGGAAAAAAAATCCAAAACCCTAATCCATTATTCAGGGACAAATGTCCATGTTAACAAGCCGATGGAGGAGCCCCCGAAGCCGGGGTGTACATTAACTCATGCTTCGTTGGCTTCTGCATGTGAAACCGGCGCTCGTCGCACTCGAAGCAAAATCATCTTACTGTTTGAGGGATAGGGCTTCAAAAAAAGGACTACATTCATTTACTCATTCGTTTCAGCATCTTTGTTATATTCCTGTCAAGCTTTCCTAAATATGTATATCGATCGCTCCTCACATTAATTTCACTGAATTTTGTTTTCTTCACCACCTCCTGATCACAAGAAATAAACGATGGATGAATGTGTAATTAATTATGATTGTTTGTATTTTACGTAGTGAGTTCTCGGCCTAGCTAGAGCTATTGATTACAAAAGTTTTCCAACTTGGAGAGGGAAATCACGACAACTATGTCATGTTGGATCAAGCTAGTGAGGAGAATGTATCAGTAGGTGATTCTCAGACAGCGTCTTTACGTCGTGTTAGGATTGCCACGATTAGTTTTGTCGTTTTGAAGGTTTTGAACTCTCTGGAAATTAATAGGGATCTTCTTATCTTAGTGAGGGTTAAGATTTTATCTAATTTCTAATATAGTGCAATTTGGTTTATTATACTATCATTAAATTCAAATATAAATTTTAATGTGGTTTATTAGCATAAATTTTTAATGAATTTTTATAATCGTAATTATAATTTTTTTTCAATAGTAAGTACAATAATTTTTATTATTATTTTTAATTTTATCAAAATTAATTTTACTATCCATCTAAATAAACTTTAAACTATTTGAATTAATATTAGTTGCTTCCCATCAAAAGCTATACATAGACTATATACATAAAGAGCAAAAGATGTGCATGGCTTAATTGGTATCTGTTTGCTATAATATATACATACATTTATATATTTAATTATATATATTTAGTGTACATGTACCCACACATACGACTTTAAGACGTATTCATGACGCAGTGATCAACTCAGTTTCCAGATATATGGCCCCTACCCTGCAAATCGAATGGTAAAAATCAGAGCATCCCTAAGCATGCAAATGCCCATCGCTCATTGCTGATCATAGGTCATAGCAGACGCAAATAAATCTCAGAGGATCTGTTTAATGATCACCATATATAAGCATCGACCATCAGTATTTTGCAGTGAAAGCGACGATTCAGCCATGTAATTCCAATTCAATAACAATTCCAGCTTTATTGAAGGAGAATTCATGGTAGCATCTTTGACTCTTGACCCCAAAAAGCCATTTATCCAAATATTTTTATCATTAAAATGATCTAACTACGTACATAATTTGACAAAATATATATAGAATGTATTTGCTTTGACTAACTCTTATACAAACTCCTATCATTGAAGATTCAATGTCCCTCTTTAGATCTGACATATATAAATATGTTTATTTTGATCAACTCAAAAAAAAATATAATATATATATATATATATTAAATAAAGTATAAAAATCTCTTATAATTAAAAAATCTTATCTTGCAACCCTAGGAGTTAGTCAAATACACCATATATAACCTTTTTTTTTACTTTCTTGTTTTGACCTTATAAAAAATTTTATGCAAAGTTGATATTTCATATTTATATAACTTGTAATTATGTGTGAAATTCCAAATCTTTTAGCATTTGATTGATGTGTAGAACATAATTCATGAACAGATACCTAAAATAATACTCTTTCTGTTTTTTTTTTTTTTGTCTATTTTTTTTATGTTTCAAAATTATATTTTATTTTTGTGAATATCTAAATTTTATTTTTTATATTTTAAAATTATATTTATTTTTTAATATTAAAAATTATTAAATTTTAACTTTAATAATAAATATATTAAAATTAAAATTCTTTTTAAAATTTTATAAAAATTAATCTATGATAAATGTTTTAAAACAAGGGAGTATTATGAGATACATTATTCATTGACCTTGTTTGACTGTAAGTAGGAGAAATGGCGAGAAAGTAGATGGGACAGTTTAATTAAACCGACCGTTGGAAGGACCTTTTCAAGTTTCCAAACTTTGGCATTGTTTCTTTGTCAATTTGATTCCTCTCATTATCCCCTTAACAAAACCCTATGTTTAGTTCATGTCCACGTCATAAAGATGTTCACGCTTTATACGTAAAACCACGCGTTTCAAAGAGCGAGTGGAGTTAGCGTCATTGAGTATAAATAAACTGAAAAAAAAAAAAACTGTCAAATTAGATACCGACACTTTTTTGGATGTTACATTTGTCATGTCTTAATAGCGAGTATGATTTTATGTTTTTTTTTTTTTTTCACTTTTTCAATCATTTAAAAAAAATTGAATTTTCTTTTTGTTTCCTTTCTTTAAAATGATTCGGGAAGAGAAGACCGTTCCTCGATTCTTGTGCCTTTATTTTTTTTTAATTGTCTTTTTCTTCTTTAATTTAGCGTAGATTTTGATTCCATCGTATTTTTTTCAGTGTGATTAAATTTATTACGTCATTAATTAAATTTAAATATTAATTTTAATAAAATTTATTTAATATAAATTTTTTTAAAAAATTTTAATTATAATAATAATTATTATTATTTTAAATTTCATCAAAATCAATTTTATCGAAATACTCGGTTGCGGGTCTTGTACTCCTTGAGTCTCGATCTTTTTAACGTTTATTTTCTTCTTTTTTTTAATCTCTTTCAATTGCTCAAAATCTCAGAAACTCGCAAGTTTAAGACCTCACTGTCGGAAAAACGAAACAGACAAGGACTTTTTTGTATCCCTGCCCCTTCTTACGGATCACAAATAAGAGGACCCTAAGAACCAAACCAACCAAACCAAAGCCAATCCAAACCAGAGAAGAGAAAGAGAAAGCACAAACACCTTATCATGGTGGCTGGTAAGGTGAGATTGGCAATGGGTTTGCAAAAATCACCTGCAAACATAAAGCACGAAACTCCACCTAAACCGCCATTGCCTTCTCCAAGCTCAGCTAACAAAAACAACAATTCCCCAAAACCTCTTTTTTCACGTTCCTTTGGTGTTTACTTCCCACGATCCTCAGCTCAAGTCCAGCCTCGTCCACCTGATGTCGCCGAACTCCTCCGACTGGTTGAAGAGCTAAGAGAGCGAGAGTGCAGGCTCAAAACAGAGCTTCTAGAGCACAAGCTTTTAAAAGAATCGGTTGCGATTGTTCCAGTGCTGGAAAACGAGATCGTAGTTAAAAATGCAGAGCTGGAACGAGCTTTGAAAGAGGTTGAGAGTTTGAGAAACGAAAACGAGACGTTAAAAACAGAGGTAGAGGAAATGAAAGGAAAGATTGAAGAAGAAAAGGAAGGGAGCGAGAAGAAAGTGAGAGAATTGGAGGAAGAGATAGCGGAGCTGAAGAAAACGATGTCGTCTTATTCTGATCGTAACAGTAAAGCGGAGATTACAGCGGAAAGCGACGAATTGCTTTCTTCTTCGCAGAGGTTTCAAGGGTTAGTGGAAGTCAGTGTGAAGTCAAATCTGATTAAGAATATGAAGAGAAATAATAGTAAATGTACGGACGCCGTTGTTTTTAGTGAGAAAGTTGAGAGCTTGGAGTTTAAAAGAGAGGAACTTGAAACAGAGAGACCAAGACACTCGAGGTGTAACTCGGAGGAACTCGTTGAGTCGACTCTTGTTAACATCAGATCCCGTGTTCCTAGGGTCCCAAAACCACCACCGAGACCTTCGTCATCATGGTCAGCAACATCATTAACGTCATCCAATAGCTCCTCTGATTCCACAGAGAAGCACATTCCTCCACCACCACCTCCGCCGCCGCCGCCGCCTTCGGCACCAGTGAAAGCTGTCAAGCTAGTTGCACCTTATCCTCCGCCACCACCTCGTGTACTAAAGGTTATTGCGCCGCCACCTCCGCCACCTCCGCCACCTCCTCCGAAGGGTATAATTGCGGTAGCTGCGAAAGTGAGGAGAGTTCCGGAGGTTGCGGAGTTTTATCACTCGCTTATGCGAAGGGACTCAAAAAGGGAGACCGGGAGCTGTAGCGTGCCGGAGGCTTTACCTGCAACCGCCAATCCGAGGGACATGATTGGGGAGATTGAGAATCGGTCAGCTCACTTGCTTGCGGTAAGTTTCAGTTTCCGCTTGTAGTTTATTTACGATAATGCCACTGTGGCAGTGTGGTTTTTGTGTCAATGACAAATGAGTAGGATGTTAATTTCACTCATATTCAATGGATAACCTGATATCTTATCCAAATTGAAATGGGTCTGGATGTCAAATTGTAAACGACTTCAGCTTTGATGTTTGTTACTTATGGTCTTTGTGATTATTGTACAGATTAAGACAGATGTAGAAACACAAGGAGACTTCATAAGGTTTTTGATCAAAGAAGTTGAGAATGCTGCATTTACAGATATTGAAGATGTTGTGCCTTTTGTTAAATGGCTAGACGATGAGCTCTCTTACTTGGTACATTTTTCTCTATTTTTCCATTTGATTCTTACCATGCTTTCGGTTTTCGAGGGTTTTTCTTTTGATGATTAATCGTTTATTCTTGGTTTAGGTGGATGAACGAGCTGTGCTAAAACATTTCAGTTGGCCAGAGCAGAAGGCTGATGCATTACGCGAGGTAGCATTTGGGTTCTGTGATCTCAAGAAACTAGAATCCGAGGCTTCATTGTTTCGTGATGATGCCCGGCAACCTTGCAGTCCAGCCCTCAAGAAGATGCAGGCCCTGCTTGAAAAGTATATAAACCTAATATATCTTTAAACTCCTTTGGCAATAGTTGCTTTTTATCAGTTTGTTCTCATTCAGTTATTAATGTGATAATGGCAGGCTAGAGCATGGTGTTTACAACCTCTCCCGAATGAGAGAATCTGCTGCAAAGAGATACAAAGGATTCCAAATTCCTATGGATTGGATGCTTGAAACTGGAATTGTGAGCCAGGTAATTTAATTGTTGCACTTAAGACTTTTCTTTTATTTCTGAATTGTCATACTAGCTAACACCATCATTTTTAATTTCCATTAGTCAATTTGGTGATGGATTTTAGGTGATCCCTTTAATAATTAAATCTTACTTTTGGATGTTGGAAGGCCAAAATGTATTGTTTTTACACTCTTTACTATGTATTACTATTATATTATAAGTAGTGTTTGCTAGATGACAAAAGGAAGGTTAGATTTTCCTCTTCATTTTCAATGTGCACGCATGCGCTTGCCTGCATGTGAACTCCCAGATCTCTAAACATATTTGCTTGTTTGCTTCTACGTTTTACTTGGGATTCATGAGAAAAGAAGATATAATCGGATTCTTAATCTTGACCGATATGCACTGCATAATGTTGGGGTTGACAATGCTTTCTTTATGTTGTCTAAAGTAGACGCGAAAGTTCTATGAACTTACTGAACTCTTGCCCTAAAAGCGATTGCAAATATAAAATACGTCATCGTTTGATGGGATACTTGGAAGTGTAGGGTTGAACATCTTATTCAACTGCCTCGACTAGTTTTGCCTTTCACAAATTATAATTATGTAATGGCAGTAATGTAAATTGGTCAGGTACACCTTTTTACAGATTTGCTAGTCCCTGAATTCCATTTATGGCAGCCTTTGGTGTCTGTTAACTCATTAATATGCTAATAAATTGTCGCAGATCAAGCTAGTGTCAGTAAAATTAGCAATGAAGTACATGAGAAGAGTATCTGCAGAGCTTGAAGCTGTTGGTGGTGGACCTGAAGAAGAGGAGCTGATTGTTCAAGGCGTTAGATTTGCATTCCGAGTACATCAGGTTAACAATCTCAATAATTTGTTCAAATTGGACAAGACTCTAATTTTGCTTTGTTGGCTTTGAGAAGATAACATTTTTGTTTATTGACAGTTTGCCGGGGGATTTGATGTTGAAACAATGAGGGCTTTCCAAGAGCTGAGAGACAAAGCCAGATCGTGCCATGTACAATGCCAAAACCAACAACAAAAATTTATTTGCAGGTCTACAACTTGTTAATCTCTGTAGCAAACTCAGCTTCAGAATCCCCTACCAGTTTTTTTGTTGTAAAGACAGAACATCAATGTATGTGAATACAATGCCAGCTGCTATTTGTCCACACATTCAATTTATTCCGGTGCATAACTGATCTGAAATGGGACTTTTACCATTAAAACTCTCTTCTGCCCCTCATCTCACTCTTTAGCTAACTATAACGCTGCCAGCTATTGCCCTGAAACCAAAATATGACAGTCATGTCCGGTAAATTTACAATCTTTTTGGACCCCAACTATTAGTTGTGTTTCTACTAAACGAGATAGATTACTAAGCATATCTTGGCTGCTTAGAGATTTCGAAATCAGAATTTAGGATTAAATGCATTACCGATGTTAACGCAAAAAGGGGGACCTATAACTGTTGCCAGCGACTGTTTTGGTGGAAACTTTGAAAGGTTTTGGTCTTTGGTATACCAACCATTTTAACTTGTGTTGAACTGTATTGTTTTAGCCTGTGAAAAAAATAGTAAGACATGAATTCCCCCATTTACTAGAGGACAAAGCTCTCCAGCAAATGGTCATTAGTTTGAGTTGGTTGGGATCATATTAATGAATAAAGATGATTTTGCTTTAAAAGAGTAATCCACCAGCCAATCTCCATGTCCCGAAATTGTCCCATCGGTTAACTTTAAAAACCAAAACAACGAAGAACAGTGACTAACCAACTAAGGCATCTAGGACATGCTTTTTAAATTGGCATTTTAGTTTACACTGTCCTCCATAAATTCGTGGATCGTGGTATTTGGGATTTTGGCGCCTTGTCTAAGCCAAACCAGGAGAAATCGTGTATATAGACTGCTTTGATGGCTGGATGTTATAAAAGTTTCAAGCAAGCTGAGCTGAGACTTTGATTTCTCATCCTTTTCTCAGCATTCTGTTCAGTTGAAATTGCCGGATTCGAAATCTCTGGTTGGATAAGCATCTGCTTCATGTACAGTCCACAAGAATGCTATACAAATGCTCCCGCAATGTGGTTAAGTTGGCAAAACGGGCTTTGGATTTGAGTATTGGACATGAATCACATGGTCGATAAATGGGTTGGTCTCAAACCTAAGCCTTACCATTTGGACTAAAAGGGGGCTTGATTTGAGAATTGAGTGCCCCAGTTAAAGCATGATAAAAAGAAAATGGGCCTGACGCAAAATGGAAAGATCATTAGGGAGAGCTACCACCCTTCAATTATCATTATGTTTCATAATTTCCTGTCCTGATTGTTGCAGTAATTGTTTATCCATTTTTAATTGGAAAAAAATATTTATTTGGATATATTTATTGGTGTTTTTATTTGTTCATAATTTTTTGGGGCCGATTATAAGCTGTCATCTACATATCCAGTTTTGGGTAAATTGTTCTAAGTAAAACTTCAACTTAAAAGTGTTTCTCAATTGTACGATTTTCTTAAACATATGAAGATTTTTAATGCTTTATCTATAGTAACTCAAATTAAGAATTTGATTAAATGAGCTCAAATAATTCATGGGATTTGAATCTCAAAGAAATCTCCCTTAGACAAGTTAATATATGGTGATTTGAATGGTCTTAATTGGTATATGTTGCAGGAGTCTTCCTCGGATAATGGCAGCAGGTGAGCTTCAGCCTTCGGGACATGAATGTGGAAAATGAATGTTGGGATACTTTTGGCAGGATATTATTTGTATTGTAACCTGCTGGCTGATCCGGTAAGATGAGTTTCTTTTAGCACTGGTGATTTTTCAAACACCCCTAATTTTGCCAGAAAAAACAAGTACTCTTCTCGTTGTATACAAGCACTTCCTGACTAGTAATTTACTAATCAACATAATTTCCTGGAGCCTTTATTTGCCAGAGATTATTGTTTTCCTGATTAATAATGGATGCAGAATCCTAATAATTCAACTGCTCTTTAATTGTGAGACTATTGTTCGTAGGTGATGGAGACATATTTTATGCAGATGGGGAGATATAGAGCATGGTGGAAAACTAACTTTATTTTTCTTAAACATGACAGAAATTTGATGTGATTGTCCAACAAGGGTCAAGATTCTTCAAACATTAAAAGCTAAGTGTTCTTTTTTCTTTTTTTTTTCACTTTGAAGCAATTATTTTTGGTTTAAAAAATCATTCACTTTACAATTGATATTTGCCCCCTCATATCACCCATCGGTCTTTGCTCCCTCGTTATCACCTACCGGAAGTAGATGAGAACTTTGAGCACCGCCCTGAATGTACAATTGTATGAAGAAGAAAAGAAATAAGTTCTTTGTTGCCCAATGTAAACCTTCACATATTGAGAGCTGCGTATAGAAGCTGGTTCCAGGTATCAGGCAGGCCAGGAAGACACCAGTGGCTGCAGTCATTGCCCGAATGGTCACCGCTATAGGTGGAGGGATGAGCATCTTTTCTCAATTGCGAGAGCGTTGTAATATCAAGCAAATAAACTGGTTTCGTCATCATCCCCAAAACTTTGTTCACAATAGCAGCAGCTGGAGGAGCACCTGCCGGGTATGTAGAGCCGGACATTGGCTCTAGTTCACCATAACAGTTCTTTTTTGGTTGGTTCCACTCCCTGCCCCTGATTTGATTGAATATAATCAAGATTTTGTAATTAGTTATGATTAAGAGGGAAAAAGGTGATTGACTTGGCTGATATTTTGATTAACTTTAGGGGCAAAGTTTCAATTTTTACTCACTCGTAGTGGGTGGGAGAAATGCCCTGGAAGAAGACCTTGGTCTTGGTAGGATCGACATTGTTGTCAACCCAGTTAGCCCAAGTTGTAAGCCCTTTATTGAACGCCTCTAAACGGTCCATGTCTTGGTATAATGCAGACCCATCTCTAATATAATCCCATCTACATTAATCCGAGAAGAAAAAAGAAGACGTATAACCGTAATAATCAGGTTGATTTCCCTGGCGATATGAAGAAAAACGAAAAATATAAAGATGAAAAATCCTACGCTTGAGATTTTCCTTTGTGGGTCCACCAATGCCAACTGTTGAAAATTAGCACGTCCATCCCTTCCCATGCCTTGCCACCATTGATGGAGCCTAGATTAAGCACTGCACCAACATTTTCTCTAACTATATCTACCAAGTATGGCGTTCGATAAAAATACAGAGTCACTCCATAATCCTGCATACAGTACAAATTATCTTTTAATCATTCAAAAAAAAAAAGAAAGATATCAGAAAAACCCTTCTTTGTTTTCTTTTTCCTTTTTACCCCCTCGGACGTGGAACAAAAATTAATGAATGCCCTCAATATGGGATAGGCCACAGCTGACAAGCAATGTTCGAATATTGAGATTAAATTATTACACACAGTGTGAAGTAGATAATTGTAGACGGCTACTGTGATAATAATACACTTATAATTAACAAAACAGGTTGGCAGGTCGCTTAAAACAGCTGTCAGTGGTGTGCGATGATTAATGAGGATATCTCGTCTCGTTAAGAAACTACTAATCATGCAACTAATGTCTGCTGTGAACCCTTCATTTTCACACATTTCGTTCTTGGCAAGTCAAAAGTGTACCGAATAAAGCCAAGTGTGAGTTTTTTTGTCAATATTTTTTACTATAATTAGTCCAAAATAGTCAATTTTGAGTTGAAGAAATAAATAAAATAGGAAATACAATAAAACCCAAAAGGGGAGAGAACACTTTTTTCTTTGCTTGCTCGTAACTCCCAAGACAAGCAAATGAATGAAGAAATGGATGGAAAAGCTTTCCCAGTACCATAAACATAAACATTCTGCCTGGGCCAGAGAGAAACGAAAAAATTAAGGGGCTTAAAGGGTTAATCAGTTTGCTCTAATTCTTTCAAATTACATATGCCTCTATGAGAATCCTAAGCATCTATTGAAAAGAAGATGAAAATTACAGACTATAGTTCAGCCATAATACTCATGTCCATGTGAAATTTAATTATGAGAGGGATTGAAGGAGATGAGGGAGACACAAATTAGTAAAAATATAAATCACATGATTTTTTTTTAGTTTAAGGAAAATAAAGGTCAATTCTCTCATGATTGCTTTGGCCAATCCCACAAATTACTCCAAGCAACTTTTCATGATTAATTCAGTGTTCTAAGGAAAATAATTACCGATACTAATGTTATCATAGCAAAATCTTATGCATGACTTCAGCCATATAACCCAAAAAATGTCCTAAACTTGATTTAGTTCAGGCAACCATGTTGCCAATCCTGGTAGACAGATTGCATTCTGTTCTGCCACACAGAGTAAAAAAGGTTTGGAATTTGGAAGGAGAAACATGAAAAAGTTTCCAAAAAGAAGGGAATGGAAATCGTGGAAGCAGCGGAAGCAGCGGAAGGAGGCTTTGAACAATGAAAAGGATAACTAAAGAGAATGATGGGAAGGATAGAACAATGAAAAACAAACATTCAGTCCAGTGCACGGTGTAAAAATTGAGTTGATTCTTCAAAACCAAAAATTAAGGCAAATACTCACCACAAAGATAATAAAAGACAAAGGGTCCTTCCTCACATATGTGGTCTTGGAGTTGGGCACAGACGCATGAATCATACATGCCAGAGATTCCCACATGTTCGAACTCAGTGAGTCACCCACAAACATTATTTTCTTTCCCCTCCATTTTTCCAGAAAACTCACCCCATCAAATCTAACAGCAAAGGGAAAAAAAAAACGATCTTTCTCGGTGAAAGAGTCTACAGAGAGATCGATGGTTAAAAGAAAATTATAAAGAGGGAAAGAAAGGGTACCTTGGCAAGCTACAAGCGTCAGGTTGCCAGGAGTACTTAAGGTATTGCTTGTCTGGCCTGCCATACTTAAGGCAGTCAAATTCAGGATCTATGAAGGGACATCCTGAAGAGTCATAGAAAGGGTAGGAAGGATCAAAGACCCATTTTCCTTGAAACAAATTGCATCCACTCACTTGCTTTCTACCTCTTAAGCTAGTCACATTGTAGTAATGTTGCCTTGCACTTGCTTCTTGCAAGAACACAAGCCAAACTAAGACAAACAAACACAACAGGATTTTGCGCCTGAAACCCATTTGGGATTTTGTGTCCCTGATAAATCTCTCAAAGATAAACCAAGCTCAGATATGAAAATAAAAGGTTGTCAGTAGACCCGAAGCTTATATAAAAGTGTGAGACAGCGAGAGACAGATAGAGAGAAAGAAGGGGAGTGCAAAGCCAGGGAAGGCTGCTTGGTGGGTTCACATGGTATAAGCTATAGGAAATGGATTTTTTTTCCTGACGTTAACTTGGGACGGATTTTGGAGGGATTCATTATAGTAAAATGTGTAGGGTATCATGGGGAAGGTTGAACTTCTACCTTTGTTTTCCATGGGGAAATCAAAATGTTAATTATTTTTATGTCATAGCTTCTTCTAAACTTCTTTTTTATTCCATTGGCTACCATGTCACGGGGCATCTGCAAATAATGTACAACTATCAAATTGCACATGCTTTAACCCTTGTCTTTGACTTTCTTGAGTGGAGAAATTAGTAGTTTAACTTACCGTGGAAAATAATGGTAATTAATTTAAAACACTAATTGATGTAACCCGTGATGATATTAATGATATTCCATTCTTCTCAATTGCTTACAAGAGCAAATTTCTGTCTCAAGATAACATATATATATTATTGTAGGTTGGTTAGAAAAGTTTTCTGATCTTTGTATTATAGATCTAGAAATGTATTTTGCTTTCACGAGAAGGAGAGTTGAAATGAAGGAACAAAGGAGTAAATGATCTCATATTTATTTATCTGTATAAAAGTTAACTAATAAAATCAAGAAACTGAATACATCAGCTCTATTTCATCATGTAAATGTTGACATTAAGACAAATTCGAGTCAAAGATGCTAAAGCATTTACTTATGTAAATACTGATGAATCTTTTAGAAGTAGACTGTGAGTGTATATCAACAACATTAATATTTAACTTTTGCTGAACCTATTTTTAGTTGAGAGAAAATATTTCTGAAAAAAAAAAAAAAAAGGAGGTTTGAAAGAGAAGTTATAATTAACAAAATTGAGATAATGGAACAGGCATCATATATATCATTGACAAGTTAGAACCAATCATAAACTTGCAAGCCATTGTTTTGCTTTATCGATAACTAATTTGTGGAAGAGACTGGCATTTGATTGGATGATTTGGCCAAATTCAAGAAAGCTCAATTAAAGTTTACAAATCAGGTAATCATGCAACAAAAGTTTTCCCTTACATAGTCGGGGACCGTATGGCCAATGTAATACAACTCAAACAATGAAACTTCAAAAAGTTTATTGCTTGTTGCACCAAAACCAAGCTACAGCCATGAGAAGACAAGAATCAACGGGGCCTGACAGGAGACTTCCTTTAGAATAAAAATGTGGGTGCTCAACAAGTTAAATTGAGTAAAATTTTATCCAATAATTGGCGTGAAGAAACCAGAGGTTTTTGGGGCACATGGAATTCCAAAACACCAACCAGGGTATGCAAGTTGTGGAACTTTAATTAAGTTCAAAAACTTATACCAGAGTAAAGGAAAATGTGAAACAGCAAGGTGAGATTGTGGGGTTGGAGATTTACATAGCTGTTGTTATCAAGAGAGTGTTCCTTTCTGGATTTCTTATCAAAACCCCAACAACAGATCACTTTCCCAGCCATCACCGCATCAGGCCCACCACTACTGCGGTTGAGTACTGGCACTGAGGTTAACGACATTCTGTTTAATAAACCTCACCAGGCCCAGTGGGACACCCATTTCCAAATCGGGGCCCTACCTAAAACGTTCTTACATCCCATCGCTTGAGTAAGGGTGGTCACCTGTCTATTGAGGCATTAGAGGGAAATCTTTGGACGCAAATCATCATTTCTGAATTTGGCATTTGGGGCTTTCTGCGGCAATGCCTCGGACTTCAGGGTTTCCGTGTGAAAAGTATATACCATATATGTTCTGAATTGGAATATTCATGGGACCTATTCTTGAAATTTGAAAGGTTAAAGCCAACATCGAGATTATCACCTTCGAACTAAAATATTTACTCAAGAAATGTCTTTTTCTACATTCTTGGCATTATACTACCAACAGGTTAGTTAATACTCCATTAATAGGATGTCTATCTTCAAAAGAAAATGTGGCTGATGAAGCTGAATATGATAAATGTTAATTAAAACTCTACCTGATAAACCCAATGATGTCTATGATCGAATTCTCAACACTTTTGGTATCTTTTATTTCTTAAATGAGAAATGAGAGAAGTACTTTCAAAGTTTTCAGTAATGGGGTTGGAAGAATTTGTAGAAGACTTTTGCATAAAGTGAAGAGCAATGTTTGGTTCCTCCCATTACACAGTAACAGTGGTCAAAAGGAAAAAGGAAACAAAGTGATTGAAATGCAAGGATCTTTCTATTCTTGGATGTTTCCTTGCTCCTTCGATCCTAAACCACAAAAACAGCTCACCATTAGATTTTTATATGCAGCTAATGCTTCTATATTTCAGAGCTTGATTCCACTTTCCACCCAAAAAAACATATTTTCTTGCCAATTAACAAGGACCTTGATGTCAGAGTCAGAGTCCACATGCTGAAAATAATAATTCACATGTTGAATAAATCTCACTGATAAGATTCTCCAAACCATGGTCCCATCAAACAAATTAATAAAGAGATTATCATTCAAGCATTATATATCATTTTTTTCCTGCTTTCCTGATGAAATGAATGACGAGAAATTGTCTGTGAAGTGGGTTTGATTAAGCAGGCCAGGAGGGCTAGACCCTTTAACCATTCATTCAATGACAAATGTGCTAATTACAACGCAGACTTTAGCATGGTGGCTGCGTCTCTTGTCAAGAAGGGTGTCACTTACTGTCCACCCCGTGATACTTGTCGGTAAGGGGAGAATTCTTAAGGAAATACAAGAAAATATAAGGCACGCAAATTCAAGATTGAATTGCATAGTTTTTTATCCGATTTGATGGTGTTTTTACACACATCAGTTTTGATCATTCAATTAAGATTCAAAGTTATCCATGATTTCAGCTTTTGAATCAACCATCATCCATTTTATTGGAACATTTCCATTAGTTTGCCAACAAAGCCAAACCCATCAATTTCCTAGTTATTCAGCAGGTGCTGGTGCACATCAAAGAAGTTGTTCGTATTAGGCCGATTGGTCTGTATATGGTATGGCTGCTGCCTGCTGACTTTGTTAATAGAAACTTGTATAATGAAATGCTACAATTTATCAAAAAAAAAAAACCGATCATATTTGTGTAGTCATTTAAGCATATGTTGTTGTTAAGTCAAACACACAACATATTTTTTGCAAGAAATTAAGTTGCCCTTGCATACTCTGAACTTCAGTAAATTAGATTTTCTTCCTCTCCCCTTTATTTTTTTAATATATCTTCGAAGACCATTAATCCGTATCAAATTCATAATTTATGAGTAGATATATATATATATATATAATGAATGGAAAACGGCCTTTTCTTGTTTTGTTGTTGTTAATTTCTTTATTATCAATGAATTGCATGCTTACATTCCAAAAAGAAGCATGAGGCAATGGTACTCTCTCTCTCTCTCTCTCTCTCTCTCTCTATCTTTATATATATATATATATATAATTTTGACTGATGATAATTTTAGAAGAGCGGATGGCTACTAGGGCATCTTGATTTATCAGCTCTTAAATTTGGTACTGCCTTAAGCCGACACTTTTTGAACGGAAGTGGTTGAGTGTGGACCAACGATGATGTCAATCATGTTAGTGTTTGTCGTTTATGGATGGAATTAGGAAAAGGTTTAAGAGTCAAAGCTTGTTGTCCAACGTAAAAAGGATTGGGTGGGCTACACTTGGGCAAGTGGGCTGTGTCCGTGAGGTGGAGACCCACTCAGAATTGTCTATTACACAAGCAACTCCTATGAAAGAACATCACACCCCTTCTTCCCCGTCAAACACGTGGTTAAGGATGAAAATGCCTTTTTCAGCTCACAATCACGATAACAGCCTCTTATATATATATATATATATACATATATATTGTCAGCTGCATTTGATTAACTTCTAAAATGGAGTTTGTCTTTACAATTATTAGATGGATGAAGTTATGAAAGTTAATCGTTCCTTTTTTAAGTGTAAAAGTACTGTATAAAGTAAAAAGTAAAGAGTTGTCAATAGCAAAAAGCCAGGTTTCAGTCTTATCCAACTTTTGCAACTAAAGCCTACCAAACCAGATACTATAGTTTTTATTTTATTTTAATTAAAATTATCTAAATTTACATTTTAATTATTAAAATTAAAATTTTAATATTTTATCAATAAATCACGTTATTATTGATAAGGTACAATGAATTAGTTATTGTTGAAACGAAAATAATAAAGAAATATTACAAGAAAAGAAAAGAAAACATAATTAAGTATATAAGGTAATATTTTTGTCACGAGTCGAGATTTAAGCTCTTAATTCGTGTAGTTTTGAGATTCGAACATTCACTTTTCTGACATCTCGGATCAACTTGATCACTGTCGTTCACATATTTGTGAGGTATTTCTGCTCTGACTCCCCTGATCTCATAATTTTATCTTACAAAAGGTGTCTTATGATGGAGGTAATGTGAAACTTTACATATCCTAGTGACCATCTTATTATGTTCGATGTGAGATTCAAGACTCTTTCTTAAGTCCGTGACATTCTTCTACACCCAATCTCGTGACACTCTCGTCACGGAGGCTAATCATCCTGTCTATCTCTCTCGAGATGCTTGACGTGAATCGAACGGTTTAAGGTTGGCTCTGATACCACTTATCACGAGTCGAGACTTAAGCTCCAAATCCGCGTGGTTTCGGGATTCTGACATTCACCCTTCCGACGTCCTGAATCAGCCTGACTGATACGACTCACATTCTTGTGAAGTATTGTCCGCTCTGGTCTCTCTAATCTCATAATTTTATCCTACAAAATATGCCTCACAAGATAAAAATGGTGTGAATCCTTATATATCTCAGTAACCTTCTATTATGTTCGATGTGAGATTCAAAATTTTTTCTCAGGTCCGTGACATTTTAGCCTTGGTAACTCTCATTGTGCTGAGAACTTCATTGCGGAAGTTGGTACTCAGCAATGAAGGTGATGGCAATTAGGTTAGAGGGTAAGTGACTGTCTAGCCTAAAACGATTATAATTAGTTAGTGATGAGTTTGCCGATTATCAAAGTTGAACCAACCACCCCACAGCTTTAAGGTTACGGTTTCACCAAGCGAAAAACCAAATGTAAACCTACACCAGCAGCCTGTCTGGATAAACTCAAATCCTGGATAGAAAAAAACAGGTCTTAACTTGTGCCAACCAGCATGTTCATGTCCTGTTCAAGCAACGATAAACCATTACAGATTCTCTCGGTGTCCACCACATGAATAAATGTTTTTGCGGCCTGGATATGTTAACTCCATGATTGGTTCGATATAAACTGTTAACCAAACCAATATTCAGCCAATGAGATGCAGGGTTGTGACTTGTAAGGTCGAAGTGGCAAGCCTTCAGTCATTTTCCAGGAGCTTTCATTAAAATCTACAGCAACCTTTTTCTGGACCAACTGGCGTGCTTTAGCATTAATTTATTGATAAAGAAATTGCCGACCTAAAAAAAACATGTGTGGCTGCTCAGTTGCATTTCTTTTGATTGGAAAACCTTTCCTAGGTAGGATCTGTAAGCCAGCACAAAATGACTTTTAAATTTTTTTTTTTTTTTAGATTTTAGATTTGTTTATTAGTATTTTAATACACTTGTTATAGCTGCTATTATCTATTGAGAATTATCTGACAATCGTATGTGGATAAGATGTTGAATTTTTAATTATAATAATTTTATATTATATAAAAATATAATATTAAATGAAAAAAGTATACTTAATTAATATCTTTGCAAACAATTATTAACAAATAATGTCAAATAGTCTTGAATATAAAACACATCATCTTCCCATCTTGGAAAAAGGCCAATTTGCTCTATTTGCTTGCTTTAGCCAGGGTTTTTGAGCACCATAAGGCATAATCTAATCTAAATAAGTTTATATTTGATATTTAATGTATAAATTTTATTTACTATCCATGAATCAGATAATAATAATTCATTAAAAAATAAATATTAATCTTTAAAATAAATATATAAAAATTAATATTTTTATAAAAATTTACTTATTAACGAAATATTATTATCTGATTTATCTTATTAATAAAATAATATCATCTAATTTATTAATAATGTATAAAATATATATGTTGATAATATATCAAATATAATCTCAATCTAAATTGATAATTAATAACCCATAAAAAGTTTATCCTCCAAAATATTTTGGTTAACCTTTTTAGTAGTTTTATTAAATTTTGAGAAAGAAAAATCCCAATTCCAAATGCCAATGGCAGATAGGAAACGCAATTAGCCTTTAAATGGGCCAATGGCTTGGGTCTTGACCCAATGGAAACTATAAACTTTTCTATGACTAGATTTGGGCTCTCTGAAAAAACTTGGAAGGCTTCCAAGATGTAGATCCTCTATTAAGCTTAACACCAGATTGGGCTTAGGAAGAAGTTCAAACTGAGCCCATCACATTCCAGCACTACCAGTAGCCATTTGATGTTGCGTTATTTCTTAGCTCTCCAAGATAAGTGGATAGGAAAGTGAGAAACACAGAGACAGTGTGCAATGGCTTCAATGTCGGTGATAACATCACCTCAATGGCTTACTACTAAATCCATAAGAACCCAAATCCCTTCAGCTTCTCTCACTCTCTTAACAGGTTCAAGGAGAAGAATTTCCATCTCTCCCAATGCAGCAAACAACCCCAAAGCTTGCTCTTCCCTGCTTCACTGCTCCTTTCTCCATTCTTCCTCATCTTCTCTCTCTTTCTCTTCTTCTTTTTCAGGTAACAAAATTTCCCCTTTATGATTACTTTTTCGGTCAATGCGTACTAATCTTGGTTAATTCGTTTGGGTTAGGTTATCTTGGGATGGATTTTGGTTCAAATAATGGGCTAAGGGATAAGAAAAGGCGAGTCCTGGTGGTTAGAGCTGGAAAGGCTGCCCTTTGTCAAACAAAGAGGAATAGGTCTCGGAAATCTTTGGCTCGAACTCATGGATTCCGTAGAAGAATGAGAACCACTAGTGGGAGAGCTATATTGAAACGTAGACGTGCTAAGGGTCGGAAGGTCCTTTGCACCAAATCCAATCCAAACAGTGGGAAGCGCTAAGCTGTTTCTTTTGTTTCAGTGTGCAGTAATCCATGAATGTGATTTTTTTTTTTTTAATGATGTTTAAAGGATAATTTAGGCAAAACTTAGTCATTGCCTCTTTTGTTGGTTCAATTGTGCAATATTTGTTGATTGAAATTCACATTTTAATGGTTATATTCGACTAATTGCTGTTGTCTAATAGTTACTTGGTAGTACTGATATCTGATAAATGATTTGTTTGAACTTTGATGAGAAGTCCCTTTTCATTTCTCACTTGCAAAAATTATATGTTATGAGCTGTTTTTGTTATATGTTTTTTCTAGTCTTAGATGGGAACATGTTCAGTTACAATATCTTTGAAGTACCTAGATATGAAGTTTGGTTCACATTTGTGTGTCTGTTAAGAATGTTAAGCATCAGTTTCAGTTATCTGGCTGTTCCTTGATCGATCAATTTTGGAAAGTGATATTGCAATTATCCTTGAAATGGATTTTTGCTACTATTACCATAGATCGTTTTTTTGTCCAAAACTGTGATAAATGGTGAAATGGCAATGTATGATTCAATTGAATTGGGTTTGGGTATGAGGTTACGGGACCATCTGTTTTCATTTGGAAAATGAAGAGTGAATCGGCCATTTGAGTCTTCTTATACCATATTGCCGATTGAAATACAACATCAATTATGATTATGCAATTAGAGTAGGTTCACACTTTAGTTCCAAATTGTATGAGCCATGTTTCTTGATATGTGTTCCTTGTCGCTGGCTTTGTGATGCTTTGCAAGCTTCCTGGTTATAGCCCTTCCCCTTGATGATCGTTTGAATCACATGCATTTTAATTCTTGGCTGAATGGGAAGGAATTTTGCCTGTATGAGCACTTTTTCTAGAAACAAAACAGGGTATTGAAGAGATCTTCTGTTTCATTCAGTTATAATGTTTCATCTTATTTGATGTTTTCAAGTACTGTTTTGAGGATTCGCTTTCCAGCCAGCCATCGAGATTCAACATTTGCATTACTTTATGGTGTGTGTCATGTTGTGTACCTTGCATCGTAGAATCTACGAAAGCAATGAATCCCACGATGACCCTAACCTACCCACTTGAACCATAGTGTCTTGACTTGACGTTTATATATTCATCATGTTGACTAACCCAATCACTGCAATGTCTTGTCTATTGCATGCATGACTTGGCTACCATCCAACTCTAGTTGTTAACGACCAAGGCCATTGCCCAATGCCTACCTACCTCAATCCTCACAAATCAACAATATAATGTCCTGTTTATGACACCAAATTTGCCTTTAGCATCGAACATGATACATTAGTGAGAAGTGTTTCTTAATGAAATGCACTTATGCAATGCCTTAATTTGAATCTTCTTAGGATTTGAATTCAAAGCCTTCAAATTAAATTAAAAACCAAAAAGTTAATGTGTTATACCATCATACATGCAAATGAAATTCTTATTGTATGATAAAATTATTTAAACTATAATATAGATGTATATATAATTTGGTTAGACTGAATTCAAAAAAATAATTAATAATTGGAGAACATATATTTAGAGCTAGACTTGGTAACTAGAAAACCACTTTATTTTTAATGGGAAAGATTTACATGATCAACAGCCATATAGATTGTTACTTTCAAAGCTAAGAGCACTTGAGAGACCTTACATATAGCTAACAACAAGAACAACGAGTATGGCAGTATTTCACCTATAATTGTTTTTATTAAAATTTTATAATTGTCCAATCATAATAAGTGTAAATTTCATATAAAATTTTGAATTATAATTGATACAATAATACTATGAGTTCTAAATTATAAGGGAAATAATTGGGAAGTTAAGTGCATGCAACTAGTAAGGAGTGCAACCCTTGAAATTAAGCTATGAGAAGGTTTCGTGGTAACTCTCGTGGAACTGAGTTCATAGGATCATAATTCTGGATAGGAAGGTTTCTTGGCGATGCCACAAAGACCTTGTTTAGATTGAACATCTCTCTTAATCCTCATGTAGCCGCTTTCACCCCACGATTTGCCCCACGAGTCCTTGCTTAACCAGTATTTGATACCGTCTTCACTTGTTCCATACCCAACAATGGTGACGGCGTTGTTTAAAGAAGTTCGACATGGTCCTGTGAAAACACCTTGTGAATAAAATTGAAATCCATACCATCGCCGTCAAGGGCCACTGAGACAGGTTGCTGGCTTGCAGCCTTTAATAGTGCTTCTTCATTGTTGTGAGGCACATCTTCATAGCCATTGATCTGCACCTCTCTGATAGCTGCTTTTCCATGTCTGCACCTTCCATCTTTTGCCGTGTATGGGTATTTTGTTTCCTTGCGCAGACCCTGGTTTTTTACAATGTATTCAAAAGCATCATCCATCCAACCACCTTTCGCAGCCATGACTTTTTTTTGGTTCTGACGCATCCACCAGTTGCTGCTCTGAGAGTGAGAACAACTGACCAGTTTTAATCTTTCCACAGCTGCGACAGTTGAGAATGCCCAGCAACTTCCTGCATATATCGACAAGCAAAATCAAGTTTAAAAACTAGTAGAGCTTTGATTTCTTACCACAACACCTAGGTTCTTAATTTGGGTGACTGCCCCTTTCTTCTGCCAGTCCACGGAAGCTGGGACATTGGTCAGGTTTTCATATTTGAATCCTTAGTTTTGGATGAAACTGTGCTAGGTCTTTTATCCAGCTAGGACTCTAGGAATTCTTCATTACCTAAGTCTGCAAATTCATTGGAGCTTAACCTATAAGTTTGATTCCCCATGTTGTTGAAGTTTTCTAGATAATCCAGGTTGTTTTTGAAAATCTGAAAGCGCCTATTCTCCTCTTCCGTTATCGCATAGGTGCGTCCATGCTGAACCATCCATTGCTTGTATTTCTCAACAAGGACAGTTTGATCCAAGATGCGGGACATGGCAGATGCCAGAGCCCCGGAAACAATCAACATGAAAATGAGAAACTCATTTTTGAGTGCGAAAGCCATAATTGCTCAGAGTTTTGCAAAGGAGAGTAGCTATGTTTAAGTGGCTTTTTACACCCTCTGAAGAAGTGAAGAAGCAAGCATACGAGCTACCTATTTTAGATGATCCGGGCTAGCCCCAATTTAAATTTAATGATGATAATCAGAGGGTTAAGGTTACTCCACACAAGATGAATGAGGTGATAAAAAAAGTTGTTTATTTGACCTTCCCACTTGCGGGTATAAAATTTTCCTGAGAAAGTTGATTATGCATCAAATGAAGGCCCACAAAACCAAAGCTGACCGCAATTTTCTTTGTTCTGTCTTACGTTATATTGGGATGGTTTTGGAATCTGGATGTCATAGCTAAGCAAAAGCTAGAATCAAGGAACAGGAAGTTACATATTTGAAACCGGAAAGTTTGATCAAACTCTATAGGCTATTGACGATGTGATATTATAAGCCAAATCACAATCAGACATAAGATAGAGGGAGGACCCATTGGCCAGTTCAATCTCTTCATTTTTCTTCTTATAGTTGTTTGGCTTCAACCATAGCTGTTAACAACAGAAAACGTGACTTTGACTGGGAAGATTCTTGTATGAATTAGAACACAGATGCTGCTGTCGCCTTTCTTATCTCTAATGTGGCATTCTGATTTTTGTGGAGTAATATTTTCCTTAATTTCCACTTCTTCCATCCATAGTAGATAAGATCTGTATTCTGTGGTACAAAGACAGATGAGAAATCTATTCAATTTGTTTAAACTTAAAAGGAATACCTGATCAAAAATAGAATGTAATTAAACGTACCTGCCAAAACACCTACCTTTTCAATTTGAAACATTAAAAAATTCTTTCTTTTTCCTTTTGTCACTTCCAGTCCTCCACCAGTAGGGTTTTCATCATGAATCTTGCTCTGCCACTGAGCTTCATTTAACGAGAGGGTCAAATCAAAATGGCATTGAGGAATTTTCTTCGGAGAGGCAAACGCCAAATTAACTGATCAATGACAAGTTGGAGAGGTCACTCTATCAATCATTTTCAGTCTCTTTACAGGAATATCCCTAGTAGTTAACAAAGCTCGGAATCCTTGGCTGATAAGATGACCTCACTTTTTGGATCAAATGAATATATACATATATATAATATTTATATTAATGGTAATTGAATTCCTCTTCAGATATGTAACACTCATCTGAGTCCTAAGCACACTTATCAAACGAGATCTATTAGGCCTAATTCGACCAAATGTTTGGGCTGACAATGCTAGAATATAAGACGTAAGGGATTTTACGAGTCGCTAACTAGGCAATACTATAAATAGGTCCCAATTAACCTCGCAATTAAATTTAATATTTAATATTATTATATTTTATAAAATATTATATTTATATTATATTTTATATAAAAATTAAGTATCATAATTTATATTAATATAAAAATATAAAATATAATTTTTTAATTTTATTAAATTTATTTATTATTATTTTAAAGTTTTAAATCATATTATTTCTACATGCTTTATTCATATTATTTTTGTATCATATTATCGTATTGTATTTTAAATTATAAGATTTACTCAATTTATTTCTTTTGTGAGTTCTATCAAGTGTGAAAATTAATCAATCTTCTACTTGCCAAATCAACGGTGAAAGTTGGACATATATTTCTTTTGGGGTGGCCAGGCCACTATGTAATGGAAGTCTTGACTTGATTACGTTAAACATGACCTCTGCTTGACATCAGTGAAATGATTCTATCGTCATTATCATATTATGGAATCCCACCAAGTGATTCAGACATTTCCCGGAGTTGTTTTCAATCGAGAATCTTGATGACTTTGTGGGTCTCGTGTTCATATGGTCAACTTGAGGTCTTCGTAAAACTGGCAATGGAAGCCGTGCTAATCAGATTAATGTCCGACTCCAAGAACACGGTGAGAGTTCATATCCACAAAGGACAACTCAAAATTCGGAGCAGAAATTACAAAATATATCAATTACTTGCAAATGAGTTGGAACACATAAATGACATACTGCAAGCTTCCCAGAAACTACAATCTAACTTGAAAATTCTTGGGTACAACATTAATCCTGTACAGATTATATGGCATCATATGTTTTCCTCTGATGAGCATAGTGCCATAAATAGTTCAACTGATTTAGAATTACCAATTACTATATCACAACATATGCCTTAACTGGAAGATTTCTACCTGTCAACAACATATAATATACTATTAATCTCAGTAAGAACTAAGAAGAGAAGTTACAGCACATTTAGATTGGCAGAATTAAATAAAACCCATGTAAGTTATTTGAAATAGGCAGCTGAAGTTTAATATCACATTCTTTATACCTCATAAGATAAATCTGATAGAAGAATTTGGTACCATACAAAAATATTTTGCTCTTGCTGAAACCAATCCTTGTTCTTAATCCTTTGTCCTCATATATCTGCTCACCACATTGCCAAGAGCATTTATCAATGACACTGGATCAAAGATTATGCCCACTTTTGGGTCACGTATGGAGTCAACGATGACCTGCACGAACCACATTTTTGCAGTTTGTTACCCGTCATATAGAATACGAAGTTGAAAAATGTTAAACGGAACACTCTGCTTAGGTCTATGCCTTCTAAGACTAATCAAGATTGCTTGCATGAGGCCAGAAAGGACAGGCATTCCCTCTCAGCCAACCTGCCTCTAGCAACAGAGGCCATGTTGGAGACAAACAAGTCTCTTAATCAAGGTGCCAAAAAGTTTTGGGATGGAAAGCAGGAGATTGGATAGAGACACCAGATAGTAGACTAGCTTCCACAGGGAACCCAAGGAAATAGCAGAAACTTTTCTAGTTCTATGACTGGTCCTCTTCTGAATCAACTGACTTCATAGAATTTAAACATTTCACACAATAATAAGAAAACTCCAATTGTTAAGATTTAGTTTTGAAATGCTAATCAACTCCGAGTGATTGTATGAGTAAGTTCACCTAACCAGTAGCAAGAAATTGGATTAAAAATATTCAAATTGTGGTTATATGCAAACATACCACGTCAAAGATTCCTTGGGAACGCAAGATTTGATCATCTATAGGAATTTCACCATCTTTGGGCACCAAAAGTGTATTAATGTACTGACTTGGCTGCACAGAGACATTAACTACAATAAATGAGATTTACTCATTCTACTTTCTCTTTATCTCTTTTTTTTTTTTTGGCACAAGAGGATACCCATTCTTCTCCACTTCTTTAACTTTTTCTTAATTAAGGAAAATGTTTTCCATGTCATGATAGACACATTAACAAGTCTCAATGCTAATTTGAAGAATGTATATATTTGTAGTAAAAAAAATCAATTAAAGCAATCATCGTAACATACGGGGAGTGTGAAAGTTATCAACTGTAACTCAATCTATTCACTCACAAAGTGTTTCAAACAATTATGAGAATCTCCATACGTTCGATTCAGAGCATCTGTAATGGCAATTACAAAGGAAGATGCAGAGAAGCCACTTGTCTCTCGATCATGAGTACCATTCAACAGAAGTACCTAATAGTGGAAGGAGCCAAATCAGTTCAACATATATCTCTCCAAAGTGCAAACAAGCAACAGAAAGCTTTAACTACATAGCAGCAATATAATAATTTAAAATTTCTCTAGGTAGTATCTTGCATCAAATAAAATGTCTTTAACAGTTTAATAACTTGATACCTTAGGACAGGACCTAGAAGAAATGACCTCCCCAATGCCAAGTAAGACCTACAGATAAGTTACAAAGAATGACAAACCATATATTAACAATCCAAAAAATGGAAAAATCTTGAAGTAGATCAGAAATTTGTCAAGAGATAATAGAACAACTTAAGTTTTGCTAATAAAACAGATAAAAGGCAAATTTCAAGTGATTATACTTTCAATTTTCTAACCTAAAGAAAAAGTTCAGCCAACAAGGCACCTGATATCCTGTTCAAAAAGGTGTTTCTATCCTTGGTCAACAATGCCAATCAAATTCATAAAGGAAAATGACAACTATTGCATTTAATGTTCCGCCATGAAAATGTAAATAGGGCTAAAGGGCCACAAATCCCACTTGAATCATTCCCCTAACTACAAGAGCATCATTCACCAAGTGTTATTATGCCACTTTCTGATAGAAAACAAAAGGCACCAACATATTGATCTGTATCTTTAGTAGCAACTGCACCACCATCATGTGACTGCATGTGCACATTCAAGAACTTATGTCCATCGGTCCATGTGTGTAAATTACATGTAGAGGTGTTGTCTTTGCATGAATAAAAATGTAAACCATATTAAAGAAGTATGTGATTGCATCTGTCTTTGTTACATATTAAATGATCGAAGAATGTATTATGAAAATAATCAAGAATGTTACCAGTGATGGGCAGAGGGAAGTGAAGAGAGAGCCCATAGCATAAACAATGCAGTCCACATTTGACAACTGATCCAGAACAGCTGGGTTTACTGTGGGAAAGACCTGGTCAAGTATAGTTTGCACAAAGTTATATTCTAAGTTTCAGGTATTAGAATTCACATGATTAACAGTAGATATTATAACCCATGCAACAGAAAAATAAGAAATATAGTAGTAGAGACATGAGTTGGACATCAATGAAAAAAAAAAAAATCTTATTCCAAGTATTCAAACAAGCACAAATCAAAGGATGTATCATTTACCTCATGTAGTGAATTCGTACCCTCACTTGACATGTAGAATACCCTTTTTATTCTTGAAGGAAGGGCTGGAACTGATGATCTTCCCTATACATAAGAAAGTAGCAATTGATAAATATGAAACTTTCTTTAACAGAACGTGGCAAAAGCCATTTATGTACACATTTGAGTTTTTCTTAATAAAATGTTAATTTCAGTTTAAAAGTGGTAAGTGGTAAATTGAACGAATGAACTTTTGAATAACTTATAGAAGTGTCAAAACTTGACATCATTAGTTGAAATTTTCCTCATTCAAAATGGTTATCCAAGGAATAATGGATAGATAGTTTGGATTTTAAAACTCCAGAATTAAAGTCTATTGTTTAGTGTGAAATTTTGAACCAAAAATTCTCTGATATCCCATTAAGGAACACCAAAAGATGGGGGGTGCAGCTCTGTGACGAAGAAGAGTAGAACAAAAGAGAATGGAAAAACATGAACTAATGTAAATACAATGCAGAAAAGACAAGATTTCTGATTTCATTTCTCATGCCAGATAAAAAACCGCATCAGGACCTCCAAAGTTCCCCTATTCCTCCATCCCCACCCATCCCACAAAGTCCAAAGCACACACGTTATACCATGCTCTAGCCTCTAGGTCATGAGATTTTCACCCTTTAAAACTCTAGCATCTTTGAGATTTAAAAACAAAGAGCATACGAAAATCAATGCATTGCTCTGATTGTCAATCTTATTGATGATATCTTATTTCTCAAAATTAAATTTGGAATGCAAAAGTTGCATTCAGACCAACATAATAATGAGCACCATGCAACTGATAAAGCCACAGACTCTAAACAACCACTATCAGTTCATAGACAACTTTATGACTTTATCACCTCCATAGGCTTTTGATCATGAATTAAAATTAGCTAACCTTATCTACAGGTCCTATGGATCCATAAGCTGGATGAGAAATTTCATTCTGACCTCGTACAATTGTCCCATCCTGCATATGAATTTGCACAAAGTCATGAAAATGAAAACTATTAAGTGAAAATATATTGGTTTTAATCCTTCAAATAGACAAATACTCTTTATCAAGGCTTGCATTATTATAGCATTCAGTCATGCAGACCCATAACAAACCAAATCAGCCAATAAAACCAGAATAAATCAGACAAGATCACAGTCAATGAACTATCAACTACGTTCCAATAGGATACATCATATACACTTGAATAATTGCCAGACATGTCATATATACCCATAATTCACATCCTAACGTAAGCCTGTCATTGGTTGAAATGACTGGGAGGACCAAACTTTCAGCAGGAATATCTGAAACACGTGAAAACAAAAAAATTGCAGCATCTAAAGACTGAAAAAATACTCGTGCTCCTGCAAAGAAAAAATTTCCAATGCTGCAATCCAAAAGAAAAAAAAAGTCACTAAGGTTGTAATAATGTCTGGAAAATACCATTCACATATTCGTGAGAACTTGAGATGATTTTATATTACCATGCCCGAGAAGAAAGAATAAAACAATTAAAAACAAATGAGCTAGTTTATAGTGGAACAAAAGGCAAATAAGAACCAAATACAAAGTAGTACTTCACTGCATGGTTACTCAAAACCTGAAATGAAGATGAGGATCACTGAAACAACTTTCTATAGCAGTTACCAAGTCTTCATTAGCCATAATAATAATAAAGGCTTCACATTGCATGAACCAACTATTTAAGGCAGCTAAAAGGAGAGTGATTTTAACAATTAAATTTACATAGTTCATGGAAATTCAAAAGCAGTAGCCTTTCAATGAAATGGAACAGAAACCTTGGTAAGGCATAAATACAACAAAAAAAAAAAAAAACCTGCCATTACTGAAACAAAATGATTCATTAGGCCTCCTCAGAATCTGTATTCAAGGAAAGCAAATGTTAGTTTTCATTCCAATCATCTTTTCAACCAAAAATGGTGAAATATTGTATATGAAGCACATTACAGGATACATAAAAGGTGATTAAGAGTAAAGCACTATTTGACAGGAAATGATGCAAAATAAAGCATGTCTGTTCAATAAGAAGAAGAAGACACAATGCTACAAAATCTGATACTGAAAATGTGGCACTAATACCAGATGGCATCACCTCATTCTGAAAATAAGCCAGAAAAGATCGAATTGTTTCTCTGTATGGTTTTGATACACCTTCCCATAGTGAATGTTCTCCTTCCACAACTTCATACCTGTCAAATTCTCAACTCAGCACACTATTACTCAATAATCCCACCAAATTTACACCTAGCAAGTAAATGAAAGGAATTCAGAATTACAAAAAACCAAAACAACAGGAGTTAAGAGTGGGTAATAGATGATTAATTCTAATACAGAATAACCTGCATTCTATAAAGAGATGAAATCTAAATAAGATAAAAATTTAGCAACAGCATTGTCAAATTTGTACTTTTTTTCAATTTCCATTTTTAATTTAGAGCGAAATTTACGAGCATAGTTAACAAAGAATGTTCTATTCAAATCATCTTGCGACTTTAAGTGACTGTGCATGCAGGTGCATATCTATGTCAGTGCATTTATGCATATGTGCATATCTGTGTGTGAGTAATTTAAAAAATTATCAATAAAACAGGGTATATTGGAAGCAGCATAAACACAAAAGACAAGCAGCAATCAATTTATCAAAATTTTCTGAACAAGAGAACCCTATATACAACCCTAAATTATCAGAGAAAAACAATACCATTCTGACTTGGCTTGTTGTGGATTAATAGGCAAACGATGACCAAGCAATCTTCGGACAGCCAGAGCCTCGGAAGTGCTTTGATCAGCCAATCTCAAACATCTTGACCGTATGTCCCCAACAGCAGGACCACCTAAACAATACATCAGATGAACATATTGAATTTCACACACAAAAAAAAAAAAAAAAAAAACCTATTTTCCGACCAAAGAAGTAGTGGCAGCCAAAAAACTAATTCAGCCACACTATTTTGTCTCACATAAACTAACATTCTGAACGCCAAAGCATGTAATAATAATCGAACACCAATCTAACAACAATAAGCCCATTTGATTAAACAATTCGCTTCGACCCCAGGCAAAATTTCTTTTTTTGAGTTTCAAGACCCTAACTTCAAATGTCAATTGAGAACCTTTTCGATGATTGATCATGACTTAGTAATTGATAGACGAATATTGTAAGATTTTTAACTAAAAATGGATGAAATTTACCGAGCACGCGAACAATCTCGGCTGTACTTCCTCCATCATCAGAAACTGGAAGAACATGAGCAACGCGCACTGTTAACTTCTTAAGCTCTTCTACAACGCCATTAAATGCCGTACCACCTAAAACCACCACCAAATAGTTTACCCAATTCAGACTTCTTTCATATTAGAAATATTTACCAATCAAAGATGAGAGGATAAAAGAGTACCTGAGAAGACAAGTAAGGAGGGCTGGTAAGGTCGAGGGTTAGAGATGCAATGGCAATGGGCAGCCATGGGTTTAGAGGGGAAATGGAGCGGTAATTTTGGGATTTGGAGAAGAAACAGAGGAATAGGAGAAGGCTTAGGGGGTTTACAGAAATAGGGTCCCAAGCAACCGTCCGCCATATTCCCGCTATTTCCAACATTTTCTCTTTTCTGTAAATAACGCCATTTAAATTTTACTAATCTCCTGAGTTTTTGTGGACCGTTCGTCTTAGGTCGGTGGACTCACGTTCAGGTATTGACGGTCACGATGCAACGGAAGAGAAGCCTTGATTTTTGAACGTTTCCAAATGCTTGTTTGTAATTAATTTTGAAATTTTTTTCATCTATTATTGCATGGTAATAAAGAAATAAACCTTTGTTTGTTTTTTTTGAGATTGGCAGCACCTGATTATTTCCCTAACATGACAAAGATTTTACGGAGTTACAATGTTAAAAAAGTGTTGTTTTGTTACTGAACTGAAATGATTCCTCGACGGTATCTTTCCTTTTTTTTTTTATTTTAATTTTTCTTTTATATAGATAAAGTTGTCAAAAAATATTATTAGATGTTTTTAGATAATATAATTTCAAATACTATATAATGATATGATTAAAAATAATATAAATAAAAATATAAAATAATATAATTTAAATTTTTATTAAATAATATAATTAAATTTAATAAAATAAAAAATATATTTTATATTTTATATCAATACGAATTATAATCTATAATATTAATATATAAATTTTTAATATTTTATACGACACAAATATACGTATTGTCATATCTCTAATTAAATGTGTAAAAAATAATTAATTTATACAAAATACATAATTTATGCATCCCTCTTAACTTGTAAATGTGGGTATTAATATATATATATATATATATATATATTTTTTTTGTTAAACTCCTTGAAACTTAAATAAGAGCAAACAAAAAGAAATAGAATGAATAATTTATTTAAATTATTTAATGTGATTTACTACATGTGCAAGTGGACAAATCAATGTTAGGAGAGGAGAAAAAAATTCTTGAAATGTATAAAAGAGAAAATGGGTAGAAAATCATGACTAGTTATCATAAAAAAAAAAAAAATTGGAATAAATCAAGGCCAATCTCAATCATGTATCAAGGGGAAGAATTCAAGATTTCCCCATTTTATATATATATATATATATATATTTGTAGTTTTGTTGATCATGAATTATGATATATAATTTTTTATATGCATATATTGAACAAGAAATGAATTTTTCTCACAAGTTGCTATATTCATACATCTATATGGGGGAAAACCTTCATTATCTTTCCCATCATTTGCAAAAATCACATGCCATTTTTCAAAAGAACTTGAGCTTTCTATAAGAAAGTAACCAAATAGAAGAAATAGAAATGCTTGGAGCTTGAGAGGGAGACACATGGTTGGAGAAGGGAAATTTGAACAACTGTTTGGGGTTCATTTGTTCACTCTAAGACTTGGACTTGATTTTTTCTAGGGACAAGAGAGAAGACTGTGTCAGAAAAGGAAGGGGAGGTTGCATAAATCACTTGCAAAGGAAACAGTCCGGTCTCTTTGCTGACAGACAACAAGATTTCTCTGCTGAATTGGGGTTTATGTTTACTCACCATATTGCCCCGTTGGTTAACAGTTTAATTTGCTAAATTTTTTAAAGAAATTGAGAGTTTATAGTCTAATTAATGCTACGGATTCTGCCTAATATTAAGTTGGTCAATTGCAGCACAATCTGTTGGCCACAAATTAATTGTCACTTCGAAAAGGACTTGAAAATTGGAAGAGTCCAAGAATATTCACTGCACAATCACAGACTCGGAAATGAAAGGAAACGAGAAAAGATTGAAGCAGTCATTTTCCAACATTAAAAATGCAACACCTGCTTAACTGCCCCTCTTGATCATATTTGATTGTTGCGTCTATCCAGTCACTGCACAATCACAAAAATAAAGAATGGAAAAAACACTTGTGAGAATCTCACTCAATGACTCAATCAAAGACGAAATTCAAAGCTTTGCTTGTGAACTAAGAGTTGTTTGTGAGGTTAGAAATTCATGGTTCATGGTCGATGATGAGATCAAAGAATCAGGAAGATGGATGATTATACCCAAAAAGAATAAAATGATGGGCAATTTGACAATGTTTTTGTCAATCACAGAACCAAGTTCCCAGTACAAAACTATTAAAAAAACTGCACCAGCCGGGAATCGAACCCGGGTCTGTACCGTGGCAGGGTACTATTCTACCACTAGACCACTGGTGCTGTGATGTCGGAGGCTTTGTAAACCATTAGAAAGCTAACTCAAAAGTAATCAAGGTAGCCGAGGATCAAATGCAAGAGCAGGGAAAGCAAACCAAGAATGAAAGCTCAATTTTTTCAGGTCTGCAAATGAAATAAGAAGGAACCTTGATAACGCTGCACAATCCTCCACAGCTTTTCCACCATGAATAAGTTGAGTATCCTTGTTTGGCCAAAGCATGGAAACTTTCCATGGTATTCTTGTTGTAAAGAGTGTCTGGAACAGAGCACCTATTTCGATTGCCCCGAATGACAGCCGGCATTGCAGATTCCTCATCTCAATCAGACGGCAGGGATTCAGCGAGAAGAGTTAAATGATTCGATCATTTTTGCGATTACAACCTAGTCATGCTGTAACATATAAACTGCAGGAATGTTGCATTGATCATTACATAAAAAATGGGAGCAAATCATTTTTTATATATTTTTCCTTTATCACACAAACACAAGCATATCATGATTTTATATAAGATGTTATGATAAGAGTACATACACGAATACTGTTTAATATTATGCCATTTGAAAGTGTTTTGGCATTTCAGGATACATTGTAAGCGTATAATATATGTAGATATTACATGCTTTTTTTTAGTATTTCAAACCAAGCTTTGCAGACATATCAGACAACCATAAAAGAGATCTCGCAGTGTCCATTGACACAAAGGAAACTATAGGGCTAATATTTTATGAAGATGAGCTCGAGGAATCAAAGTAGGAGATCCTTGGCCTCTTGTTTGGGAATGTTGAACATGGTGAATATTCTGGTGAAGCAGAAGCCTTCTCCAGGACAGAATTCAGGGCCTGATGAATGGAACATGCAAGGAATCGTCGTGCCTCAGCATCATCAACATGTGCAGTACTTCTGCAGCCAGAAAAAACGAAATCAGTTTTCAACCGACTTCCCAAGGTTGATATTTCAGCCTTTACAATCTTAATTGGAAGGGCATCGAGGGCTTGTCGTAGGTCAGTTAGAAGTGCAGGTCTATAATCACAGCAGATTGATGCCTCAAAACAAAATGTCCCATTGGCTTCATCATCACATGGTTCAACTCTCACCTCATCATCATCCATTGGAACAAGAAAAACTTTACTGGCTTCAGTTGCATTCTTCTTCAGCTCTTTAACTTGCTTAAGTACTTCACCAAGTAATGTGGCTTTATCCATCTACCATGAGCAATTGAAACATTACTATCAGCTCAAAAACATTTTCAGGTACAAATTTCTGTAAGAAAATAAATAGGCTGCTAGTCTGTCCAATATCAAACTAATCAATCAAATTATTGGTTCCCAATACCGATATATTCTTATGATAGACTTGTGCACTGAAGCAAGTAGACATACAACCAAGATAAATCTTAAAGCATTGTCCAACTGGGGATAATTCCTCAACTACGAAACATGCCAGTTACTCAGATGAATCAGCTATGGCAGGAGTTGGATCAAACCAGTAACTACCTAGTAGATGATGCATTGACCTTGATCCAAAAGATAGCATAGATGAATCCTTTGACTTAATTATTAAAAAAACGTTGACAAACGGAGAAGAGCAACAAAAAGAGCATGTAATATAAGCACCTTTCTTGTCCCAGATGTCTAATCATTGCTTACGTCCCAACCATAATATAATATCACATTGCTAACCAAAACAGATCAATATATGTCAGGTATATTAGTTAACACATTGAAGAAATAGGCCTCACGAGGATCCATAGCAGAACAGCTGTTACATTGCCCCACCAATCCAATCATTATCATTGTAATTACTTTCAAATATATATATATATATATATGAAGTCCAGTGTCCAACCGACTATAAGTTTTGACATAAAAAATATTGTAGAATGTTATGTCAACAGATTATATTATGGCTATATTAATTGTTAATTAACAGAAAGATATGAGAAGAGTAGAAGCAGTTAAAGGTAGCATGAAAGGGTTGCCAACCATTAACTAACAAATATTAACTAATTAAACAAGATGATAAGAGTTTGATCCGATGATAATCAGTCTCTTTTCTTATCTACATTGAAACTTATATCCAGTTTGGTTAATAATGAGCATATCCAAACACATAGACTGTCCTTTTCTCTTTCTGTAACTTCTTTTATGTAAGATCAACCTGTAGACAAGCTTGCGTGATTGGTTTTGTTTGAAAATACAAAGTCAAACTCATTTAGAACTCTGAATATTCAGCATGAAACAAAGATGTTCTCAACCATAAATAAACCCGAATCTCATAATTGTCAAATTCCAAAATATCTATTAAATTAAAAAAAAAAAAAAAAGAAAGATGCATCCTCTAGTTGACTCTAGCATATCCAAAATTCAGAGTTGACCTTCCAAGTGCGAAAATAATGCAGCAAATAAGAGCATTACTTAATTTGAATAAGAGATTTCAAATTTAAACATTAAACACTTGTTTCATGAGCTCACAACTTCATTTTTGTTATTCTCACAGGGTACAATAAATAACTGCACAATACCATTAGAGGAGGCCAATTTTACATCAAGAACTCTGTAAATTTACATTGCATATTAAATTAAGCTGCTCATTATTTTGTAAGAATATCCGGTTCAAGATTATCCCAAAAAATAATAAATGTTTCATCATTCATCACGGCCTGACAGTCCTATGATCAAACTCATCATAAGCAACCTCTAGGTTCTAGAAATGTTAACTGATATTCTAAAAATTGAGGTAAAAGAATCAAGTACACCAGTTAATTAGTCCAAAATTTAAACATGTTATTGTCTCTTTCAAGATTTGGGAAAGGAAACCAATTAGGCTATGCCTTAGCAACAATTAGGCCAAATTTCTTAACGTAGGATAAGTGCTTGTTTAATGTTTTCTGTTTTCCATTGCTCTTCCCTTTGCCTTAAACATCTAAGGCTTTGGGTTCTTTTCTTTCCCTTACTTTTCTAAGCAACCAAACACACTCTACCTTCACAGTAACAGTTAAAAGAAAGGGGCTTGCTGCATATGGTCTAATTGATACTACATATTAACATCTATGAACTGTTAAAAAGAGCAGTTTCATGAATGCAAGCCAGCACTTGTTTAGTTCAAAGAATCCTATGAAGCACATAATATAAGCAAACTAATCCAGATCCTTCTCCCAACGAAATTTCCCATTATCAATTTTCAAGAATTGCTTCAAAAATTTAAATTAACTGAATTATATTAGTCATATAACAAAGATAAACCAAATTCTAACCTTTTCTGTGAAGGGCAAGAGAGTGCGGAGCGTATCAAGATGAGCATTGATCCTTTCTCTCCTCCTCCTCTCTGCCTCGCTGTGACTCTTCAAAGCCGCTATAACCTTCTCTTCCGATACGCTTTTCTTTCCTACTTTCACCGGCGCCTTCACCAGCTCTCCTTTCTCACTATCCAAAACCAGGGTCTCTGACACCGACAGAGAACCACCACGGGGGCTTCCATTGCATGGACCCAAATCACGTGAAAACGGATCAAAGAAACCGGAATAGCAATCCCCAGATGAAAAGTTATTGTTGAAAAAGTAAGCAGCCATACAAAACAGAAAAACAAAACAAGGATCTCACGAGTTTCTAGTATCTGTTGGTTATTCTACGAGCCAGAAGTGAAAGAGAGGAGACCAGGAGGACGTGTGGTTGGAGCGAACCAGAAGGAGAGCTTTGGGAGAGGGAAGTTTTGATGGCTAACGACTTTCTTTTTGTTGTTGATCAGTGCTATGTCTGTTATGATGACAGCTTCCATTACGCAACAGGACAAGTCCAGGGAGATAGTTTAAGCAGAAGAAAGTTTAACAAGAAACATCCACATTTTCTTCTTGATGGTCTTAAATTCTACCATTTCTTCGAGATATGTGTGCTTCTTTTGAGAGTTTTGAGACGTTTGAACGTGAAAGAAAAAAAAAACCAAAAATAAAAAAACCACGTTTTGGATGGGATTTCGATGAATATTCAAGAGAAAATGAACAAACAAGTCAAAGGAAATTGAGGTTCCAAATCCAAGCAGAAGAGAATTGGGCTTCAAGAACAAAGGAAGCAACAGGAAGCAAGTATCTGCCTCTCTGAGTTGTGAATTAAGAAGTTATCTAAAGGTCAATGGAATAAACCAGCACCATATATTTAATTTAAGGTATCTTAATAATAGCTTTAAAAATCCAAATTTATTGTATAATCACACTTCAAATCATAAACACATAAACTAAAATCATGGTGAATTTTTTTCATCTTTTTTTTACTTTAAAATTATGATTTGGTGAAGGTTAATCAATCTATCTGGTGTGGAAATTTATACAAATTTCTATATAATAATGGTTATGTTTTTGTACTTTTATAGAAGATAAATTCAACTATGAATTTTATAATAAATTTATGTTATATCATTATGGAATTGTAGAATTATTCATCCAATTACCAACCACTCTGAATAGAGTTTGGTATGACCAATTTTTTTTGTTATTCATTGTCAAAAATGGTAGGCTAATGATATAGGAATAAGTTGGGATTTAAAAAAAAAAAAGAAGTTAGAATCTTTTTACCAGGTCTGTCCTTTTGATTATAACAGGTTTTGCAAAAGTAAACCACAATTAGTTACTAATTAATTAAATTAATATAACAGGAGCAAAACAAAACTTTGCTTCTTCAATTTCCCAATATATAATATTATTGGAAGACTTTGTTTAAATTATGATATATAATTTTTATATAAAATATAATATAAATATATAAATTTTAATATTTTATATGATATAAATATATTAATTATCAAATTTAATTCAATTTGGATATAAAAATAAATTAAAAATTTATAACTACTTGGGTTAAATATTTGTCTAGATTCAATTCACTTGAAGATAATAATATTTTATAATTAATTAATTATATAAGTTTTGTCTCTTAAAGTTTGTCTGTTGATAGCCTACCCTTTCATCAACCCAATTTGTCAAAGAAATGATAATCATTTTATGATAAGTGCAAAGATGAATCAAGCAAACTTCTAGTTGATGTGATGTTTTTGAAACAATGGAATCATTGAAAAACAATTATGTCCAAAAAAAAAAGAAAAATATTGCTACTTTCTTGTCTTAGGGCCTCTTTCCAAAAAGGAAAAAAAAAAAAAAAGGAAAATGACTTTAAGACCAAAGATACTAAATATGACAATTGACAAAGCTCTCTCAACCATGAGATAAATGTAGTTGATTATCACTTATCAAAAGGCTTCATTTATTTAAGTTTCTTACATCATGTGTCTAATGATAAATTTTTTAAAAGAGTTAGGAGATTCTTTAAGTTTTGTCCAAGTTTGATTTTTTAAAAAAATAATTTTAAGGTATATTTTTATATCAATTTGACACATTTAAATTTCTATTATTAGAGTATTTTTTATATAAAAAGGATTGTGTTTGAAAATAAAAGAAAAAAATTGAAATTTGAATTTAAAATTTATTAAAAATTATTTTTAAAAATTATATAAATAAATTAAATTTTAAAAATTATTTTAATTAAAAAACCATTTTCTTGGAATAAATCTTGTGTATTCAAACAGACGATAATATAATACTTTAAGGTTTGTTAGAAAATAAAATAATTAAAAATAAAAGTGAATAATTAGTTGGTTTGATTTAAAAAATAATAATTGAATTAATTGATTTTTATTTAATAAATAATTAAATTAACTAAAAATTTTTAAATAATTGATCATAATCGAACCAATAAAAATTGGTTCGATTCAATCTTAAATAATCAAACTTTTTATTATTTTTTCCTTATTATTATAATAATTATTTAGTTACAAATTTAATACAATAAAATTTAAATTCAAATATTATTCAAATTAAATTATTAAAAATATTTAATAATTTTAATAACATTTTATAAAAAAAATAAAAATAATCATCTCAACTTTTTTACTCTTATTTATTATAAAATCAATTAATTTGATTAGTTTAATTATCAGTGTTAAAAACTAAAAATCAATCGATTTTAATTAATTTAATTGATAAAAAAATAAATGATAATCAAAATCAAATAAATTATTTTTTATTAATTTCAGTCAATTAAATCAATTTAAATTGATTTTTGTTCATCTCACCAAAAACCTATTGTCTAGAAAAAAAAATGTTCCCTTGTTATGAAAAAAGAAAGAGAAATAAAGGTGAACTGCAAACAAATTATTTAAAAACATATAAGCGTTTTTTTTTTATTTTTTGAAAAAAAAAATAGTTAAAACCAAACAAGCAATCCATGGTGGTCTACAGAAAGCAACTGGATGTAAAAAACTAAATGCAATACTCTCAAACCCACTACTCCCACTTTCCCACTTAAAAAAGAATCAAGTAGTGGAAAACTTGTGGCTATGGACGGTAGCTCTCTTGTTTCGATGGTTAAAATTTATTGAAAAGAACTGATGTACCCCCCTTTCTTGAGTCCTGGTTTAGCTGATGATTTTAAATTATAACAAATTTGAAGCTAACGTCATGAAGTTTTTCTTCTTTTTTGAAAAAAAAATTGTCATTAATGCATTTGTGAATCGTACATATATAAAGTCAATCGATTGTGACAGAAAACCAAGAAAAAGATGAAGGCATATCAACAAATCGCTGATCAATCTTTTTGCAATACCATTTACGGCTAAGGGGTTAAAAAAAATTGAAATATTTTAATCGATTAGGTTTATGTTTTTTACGAAGAGGTGTTAAGTTAAAATCGATGATTATTTATTAAAATTATTTTGAATATATAATTGTAGTTATTTATTTTAAATTATTAGATATTGAGTTGAGTTTTTTAAATTTTTATTAAATAAAATATTTTAAATAAATTTCTTTAAAATTTATTATTTTTAAATTTTAAAAAAATGTTTATAAATACGGGCATACAAAAGATGAATCTGTCAATTTCGGAGAAGACGCCTCCATGGATTACTTCTTTGGTTCAAATGAGAAGAAATTTCTAATGCTCCCAATTTAGATAATCCAATAAAACAATTTCTTAAGAAAATATGGTAGAAATTCTAAAACTATGTATATGGTAAGAAAAAAAAGCGAAAAGGATACCGTATTGGCTTAGCACCGCTGACAGCCGCCCATTCCACCTGCTCGAAGTTCCGACTGCTATAGCAAACCAAAACAAGCTGACGTTAGTACTTAGTATAGTCCCTCTCTTTCTCCCAGCAGCATTCAGCACTGGCCGCCACCACGGCTTCCTTTAAAGCCTCACTCTCTTCTACACCGTCGATATCTTCATCGACCAAATCAACGGCCCTCAAACTGCCTTTACATCATTATGGCGACGCCTCATCCAATGGCGGCAGATCGTCGCTCTCAGCTAAGATGATGATATCCGTTCCTTCTTCCATTTCCCCAACGACGTAGCTTGACTTCCATACCTCCCTTTTCAAGATAAAAAATATCTCGCTTACTGGTCACGACGAGGTTCACTGCTAAGCTAAGTTCTTCCTTTTCTTTTTTAATTGTTTTATTTATTTTTTTCCGATTAATTTCATATAATGGTGGTTTAGGTAATTGTGAAGTATATAGTGAGAGGAGGGCGACATTTGTTCCCTTTGTTGAATGATGCTTTCAAAGGAATCAAACCAAATGGAGTCACTCGTTGGGTTTCTCAGGTATACTTAGTTTTACCACATTTGCTCCTTTTTTAATCTTTCCTTCTACATATTTCTGTTAAAACAAAAAGGAAACCCATTTTTTCACTATCTGTGAAAAGCAAAAATCATGCTTTTCATTGACTATGAAAGTCCATTTTTATGGTGATAATGATATGTCCTAACCCATTGATTGTATTGTTTTGATATGAGTTTGATATGTCTTATTTATATTAATGTGTGATTGAAATTATGTTTTTTCCAGGGGCCAAGCTCAAGCACAGTATCTGAGCGATTCTCTCGCGGAGGCAAAACCTGATATTATTGTGAAGGCAAGCTCGAAAGTTTTTCTTCTTGTTTAAGAACAAGAAGGTTTCTGTCAAACTGCATTCTTTTTTAATTCAATGATTGATTTCGATTTTACTGAATGTGTAATTTGCTCTCAGATTGGGTTGAGGAAGGACTCTCACTCTTTTGCTGAAGCCCGTGCTGCAGGATTCACTGAAGAGAATGGAAATTTGGGGGATACGTGGGAAACTATTGCTGGCAGTGATCTCATGTAATTGTTGATCTCTGATTCAGCACAGGTTACAAGATGTATTGCATTTTTTCCATTTCTTCCGTTTAAATTATTGGTTATTAATTGTTATTAGCATTGACTGATTCTATAAGCTATATGCCTTACCTGACATCTTGCTTAGACTGAATGTATGATTCATGTATAACATGTTTTCCAACACTATTAGACTGATTTGTGATGATTTGCAAATTCCGACACCTACATGTACTATCATTGAGAAGCCATCTAATTAAATTTATATCAATAACAACTTTCCTGTGAAGTCCATCATTCTTTGTTGTTCTTCGTTTCTTATTGCTTTTAATTTTCTGGTTGAATATTACTTTACCATTTCCTACATCTAATGCATGGGAAAATTCAAACCAAATACTTATATTCTTTGCACTTTTTGGTTTGTTCTTAGGAGGCATTAATTTTAACTTTATCTTATAGGCGGATAATTATGAAATGGTCTTCTTCCTCATGAAGTCAGATAGCATCCTTGGACTTTCCCATGGGTTTCTTCTTGGTCATTTATGATCAATGGGGCTGATTTTCCTAAGAGCATCAGTGTAATTGCTGTCTGCCTGAAGGGGATTGGGCTCTCTCCTTTTTTGGGAGTTTTACTTGTGAATCCCTATTGTGGATCTAATTTTGTGATTGTTTACATAGGGTATGTTGGCTGTGTACAATTCATTGTCTGAAGATAGCAAGAACCGATTTGAGGCTGTTTATAGTGCCTTATGTTATCCTTGTATGGAAATCCTGTATGAGTGTTATGAAGATGTTGCAAGTGGAAGTGAGATTCACAGTGTTTTTTTGGCTGGGCATCGCTTTCGTATATGTTTAAGGCATTATATCTGAGCTTTTGTGAGTTTTGCACATGATGATCCTCTTTTGTGAATCTTTCATTGCTTAAATTCAGTTTTTAGCAAAGACAAATCTTGCTTGATGGTTAACTCAGATTTTTTTTACAGGAAAAGGAGGGTCTACCTGCCTTCCCAATGGGTAAAATTGATCAGACACAGATGTGGAAAGTTTTGGTGAGCGTGTCCCAGCAACAAGATCCAATGATCATCTAGGTCTGTTGTGTCCTTTCACTTCTGGGGTTTTCGTGGCACTAATGATGGCCCAGGTAATCAATTCAATTTTAAAATTTGGATAATGATAAATATAGTACTCGTCTTAGGGACAAAGTAAATCACTTTTAAGAATTGTGTTCTGTTTTTCTCATCCTTTATAATTAAAAATCCTAATTGAGGTCTTGAGAAAGAAGGACCAATTTACTCAGAAATCATCAATGAGAGTTGATTGAAGCAGTTGATTTGTTGAATCCCTTCATGCATGCTCAAGGAGTCTTTTTCATGGTTGGGATCATGAAAGTGGACGTTTTGATTACATCCTTACTCAACAGGCATTTCTTGCAGAGGACTCAGGCACTCCTCCCATCAACCAGGACCTGATAAGCAACTTCTTATCTGATCCTGTTCGTTGAGCTATTGATGTCTGTGCACAGTTGAGACCAACTGTGGATATATCAGTTCCCCCAGATGCATATTTTGTTCGCCCAGTATTGTGCCAATCTAGTTATTTATTATGATACCTAGGTGAACTTTTTCTCATAGAGTAGGGCACTTTCCACTAAAAGCTTAATCGAGTATTGTTACTAGCGAGAATCTGCTTTTATTATTATCTTAGCTGGTGTTTGATTAACATCAGACAATAGAAGTATAAGATTTCATCACAGTTTTTGTTGAAATTGGATTTGGAGTAATCGTGGAATAATAAATTCACTTGGTTTTATTTTACTTTGTTGAATACTGGCACGAGAAATGCACTGATCCATATCATAAGATTTGCACAGAAGTAAAACATAAAGCAGCAAAATGTATAGCTGCTGCAGGTTAGGCTAGGTGGAGAGTAAGCTGATAACAATCACTGGAATCCGGTGGCTCCCCAGGAAACAGACTGTGCATTTTACTGCCCAGCAGCAAATGCTTCAACGGGAAATGTCTTTGTGACACCAGCGAGCCTCTTGAAGTGGATTTTTCCCGTGGGTGGGTCATCCATTACAATCTCATTCACTGGAGGCCACAACATGAGTTCTTTAGCCTTAACTCCCTTGAGCTTCTTGATCCGCCTCTTCTCAACTAAACCAGTAATTTCAGTGTCATAGCTGACCAGCTTGCTGATCAACTTGAAGTTGTGTTCAACCTTCTTTTGCACGATCCACATGTAGCCAGTATTCCTTACGAAACCAACTTCAATCACATTTTCAAGAGGGAGAAGTCCCGCTGGGAGCCCAAACTCTTGGAGAAGAGCAATCGCCATTTTCATTCCCTCATCACGGCCTTTCTTGATAATTCCACCCTCCTTCTCTGCCATTGCCAAAGGAGATTTCTGAGCTATTTACTTTTCAAATCTTTGTGCAACTGCTTAAAGTTGTGACCTTATACATGAAGTAACGAGATTATTTATACGGATTGCATGCACACTTATGACAATTAAAAGGGAAATCGAGGTTAGCATCATTGTGTTAGCCACCTGACGGGCTTTCCGCATAAAACCGGCCGCTAACGTTATTAAGTATCTAAACAATTTTGGCTGCCAGCCTGCCACTTTTGTTTGCACTACACCCACAAGTTAATCACATGTACACTTAATAACGTCATTCGATGTTTCATTTGTGTGTTGAAAGATAGCTCAAACGGCATGGGAATTATTGGGAATTCAACCTATTAATAACTATTGTTCATAGCTTTAGGGTGAAAAATAGTTTCAAGAATTTTTGTATGTCCCGGTTGCGTATTCGTTTTTGTTTATCCTGTATTGCTTGATCTACATCGTTTTGGCTTGTTATTGTCCAGGTTCTTTTTTGCATTTTAGCCATTAGCAGAGGAATTGTGTTCTTGCAAACAAAAACTGTATGGCCTGCCTGCATTCATAAATCAGGTTCGTAGTTCCAAAACAGAGGAGGGAAGGGGAGTGGATAAAAAATGAAGCTTGAACCTTGCCAAATGACTATAATTAAAAGAGTATAGCAATATATAGAAAACTTAACAAAGCAGAGATCAGTCAATATCCAGTACAATCCAAGACTATCGTAATCATGTAGAAAATGCAGAGTGTTTCTCATGAACAGAAAAAACAAATCAAGACATTATTGAACATTTACCCATTTGATTTTCTTTTTTACATTTAAAGTACCGAATTCAAGCAATTAAAAAGGCCTTCCTAATTGATCAAACTCATCAATTACCTTCCTAACTCAATGGCCATGGAATTGAAGATGTCGATGGCTATGGCATTGAAGATGTTAATGACATTGTTGGAGGCTTTTTATAGGGAATCTAAGATGAACAGGTAAGAAGAGAAAGGAGCTGGTGAAAGAAAGCTTAAACCGAAAGGAACAGCGAAAAAAAAAACCCAGAACAGAGGAAGGAGATGGCCTCTCTTGACTCTTGAGATGATGGCATCAATAGCAAACAGAGTTGAAGGAGGGATGTAACACAAACAGAGGAAGAGGGAGAAAGAAAGACTTGGATGCAGAACTTTGACCATTCAATCTCGTCCCTTTCCACTTCCATGTTGGACAACCTATCCACGTGGAATGCCACATGTGCACCGTTAATACCATATCATCTTTCCGTTACTAACTCTGTTTGAAACTTAACGTCAGGATTGACTTCGTTACATTTTATAACGTTTAGTACTAAAATAATAAACTTCAAACGTATAGTTCTGAAAGTTATAATTTTGAAAAAGTTTAGCACAAAAAGTGTAATTATCCCTATTAAACTTAACTGAGATTGTAGACCATACATTGGGAAAGCCACGGTTTGAATCCACCTGGAAAAGTATATACAAAAAGAAGATATGCAGGGTAGAAAGAAGCAAATTTCTGTGATGTTTTCCTGGAAGTGATTTTCTTTGCCCGTTGCATACGCTTTTAGTTTAATTGGTCAGAAGTTCACGTTCAGATTACGTATGTTTCTCTTTCTTCGTAACTGCCAAAACCCACTTTCCCGAGAAAATATCATCACCTCTTTGGCTCTTTGCTTGAAGTCGGTATCAATAATACTAGTAAACTCTTTAATCTCTTTCTATTTTGCATTTAAAAGTACCCCTGCATCTTTCTTCACTACCAACACTTTCAGCTTAGCATAAAAAATGTTATATACTCATAAATCTAATTGATTTTTTCTCACATTAATTTTTTTTAATTTTAATTTAAAATTTAATTCAATTAATTTATATAATTACTTTTAAAATATAAAATTTAATTAGTCTAAAGTTCAAATCTCTATACTTATATTTTATTTTCTTATTTTTATAGAACGAATTTAAATTTTTAATTCGTTGAATGTTATTTTTAAAAATAATTATATATATATCAATCGAATAAAATATTAATTTATGTATATTTTTATACATCCAGAGGCGTTATCGTTTACCTAACCTTAATCGAAATTTGCTACTGTTAAACTAAACTAGCGCAGACATTTGGTATTTAATAACTGTCGTTGTCGAATGTAAATTACTCAACACCTTCAGTAGCAAAATCGAAACTTCAATGATGTATACTTATAACCAGACAGGTTGACGTTACGACCAATTCATGTTGGAGTTGTTAGCTTGTTCTTCTCGTGCATGTGTGGCAATGATTAATTTAACAAAATTTCCATGCAGGCTTGTAAGCAACAAATTATATCCTAAGTATCTGATGATCTACTGGATTAAGGAAAGTTATGAAAGGATTCCAACGTTGGACTTACATTTCTATGATTGTTAAATTTAGGGTCGATAATTCAATTCGTCTCTGATGAGTTTCGATCCGATTCGACTTTATGAGGTGAATTTTTTTTTTTTTAAATTTGAGTTTTGAGTTGGATCGGGTCGGATAAAATTTAAAAAATAGTCGGATTCGGATTATAGGTAAATCCAATCCAATATTATATAAAAAATTATTTTTAATTAATTATTTAGTTAATTAATTATTTATATATATTTATATAATTATATTTTTAAATATTTTATATTTAAAAATAATATTTTATATTTAAAAAATAATATTTTATTAATTTCAGGTCGGATCGAATACGATTTATATAGTATCAGATCAAGATCGAATTTAAATATGAAAAAATAAAAAAAATTTCAAATAAAATCGAATTCAGATTTAATAACATATAAAATCGAATCGAGTTCAAAACGAGTAAAATCTACTCCAAACTTGACCCGATGTTAACCCTAGTTAAATCTTTATGTTCTTGATGTATTAATTTGCCAACAAATTAATCATTACTTAACTCGGTTTGGTTTGCTCGTTAGATTGGCAATCATAATGGCAACAAAAATACGCGGAGGGATTTTCCCAAGATACCATTTTGACTACTGTTTTGTTTCAATTTTTAAAGCAAAATTATAAGCTCCTTTTTAATTTCGAAGCAGCTGCTAGGCTTTTTCCCTCGAAACCTGTCGTAAGCTTTGTCGCTAATAAGCAGCTTGACGTGGGGACTGTTTTCTATTTCTCATCTACTAATGTGTTATATCTTATCCCTCTTGAGTCTTGACCTTCCACTATATATACAAGTGCCATTGCATGCTTCTCATCAATCCCTCAGCTTCAATTCAAAAGAGAAAGATTAAGAATTTCTAATTAATCCCTCAAAATGGCGGTTAGTTTAGAACTCTGCCTCTCTCTTGGTCTGCATGCATGCCCATTTACAGTTTCTTTTCGTATCATAACACATTTCCAGAGAATCACTTTGACACCCTCCTATACTTTTGATAATTTGATGGTTTCAAATCTGTTTCATAAGAGAGAGGTTTATCAAACATTAACATGGTTTTTTTTTTTTCTCCTGCAGATAATAGAAATGAGAGTAAGTATGGATTGCGAGGGCTGCGTGACCAAAATAAGGAAGGCTCTCAGAAAACTCAAGGGCATGTTCAACTTTCATGGCGTTTCATATTTTCTTTCTACTTAAACGTTTCTTTGTTTGTCATCTTCATGCATAATATTACACTGGTTATATGGCTTTGTAAGCTTCTTGAAGCTTTAGAAGATTAGTGTTGATGGCTTAATTTTGTGTGTGTAATTTCTTTCAGGAGTAGACAATGTGTACATAGACAGGGACAAGCAAAAGGTGACAGTAATGGGTTGGGCAGCGTCAGACCATAAAAAGATCCTGAAAAAAGTTAGGAAAACTGGGAAAAGAGCAGAGCTGTGGCAATATCCATTCAACTCTGAGAACCAATTTTACTACAATTACTATCAAAGGCAACCCATGATTAACTACTATGCAACTGGGCGTTCATCATCCTACAACTACTATGAGCATGGCTATGATGGTCATGATCATGGTTACTATCAGCCACCGCCGTACTCAACTCTGGTTTATCAGCAAGCCAGCTCTATCTTCAGTGATGAAAATCCCCTTGCTTGCTCCATTATGTGAGCTATATATGCGTACGTGCAAATAAAGATATCTTTAAGCATATGTGCTTACTTTTTCTTCACTTCTGTCTTCTAATAATTGTATCAATTTTGTGTCCGTCGAAGAATTTCCTTGTGCCTTCCGCTTGTATTTGTTTAAGTTCGCTTGGCGTTTTGTACGTGTTCGGAAAAGGATTATACCAAGCTTTTAAAGTAAATTTGTAAAATTTTTATTGAAAAAATTAAATAAAAAATTCAGATCGATATGCTTTGTTACATAAATTAAATATGTAAAATTTAAAATTTTAAAAAATAATATATTCTTTAAATATATACTTTTATTAAAATTTTTAACAAACTTTTTTCATTAAGTATTATTTAAATTTAAATTATAAATAATATTGGATATTTTTAATATAAAATTTATGAATCTTATTTAAAAAATAAATTTTAAATTTTAAATCTTGATTTGAATTAAAAATCACTCACGATAAAATAAAATACGATTACAGGAGCAAATCGCATTATTTTAGTGCTTGGATAATAAAATTTATAGCAAGCTAAAATTATTAATTTTTAAATATACATCAATAAAATTAATATTTGATAAAAAATAATTTAATAATTTTTAATAAGTTATTAATTTTATAAATATTAAATAATTTAAAATTTTTATTATATATTATTTTTAATTTAATATATATAATAATTTTTTTCTTACAATTTATTTCATCATCATAATTATTTTAATATTTAAATACATATATCTTCGTTACAACAATTAATTTCCTTAATATCACCATCTTTAATTTCATCCCAATCAATTTCTTTTTCCCGTTCAAATAAGGCCTTAAATTCGCGTATATGCTGTCTTCCGCTTCTTGATAAAGTGATTGAGAAGGTTTTAAAGACGCCTGTGAAAAAACAAAAACCGCGTATATGCTGACCTGTCACAATCGGTTGCCTTCCCTTACAAACTTCTAAAAAACAACACTCCCCAAGCAAACAATTACGGTCCAAACTCCTTAAAACGACCTCGTTACATTGCCTAATTTAATGAAGAGTGTAAACCACGGCCCCAATCTCGTGTGGGTCATTGACATTCAAGGTCGGCCAGTCTTGTCTTGTCCCCTCTTACTCCATTTAGTTCTCGACACCTCCAACCCCCCAAAAAAACCATCTTCTGTCTCGCTTCTAAAAAATACTTTCTTAATCAGCCATGGAATTCTCCGATGGACGTGAAAACCTCGTTTACATAGCCAAGCTCGCCGAACAAGCCGAGCGCTTCGAAGGTCCGACCTACCCAAACAAGGCCTTAAACTTTTTTATTTTTTTGCTTTAACATTTTAAACTGTGGAATTTTTTGTTGCAGACATGGTGGTTGCTATGAAAAAACTAGCGGAGCTTGATGTGGAACTGACCGTAGAGGAAAGAAACCTATTCTCAGTCGGGTACAAAAACGTGATCGGAGCTCGAAGAGCATCGTGGAGGATCTTATCTTTAATTGAGCAAAAGGAAGAAACCAAAGGGAATGAGCAAAATGTTAAGCAAATAAAAGGGTATAGGGAGAAAGTGGAATTGGAGTTGTCCAATATTTGTAAAGATATTATGAGTGTGATCAATGAGCATCTCATTCCTTCTTGCTTGGGAGGAGAGTCTACTGTGTTTTATTATAAAATGTGAGTATCTTTTTTGTTTTTTCCTTTCCGTTGATTGGTTATGTGGGGGGTTTTCCTGATGTTCTCTTTGGGGGTCTATTTGGTTGCAGGAAAGGGGATTATTATAGGTATTTGGCGGAGTTTAAGGTTGGTGATGAGAGGAAAGAGGCTGCTGATCAGTCCATGAAAGCATATCAGGCAAGTTTATTATGGTTCACTTATGTTTAATGAAGAATTTGGACTTATCAACTGTTGGTTGATTTATGGAGATGTAAAGAGGTTGGTTGTTAGATGTACATTTTTTACTTATAAATTTTTGGTTGGTTGTTGTATGTTCCTCAAACTTTTGGCAGTCAAGACTATGTTTGTGGATAAGACAGAGGTGAAGTTCCTTAGGAGAAGTTTGTTGGGCTCCTCAATGCAATCAGGCCATGTATTAAAATTATTGATTCCACATCCTGGCATCCTAATTTTTTAACTTCAACTCCCAATGTTGAGTCTGCAATTTTAACACATGGCATGATTTTATTAAGAAGCCTAATGAACTTTGAATAAGGAATTTCTCTGAAGTTTTACCCATATTTGATATAATTTTTGTCTTTATTTCATTGCTTCCCACCTTATATTCATGAATCAAATGTCATAAAGGGGAATTTGAATAAAAAGTCTCTTTCCATTGCCGTTTTCTTCTAAGGAAGCAATCTGCAATTTTAACACATGGCTTAATGAACTTCACATAAGGAATTTCACTGAAGTTTTACCTATGTTTGAGATAGTTTGTCTTTATTTCATTTCTTCTCATCCTACATTGATGAATCATATGTCATAAAGGACGGGGAGTTTGAATAAAAAGTCTCTTCTCATTGCCCTTTTCTTCTAAAGCTGCTAATTCTAGCACATCTTTTTTCCCCTGACTCTGAGATTATTGCCATACTTTGTGCTGGCTACTGCAATTATATTTGTTTGATTCCTTCTGCTGAGCTTGTGAATATAAGTTGTTTACCTTGTGTTATGAAATCTTAAGATGGCTAAAAACACTTTTCAGATGTCTGTTTTATTATCATGCCAAAGTTGAGGGTTGTTATGTTATTTGTTTGCAGTCAGCAACTACTACAGCTGAAGCTGAGATGGCTCCTACACATCCAATCCGGTTAGGTTTGGTGTTGAACTTCTCTGTCTTTTATTATGAAATTATGAACTCTCCTGAAAGGTATGTATGCTTTTTCTATGTATCAACTTTTTAGTTGAGCTATTTTCGATAATTTTGAAATATTACATGTTACATGTTAAACTTCAACACCAGGGCCTGTCACCTTGCTAAGCAAGCTTTTGATGAAGCTATCTCAGAGTTGGATACTTTGAGTGAGGAGTCTTACAAAGATAGCACATTGATTATGCAGCTCTTGAGGGACAACCTTTCTTTATGGACTTCTGACATCCCAGAGAGTGGAGGTAACTTTTAGATACATTAGAGAATGGTTTAACAAGAATTTTCTCTTAATGTCACTTTTAAGCATTCAAATGGCTATGTGAGAAGTATCTTATCCCTCTCCCAAATCTGCAATTTAAAACTTTTTATTAAAACTGATATCCTTGGAATATTTCACCTTTTTTGTGTGTAATACAGTGGACAATGCCTCTCCTAATTCTGCAATTTGAAACTTTTTATTAACATTGATATTTCTGGAATTTTTCACCTTTTTGTTTGTGTAATACCGTTGACAATTTTGACTACACATTGCCAATTATAATCCAACTCTATTGATTATTGCTAGATATGGTTTATAAAATACCATATAATATTATTTTTGCTTCAATATTTGAAGTCTGTTAGTTAGATTCATGGCTTTTTTCTTTTTTAGTTTTGCTATAAATAATTTCAAATGTGTTAGTTGATGGTGAGTTTTTGGAATGGAAAGTGAATAAGTGTGACAGCACATTACATCAAGCATTCAAGGTGAAAGTTTTTGTGTGATGATCAAATTGGAGCTAGATTTTGGTTTGTTCAGATGTACAAGTGCAATTGATGTTGGAGAAAAGGCAGTTCATCAGTCATTAAGATAGAACTAGTTATATAAGTTATTAAGGATTTAGTGCTTGTTTTGTTTCTAGTAATTCATGGTATGCCACAAACTATAGTTGATTAGGGTTTCAAGAATCGCCAGTGAGTGAGCTTTTGTTACTATATCTGTGATCTGGTTTTCTTGTTACTTGAAATTGGTACATAACAATGTCATGTATTTGTTTCACTGCAGAAGAAGCTCCAAAGCTTGGTGCTGGTAAAGCTGGCGAAGGAGAGGAATGAAGCTAAGAAATGAAAAGTTCCAATATTAAAAAAGGAAAAAGGAATGAACTAAAATTTCGTAACTTGCAGTTTTTTTTTTATTTTTATCTAATAATTTTTGTTTATGTTTTTGTAGTTTTGTTAACAGTGGCTTGGGACCTGTTTCATGAATGGAAGTAGTACCTCTGTAACTCTAGGTCCTAGGAGTTAACCAGTTTTCAAACGAGATTCAACTGTCTTCAATGTCTTATTAGTATCTGGGTGTATTAGCTACGATTGTTTGATGCTTTGACTGTGGAGTGTCAATTGCATTTTACATTTTCTACAGCCTCTCTTTTACATCCTCCCCCTCATGATAATGATTTTGTATTAGCAATCATTTTTGTGCAATCCAAGCACGAAAATGTCTCAGAACATCTAAATGACCGACGGTAGCAATGGTTGGTCATCTTTATGTTGATATAATCTTTTATGGCTACCATTGAAGAGCCTAAATGCTTAATGAGTTTTAATCGTATACTAGCTTTTGGTTGAAGAGGAACACTGCTGCTTGGAACTTGGAAGTAGGTGATTTTTTCTTCTCTTCCTTGGGGACTTGAACTTGGGGTTTTTTTTTTTTTAAAGTAAAATTTGATAATCATCTAAGTTATTGTCTCCAAAATCAACAAAACATTCTTGTTAATGTTCTAGTCATCGGATATACACATGTAATTTCTTGGTTGAGAAAAAAATGGGGGAGAGGTTAAGGAGGATCTCTGACGAATTCACATCATGGGATTGGAATAATCAGTGAATGAGGGAACCGTCAGAGAAATGGAGATAAGAACGGGTCTAAATATTTGTTCTACAAACAAGGGAGAAATAGCAAAATCCCCCGCAGAAACTCAACCGGTAGCCTTTAGCCTTTACCCCTTATAAAAGAACAGCCTCTCTTGGTTCGATATTGTTTATGTTTGACATCAAATCTCCATTCTAAACCAAAATACAGAGAAAAAAAAGAAAGGTATAATGGCAACATCTCTCAAGGCTGTCTTCTTCCTTGCCTCGGCTCTTTGCTTCTTGTACCTCCTTGGCATTGCTCATGCCGAAGCTCCCGAGCACTTCTTCGTGGAGGGAAAGGTTTACTGTGACAACTGCCGCGTCCAGTTTGTAACCCGGATCAGCAAGTACATGGCAGGTAAACCCACAATATTTTTTTCTCTGGGATTAATTTAATCGCAATCTTTTTTCATTTGAAGTTTCAACAAATTGTGAGGTTTCTTACGGCGCAAGGTAACCGCATTGGTGTGGTGTGTAAACAGGAGCAAAAGTGCGATTGGAGTGCAAAGACCGTGAAGGCGGGCAGCTGACCTACGCCGTAGATGGTGAGACCGACGCGTCGGGGAGCTACCATCTTAAGGTGGAGGGAGACCATGAGGAGGAGGTCTGCGAGGTTGCACTCGTAGAATCAAGCGACCCTGAATGCGCTGAGATCAACAAGGAAAATTACCTTAGGAAGGGTGCTCGGATTGTCCTCACCAAAGACACTGGCATAAGCTCGGATCGTCGCAGTGCCAACCCTCTTGGATTCATGGTAAAGGATCGTCTGCCTGAGTGCACTGAAGTCCTCAGAGAAATCGGAATCACCGCTGCTGGCTTCGTATAAAGGACATTCATTAATGGCAAAACAAAGTGAAAGTTCATCTGCGTATTCAATAAATTGAGCCCTTTTTTTGACATGTCACACTAAGGACAACCCCCTTAGTTATGAAATGAAACTAGTACTCCTATTTATCATAGTTGGTGAGTTTTGCGAGAATAGTTTCCCAAAAAGTCTGCTGTCGTCTTCCCTCGTATATTTATATCTTGCATGTAATGTGCTTATTTGTTAAAAAAAAAAACCTTTATTTTTCATGCAATTCATGTGGGATTCTAATAAATAGAAAATTTGCGTAAATCCAAACTTGACAGATTCTATTGAAATCTAGTACCAATAGATCACCTACTCTTCCAAAACCAAGTCTGCTCTACTTTGAGATTGATAGAAACACGGTTTTCCAGCCACCAAGCAAATAAGAAAGATGGGTTATCATAAAGGAGAATAAGGTGATCATGATTCTTTTTTTCTCGGGATTATTAGTACACATGATTGTGCCTAATTTTTGTATATAAATTTGAATAACTTTAACAGATTTGCAGTTCTAGATTAAAAGCATCAAATTCGGTTTTGTTTTTTCCGGCCAGTAAAGTAGCTCTGGAATCGTATACGACGGCTGAAACGAGTCCTCAAGAAGTATTAAATGCCTTGGACCATCGGTTTTCATATAAAAACGTCGCTGTAGGAAGCTTTCAAAATTCCAACTGGCCCTTCTTTACTCTCTTCCCATTTCAAGAATCCTCTTAACGACACCCCTTGACCCCTTTTTACCCCACTTATTCCCTGCCCTGCATCACCCCTTTTTCCCTTTCTTCAAGACTTCAAAACAATGGCTTTCAAACACAACGAACTGGTGGAGATATGCAAGAAGGAGGAAGGGTTCTGAGGCATTTATTACATGTAACTCTTCTGGCTGCAATAGGAAGAAACAGATACTTGGTACGTTATGAGACTCGTTTCAACACCGATGGATCGAGGCTCCTCACTGAAGCTGTTGACTCGGATGAAGTCAGGCCTTTGCCCCACAAATTTCTTACACCAATTTCGTCGTGTCTGACAGGGTTGACGCCTTTGTCAACCTTGGTTGGAGGGTTGGAACTGTTACGAGAAAAGTTGATCGCAACTACTATGTGAAGTTGGATTGTAATGGGAACGGAGAGCATTGCGCTTTTTATAAAGTTAGGCTTCATCTCTAATGGCAGAACTGCAGTTGGTTCTATCCTGGAAGTGGGTATGTTGCTTTCTTTTCTTATGTTTTCTTGACTTGTTATTCCTGGAAGTGGGTATTTCTACTTGGTTATTAGAATCTTGGAAGTTTCAGTCAACTTTCTTCCTGGAATTTTTGTTCCAAATGCTCTATTAAGTTTCTTTCCAATTCTTTTCATAACGTGTTCTGCATTCATTAGAGTTCTTACCGTTCCTTGCAATTGGGAATTCTTTAGTATGATTGGCTTCTTTTCTGAAATATGCACCCATTCCAACGATACACCAACCACCCACATCAATTAGGGCTTTCCCTTCAATTTCTGGACAACTACTATTAATATGTAAGCTAATTCTGGGATGGCCATCCTGTTTAATTTCATTTCCAGCCCAATCCAACTCAAATTTTGCAGCATTATGGATTTAAACCTGTCAAAACCAAATATCCATGTCTTAGCCATGGGAATAGTTAGTCTAGACTGAAGTTATTGAATGTTGTTAGACATGCCTGTCAATTATAAAAAATTCCCTGCAGTAGGGATTGCTCGTGTTCTTCTCAGAGGATTATGCATAATCACTCCGTTTCCACTGCAATGAGGTATGAAGACTTTTTGTATTTAGTCTAATTTACTCCATTGATTCGTTTTATCAGGTCTCAATGCAATCAAGCAAGCACATCAGTGCAAGATGGTCAGCTTGCAAATGATGGCATCCAAGCAAACACAGATGATCGCCGGGGGGGGGGGCAGCCTAAAAATGAGGGTCACCAACCAAATGCAGGACAAGGAAGAGGCTAGTCTAGAACTCTAGATGCTGCCACTGAATATCTTTTTCTTTCTTTTTATTTAGCTTTCAATCCTGACTACCTGACAGACTGAATATAGTAGAACAAAGTACATAGAAAACTTTGCTAATGAGCTTGTTTTGCAGCTTCATGGCACAAAATGGGCTAACTTTCAATAGTTTAGTTATTGGTTTGCAATAGTATCATGTAAGTCATTAGTTGGTGAGATATGAAATCTTTCTAATTCTGATCCTTTGCCACGCTAATTACTTTCAGATGACAGATTAACATAATTATATATACTTCTTTGTTGGTTCATTTTTTTCTTCCGTTGCTTTATCTGAAACATGAAAATCTTGTGGAGATGTTGATAGAGGGAAACAGTACATTCTAACATTCCAAAGTCAATTTCTTCAATAGGCTTGCCCCTTATACTCCAGGGAACTACATCTCAAATTAAGTCTCAGCCTCAATTTGTTTTATTACTCTTGTTATTGTTTACATATATATGCTGTTTTGTTTTCTAATGCCATCAATTGGTCACTTGAATCTACAATTCTAACTATTTTAGTGTTCATTCATTGTATTTAATTACAGATACATGATAAACATCAAAAAGAATGTAGGATTCCGCCAACTGACTTCAGCTCAGATGGCATGAGGCTGCTAGACCAGGGAGGTTGTCAGGTTTAATGCCCTCCCCACAGGTAAGTAAGGTAAGTTTACTGTAGCTAGTGGAGTCGGGTGGGTAAGGAGTAGATTAGAAATTTCAAAAAAGAATGTAGGATTCCATAGATGCACCTGGACGGAATCTTGTCACAAAGTGTCCTTTTTGAATGAACTTTATTTGACAAAACAGATTTAAAGAACAGTACAGGACTGTGAAGAAAGCCTTATTATGGAATATTATTCTTGTTCTTTCTGAATGTTATATATTCATTCAATGCACTTCTTTAAACGTAAAGATGTCCTAACCAGTTTCGACTAATCAGGAGGAATTTACCTCATATTAAGATTCCTTATCTTGTACCCGAGGCATCTGTTTTTTCTGACTGCAACATCAATTAAATAGTTAATTTCAGCTTCCCAACCCTATCCAGCAATTCAAACAAGCTTCCTTTTGGGTTCAAATGTTCTTGGTAATTACCAATTTATAAGAAGGGATCAAATAAGAGGTGTCAGCTATCAAGTCAGCTGAGATGGTGATAGTTTTCGGCATACAGGTGTCTTTTTTGGACTAGACGTTCATCTTTTCCTTCGGAGAAACAAAGAAAGAAACACCTGTAATTATATGTTAAGGTCCATTATCCCAAATTCGATCAATATGAATGAAGAAAGCTATTGTTTTTACTCGAAATTAATTCAAACTCAAAATTAATGTTGAATTTACCAGATGGATATATACAAAACGGTCTTTTTCACGGCCTTGTTTCCTGGTACAATATAAATTTCTTTGATTAAAGACTTAATTACATCAGCAACTCTCCAGAAATCAAAATATGTTGATTTGATCAGATTAAAATTCTTCCAGGCTTTGCTTGGAAAACACAACGTTATCCAGGAAAGCTGACGTTCCAATTACATTAGCTTGCGTGAGTCATATATCAACCCTTTGTCCGAAGAAAGGATATTTGCCATTCTGTGTTCCATCTTATCCTTCCAATTTAGAGCTCGTGCATGATCAAAGATGATGCTGATAATGATGATTACGCATGCATCCCTTGATCAGCTTGCCGGTGATCTCCAAAATTTGATTGATCAAATTGGATCATGGACTCCTCGGTAGGTCGATTTTGGGCTACTGACATACCACATGACATGAACCCCCATATGATCAGCCAATATCCCTTAAGCTACACATCTAATTAAACCAGACTTACTGATTTTTAACATAATTAATTAATAGTCACATTAAAAGACTAATTGATCAAAGACCAGGCTGTATTTACATTAGTCTATAATCCATACAATTTTTTAATCTTTGTTGAAACTTTTGCAAGCAAAAGAAAAATGAAAAGATAAGAAACACTAATAGCGAAAGATCAATAAGGGTTGACCACCTGAGTAGCTTATCCGCCTCCGTTTTATTGGCAAAACTTGCCGGAAACCACCATTCTCTGCCGCTACATGCCACTCATCTAGCACCTTCCTTTCCAACTCAAATTGGTGCACCCCACTAGACCCATCATACAAGCACCCTTCCGGGAACCCACCAAGATCATGGCCCTGTGGCTTGGCTTTCCGGCGACCAGCCCCCACAGGTACGTTCCGGAGTGCCCCACCCGCAGTCCAGTACCTCTGGCAACCTTTACAGAAATGTCTAGGTTGGTTAACGTTGTAGTTATTGAAGTAACAAAATTTTGTCTCCATGCTCTTGCATCTAGGGCATGGTATGATCTTGTCTGGCCTCTTATCCACTGTTGGATGATCATCTTTGTTCTCTTCTTCTTTTACTTGTCTTCCATGCAACATAATTGTTGTCCCAAACAACTTGATCTCTTGCCCTTCTTGGCTAGCCATGATCATTCAGATCCAGAAATAGAGACAAAGATAGAGACAGAGACAGAGACAGAGACAGAGACAAAAGAGATAAGAGTTTCTTTGGTTTTGGTCGAAAGGTTGTTCGAGTGGTTATATGTATGGAGAGGAGAGAGTGGGAAAAGGAAAAGTGCTAGAAATGGAAAGAGAAAACAAGCATGTGAAGGGAGTCGCCGCCATCGACAATAACTAGGGTAGGTGGCGTGGAAAAGCTGATGATGAGCTTTTTGTCCACATCATTACTCCACGTCATTAATATTCAAGATATAAAAGTGGGTCCCAGAGAAATAAAGATTTGGTTCTAATGGGGTTTTATTTTTCTACATTCCTATTCAAAAGGGATAAAGAGAGATATAAAGCTAAAATCTTCTAGTAGGGTTTGAAAATCTAGCGTTCTTTTGATTCTTTACTTTTCATTGATTTCTTTTCCTAAGATAATATCAATCCAAGGAAAAGTAAATAATTTCCAAAAGGAAAAAGAGAAAATTCCATTCCACCATTAGTTGCATGAAATGATAGTTGCATGGTAATTTGATAAAGAAAAAAACTATGGAGATTTAACAAACAATAAGAGCTTGGATTTTGATGCTTCATGCATGCTTCTCTCTATTCCATTTTATCTTTTTTTCTTAATATTTAATAATTTTTATATTTTAAAATTATTTTTTTAATTATAAAAAAATTAAAATTTAATATTAAATACATTAAAATAATTTTTTTAAAAAAATTGTGAAAGTCAATATATGATAAATATTTTAAGACCAAGATAGTGTTAATTTTATCAGGTTTCAATGGATTTTGATGTTAACTTTTTTTTTTTTTTTGAAATTTCTATTTCATCAGTTGCAAATATATTTTTCCAATGGAAAGTAGTTTGAAATGGACTTAGTCTTTATCCCATTCTTTAACAAAGCAATCTCTTTAAATTAATGCAAAAGTAGCCTCATTTCTCTTACCTTTTCCAATTATATAATATAATGTAGACAAAGAAACATTTGTGTATCTTTTCGTTCATTTTATATTGAATTTGTATAATAATATTTTAATTTATTATTTAATAATTTTTTATATATTAATTTAATATTTGATTATGATAGTAATTTTTTTATACTTATAATTTTTAAAAAAAATTTGCTTTTTCTTTTCATGCTTTCAAAGTCTCTTTTTTAAATAAAAAATTGTAAAGAATTCATAAAGATTAATAAGAAATATATCTTTTATTGGATCAGTTTCTTTTTCTTTTTCTTTTTAGTTTTTTATCTCAAAGGAAATTAAAAAGAACAACTTATGAATTTTTTTTTCTCTTTTAATACAACTATTGTAAGATTATAATAAAAAAAAATTACAGATGAAATGCTCTCCAACTTTTTATCATTTTCAAGTGGTCGGATTCTTTCCTTTCTTATGATGGCAAGGAAAATTTCAGGGATAAGATGGAAAATCATAGATTTTCACCCATTTTGTTGTGGCCTAGTTTTAAGCATATAAAGAGTAGGAGATGGACAAACTGCAAAAGATGCATGTTTCTATTGCAACTTTGATTAGTAAAGTTTATGTAAATCTTTTTTTTCTTTGACCATCACTAACAATAATCAAAAGCAAGAAATTCTTTTGAAGCTTATGTTAATTCCATTCATTTTTATCTTTTTACACTAAAATGAGGCATATAATCTTGTTAATGAACTTTCTTAATAATGGGAAAGATCCTTTCCATAATGAAAAATATATTAAAATATCTATAACTTATGATCACAAATTCACAATTAATAATAAAAATAATCATTTTTATTTATTTTTTTACATTGTTAATTGTGTGATTATGGATTTCACATTTTTACTTGTTTATGACATTAAAATTATCGGTTAAAGTTATCGATAAACATAAAATTAAGATATGGTTTTGTCTTTAATTAAAAAAATAAATTATAAAATCTCTTTTTATTTCATATAAAAAAGGTCATTTTTAAATAATAAAAATAATTATAAATATTAAAATTTGAATCTTATTAAACTCGTTTAATATAATTTTTAAAAATTATTATATGAATCAATTATAAAGTTTTTTTTTTTTCTCAGATTTGCAGCTGGACTTTAGGGTCTCGGTGCTGTGCCATGTGGTTCATGTATCGATATCCGACTACTAAAATAAAAAAGAAAAAATAAATTAAGTTGCTAATGGAACTTTAGTTTTCCAAATAGATAAAAATTACGCAATATTAATTAGGTAAACACGTGTAAAGCTCATCAATTTGTTTCTATAGAGGAAAATGTTTGTCCCCAAATATTAAATTTCTGATCTGATCACTCGCTTTATATAAATTCACTGAAAAAAAAAATCCAAAACAAATATGTTGACCTTTCTGGATTTAAAAAAGTCTTTGCAAATGTGTTTATCACGTGTATTTTGAATTTGGGTGTGAATTGTCATTTTATCTTTGAATTCTACAAATTTTTTTATGTTTATTTTGAGAATCTAGACTCAATTAATTTGCTGAAATTATTGCAAATAAATATGATATCAATTCACATAAGAACTTGTGGGTTGGGGTTTGAAACCTGTTACGGATAAATTAATCTCGGGGGTTTAGCATTAGGAAGGAGGGCATCCATTTTTGTCAAACTCTTATTCTAATTAAATTTGATTATTTATGTATTTGTATAATAAAAAATATTAAAACTCATAAATTAATGTAAAATATTAAAATTTATGTATACTATTTTATATAAAGATTATGTGTTAAAATTCGTATCGATATAAAAATATAAATTTTATTTTTTATAAAATATTTTTTAATTTTACTAATCTCATATATAATTATTAATAAAATTTTAAATCATATCATTTTTTTATTTTTTTATATATCATATTTATATTGTATCATCATATCGTGTTTTAAAAAATTTGATTTAATTCAAGTTTTGAGTTCTTATCAAAATGCAAATTAAACGGTATTATAAAAAAAGAGGAAAACCCAATATTTTATCCATTCGCCTTTTTGTCTCGAACACACTTTCTCGGCTTAGTTTAAGGCTTTCTTGTGAAGATTAAATCAAAAAACAAAGATTTTAGATTAGAAAAAAGATGACTTGAATCTCACAACTAAATTGAAATTTCCTATGTCAAACGCACCGAAACAAAATGGTTATTCAAACCCAAGCTAGTGGCTACTCGTCCAAGCAATGACCCGGGCACTTCCTGTGAGTTTGCTGCCGTTGAAAGTTGCCTTAAAATGACACTTTTAAGGAAGACAGACAGGCAATTGCAAATATGATTCACCGCTGCAAAAACTAAAGATATTCATTCTCGGTTAGCTTAATTTCGGATCAAATTATCTTATTTTATTTTTATTAATTAAATCAAATTTATTAATTTTAAAATTAATTAATTAAATTTAATTCAATCAATTTGATAAATTTTTTTGATTAATTGAATAATAAATATATTTAATTTAAAATATATTTTAAACTCTTAATTTTTCATATTTTAAATAAACTAAATAAAATTACTGAACATAATATTTAAATATCAAAATATTATGTTAAAACCTCTGACAACTTACAAAATAAAATTATCCATTTCATATATTTTTTATTTTATATTCTAAAATCATTTTTGTTATTTGATCAAAATTAATTTGATAATTGATCGATTAATCAAATTAAATCAATTCGATCAATCAAAACCAAATTATGTACACCCTAGCAAAAACTGGCAAGATCCTTGCTCTAGAGATGACTGGAGACTCCACCGTTTCCTTCTAGTCAACGGCCAGAAAAAGATGCCATCTTAGATTAAAGAATTCATATATATCATGTTGCATTGTAATTTCTGAAACTCAAGTTTTTTGCCCTGTTTTAATTGTCATATCCTCATGCATTATGCATGAATCATTGCCTCAATGTTGTAACTTACATCACGACTCATCTAAATACCCTTTCGGAACATTAACTACTCAAGAAATGAATGCAAATAATTGCTACAAAATACAGGATGAGCCCCACTAACTAATTACAAGAAGAAACAAGCATTATGCACATGTCAAACAGCCTCACCCAAATTTAAAAACTCGAGACTGAGAGAATTTACTTTCATTACCGTATTAAAAAATGATCAAGTGTCACTCCAGTTATCATCATCTCCACCATCATCACTCCCAACAGCCTGAACGAGTTTTGTAATTGTTAATCTGACAGTGTGATTCATAAGAGAACAAATGGAAAAAAAAAAAAAAAAAAAAACGATAAGAAAGCAAAAAGGTAAAAGGAAAATTCCAAACCTGGCGGACTGCGTTTGCTTTCTGCAAAATTGCGTTGCTAACATTCGCAGTGGGAACAGATGTAACAGTTGGTCTTGCAATTACTGTGGGTCTTGGGTTGAAAGACTGAAATGACAAAGAATAAAAATCAAGTGAATGAATTATACTCCATTTTATCACAATAGCCATCTATTCTACAGGATACATGAGACCACACATTTAAATATTGGTAACTCATAATTGAAAGCAATGAAACAAGATTCAATTTCTAGCACATGAAGATATCATAGCAGTATCAACATATTCACAATCAGAGAGGAATATAAGACATGCTCAAACTACACCAATAGACTCCAGCTTATTCCTATACCAAAGGCACTTCTTTTTGTTTCCTCATTTCTATAGAAGAAAGAGAAAGGAAGAGAGGTAGGAAACTCCTATATCTCAAAAACTGATCCTTATGGCAGATCAAGTCAGTGTCTTTAAATTCCAAAAGCATTCACAAGTAAGCCATGAAATGATCAATGATATTTTAGAAGTATTTACATAGCTATTTTTTTACTTTTGTTTCCGTTCCTTTTGAGAATTTGATCAAAGAAATTGTTTCTTCAAGCAGTAGAAATTCTCATCTTTAAAGGTACATCAATTAAGGACACATTATTCGTTTGGGGTGATGGAGAGCAATATATCAAGAAAGAAATGACTACTCACTTTATTTCTGATCTGAAGCAAGAAATCTTCCTTTTCATCCACTCCCCTGACACTACTGAGCTGGTTTGCCTCTTTCGGACCATTCAACTTCTCTTGGCCCACCTTCTGCATGCATAAAATATTGACGATTTATTTTACAAGCAGTTTCCACTTCACAACATTTTCAATGTGGTTTCTTTTAGAAAAAAAAAAAAAAAGAAACAGATTAATAAAACTGCTAATGTACCACCTTCTCCGGCTTTAATGCAATTGCCTCATCCTTAATTTGTTGATGATTAACAGAGGGTGGCTTAGGCTTCTTAGTGACTGTAGATCCTAAAAGTTTCAGATCAAGCTCATGTCCTAGTGACTCTAATAAAGCATGCTGTAGTTCTTCAGCCTCATCCAAGCAGGGTTTTGAAACCCACCATTGTGCAGGAGGTGTTGCTGGAGGTAATGGTGTGAGCTCCTTAGAATTTTGCAATTCTAGCTGGTTCTTTTTATCAGAATTGCTTTTGGTTTCATCAGGTTGTACAGGGTTAATGGCATCAAAACTTGGGAGATCAAGGGAGAGAGGTAGAGATGGTTCTGCACCAGTCCCAGGAACTACAGTTTTATTTCCCCCATTAACATGGATGCCATTATTGATGGATTCCCCTACTTGTAAAGAGCTTGAAACAGATTCCATTAATGACAATCTGCCTAATGCATCATATACCTCAGGATCCTCAAGGGCTTCACCAGATTCCCACTGCTCAGAATTTGACCCAGAGCAATGACTAAGACAATCATCCGACATACAAGTGGATGATCTGCAAAAAGTATCATCATCAGAGTCTGAAGCAACATCATGCACTGGAATAGTGGACACTGGGACCAATTGAAAAGAAGGAAACATGTCCCTAATGCTTTCCTGATAATGATTCCCATCAGGAAATTGCAATCTGAGTTTAGAAGTCTCAAACCCATCAATAGGGTTGAAAGATAGTTTCATATGTTCAAGTGGAGGAGAAGAAGTAAGTGAATTTACAGGAGATCCATTTCGAGTCTGCTCATTGAAGGTTGCCCAAGGGATTTTCTCATATGATATGCTCTGGTGCCCATTCCTCTGCTCCAATACCCCAGTTTTTATAGAAGGGGCTGGTTCTGATTCATCATCATGGCCAACCGGCACCTTTCTGTGAAAACCATTTACAAGTAAGTTATGATCAAGTCCAAACATCCTGGATGAGTTGTCATCATTCTCCCCATCAGATTCAATAGATGTAGCTTTGACATTAGGATTGACGGCAAGGTTGTTTCCATGTGAGAATGAAGTGTTTAGGCTCAACTCAAAACCATCAGGACAATTATTACAATGAAAATTAATAGGTTTTTCAAGGTTGGCATCTAAATCAGTTATTGGAAGGTAAGTTTTCTCACAACATGAACCTGGAACCTTCTCAGTACTTTCCACATTCTCAACTACTGTACCTGAATTTCCTTTGGTTACATCATGCAAAGCCATAAGAGCTTGATTTGGAGGATCAAATGCTTCACTAGTTTTGGCTGCACCCTGACCTGTAGTTGACACAGCAAAATCAGGAGGTTTTGATGGCAGAAGGCCCAAAAGACCACCATTTGTCCAGAACCCAACTGAATGCATGCCAGAAAATTCATTCTGGGAGTTTTGAGAGTCACTGACGCTGTTTATGATCCTATCACTAGCTGGATCATGCATATCAGAAACTATGGAGCCAGAGGATGACGATGGATGACTGATGACAGATTCTGCTGGTGAATCATTACGAATTTCATCACTCATGCATAAATCAGTGCTGGGTGAATGGTCAGGATCAGAAGATTTGCCAGAGATTTGAGGTATCTGTTCACTTGCAAAATTCTCTGAGGGGACTGGATCAGGTAAGCTCATGGAGATCCCATTGCTTGAAATACTGTTGGATGGGGTAGAGGATTCAATTGTAGATAGATGATGGTCTGCATTATCAGCCATAACCACATGCATTCCATCTTCTCTATTCTCATTATCATCACTCCGTTCCACTTCCCATTTTGTTTGGCACTCAACGTCATTTTCAGAACTTTGCTCCACTTCTTGTTTTGTATGACACCCAATATCTTTTTCAGATTTAGATTCTATTATGTTCTGAGCATCCTTGTAATTGTCTGGTTCACTTTCAATTTCGTCTTTTTGGTTCTCAATAGAGCTTGATTGGCGAGCATCCATGTCATCAAATGGGATAAGCATTTCATCACCATTTCCAAGGCTGGCAGCTACAGTTTCCTGTACATCTACATCAAAGTTCATGTCGGGAACTTCGTCTCTATCCCAATTTCCTGCTTTGGACTCCACTGTTTCTGCCTTTTCATCCCATGTTACACAAGATGAACTTGGGGCAATCTGCTCTTGTGATAAACTATGTGAAAAGTTATCATCTATAACCCGAGTTTTTTCAACAGGAAAATCTAAACTAAGGGTATCAGTTTCTTGCATCAACCTAGAAGACACTTCCTTGGATTCCTGTTCCTCACGTAGCATGGATGAACCTAGATTGAAAACACTTCTGATATCTCCAGAGCCAGTTCTTGAATCAAAAGAATTTGAACACTCCCCCATATCAGATTTCAGTGCCATGTCAACTGTAGATGCAGTTTGAGAGGAAGAAGTTCGCCCATTAACAAGTGGAGAACTAAATTGCATTCTGCATAGTCAGATTTCACATAACTTCGATTAAATCAAACCGTATGCAACACATTAAGTCATATGCAACCGCATATATTTTTGTGTTTTTGTGTTGGTATGCTTGTCTGTAACAATGAGAGTACACACATGCATTTGTATACATATACATGTATTACCTGCCACTTCGATTCAATAATGATGCAGCACGTGATAGTTCTCCATTCCTGTGGGACGATCTTCTTTTCTGTCCATTTTTTACAATTTCACATCAGAAATAATTCCAAATTGAAGAAAATGTACGCAATTCAGTTGGAACATGAGCATGAAAAAGTTGTATTTAGATAAAGAGTACCTCAACATCATAGGAGTCCTAGAGGCAAATACATTCCTAGTAATTGTGGAGTGAAGAATTTCATTTGACTAAAAAGTAAACTAGATAATTAATTAATTAACATGAATTGTGAGTCAATAATGAAACCCATTCTGATAATTTATTCAAAAGGTAGATACATGCTTCTCAAAATTGTCAAGATTCTAAGCCTGGATGGTTAATAGAGTAAATGATACCTTGCTGTTACGAGTCTTCATATCTCTTGGGACTTTCTCAGCATCTTCTTCAATGGAGCTACCTGATGCTCTCTTAAAGTAAGCTGGATCTGAATATCTCTTCAAACAAGATCCAGGGCCACCGGCATCAAATCTGATTGCAAAGTGGAAGTAAGAATCCAAAACAACATATATCACGAATCCATTACTGGAACATGCTTGTCATTGCTAAAAAAGCGGAGCAGATGTAAATAATCGGTACTTGTCAAGCAAGTGCAGATGTGGAAGGTTGCGACAAACTTCATAGGAATCCATAATAAATCGTGGCAGGTCATTGTAGATGAAATGATTTTTCTCATTGCAAATTTGAGGGTGCCACTCGTAACCTGTATGACAACTCTTTTCCATAAAGATTTGAATAGAAAGATAAATAAAATTTGCAGAAGATGATACAAAAATCCGAACTTAAGGTTTGTCTCTAAGTAAGAAAGCAACAAGACTGTTTTCCATGCATCTTGATTCTTGAACATAAAAGTGTATTATTATGCAATCTCCTGCAAGAAAGTAACTAAATATTATATGCAACTAAAAAAGATAAAATTAATAAAGTTCATTTTGAAATACTCCACTATCTATTTAGTCTGAAATCAATGTAAACCTTCCCAACATTTAAATGAATAAAACATGTTTTTTGCATCAAACAGGTTTCCAACGCCGTAGATCTACTTTCAATAGAGTGGTCTCCTTACACGAAAACTGCTTCAAGTGCCATCAGCAACTGACCACTGCTGCCATGTGATTGACTACAAATGAGGTTCTTCTTGAAATTAAGTTCATATTGACTATTTGAACTTAACAAATAAGATGTCTTTTTGCATTAATGTCATTTATAGCATAGAACTTATGGTTTCTTTCTTGCTGGTACTCAACCCAAATTCGGGCAACAAATGTCAGAAGACCAAAGCATAAAAGCATACAACACAACTAAAACAAACAATATAAAGTAGTATGTAACATATTCATAAATCTCTATTCTCTATAACAGCGAAAACAATGTAAAAGAAGCATTATCTACCAAGAAAATGAGTGGCTTTTCAAGCAAAAGGCATGTACAGAGGCCATACCAGCTGTGTAAGCAAAGTGTATGTGGCTTGTTTGGGCAAGAACAGCCTTCTCAAGAGAAGGAAGCACAGCTTCAATCCGTTGCACACGAATCATCAATTTATGACTTCTAGAAGCTGTGCTCATTGCTTGCTCTTGTAATCCACGAAAAACCTCTGCTGCAAATCTACAGCATAAAAGCCAAACCACACCAGTTAATTACCGCAGTTAGAATAAATAATCAAAATTTAAAAAGAAAATCATACCTAAAAGCTGAGCAATTAAAGAAGTAAAATCCTAGAATTACAAAGCTTAACGGTCCATAAATCAAAGTCTTTTGCTTTCAATTTCTACTAATTCTTCGAATTTCCTTAGATGCAACCAAACAGATAAATAATTTGAAATTGCAAAAGCCTATAAAGAGGAAACGTACTCAGCAAGATCGCCTAATTGGCGTAACATCCCGACAAGACCGGCGACGGCGACGCCGTCAAGAGCAGCTTTAGGATCTTCTCTATTAACTTCCTTGTGAAGCTCCGGTTGACCGAGCCGGTACTCATTCCTCACCTGAGCTCTAACCAGAGGCATTGCCAATATTTCTATCAAAAGTTGAAAAGAAAAAAAAATTATGTACAAATTGCAGCAGCGTAGATATCTATTACTACTTTGAATGAATTAAATAAAAAAATTGAAGGAAATTACAAATTAATAAATTATTTTAAGTAGTTTAGAGGAACAAAGAGTGCGTTTTGAGATTGGAGCAGTGAACTGTTCTAAGAGAGAAGAAGGGAAGACGAAGAAAAGGACATTGCCAACACTGCAAGCCATTCCTTTCCCGAAATCGTTTTGTTTCTTGAAAAGACGGAATTAACCTTGCACTGTCGCGAAATGACTTGTAGTGTCTTGGGTGAAATTACGGGATGGGGCTTTTGTTTAACACTAATCCCACAATAGGATTAGATTCCTCCAAATATAGTTTAGTAATAAGACGATGAGCAATTCTTGAAAATGATTGATTGGGGTGCTTGGGAGAACAGATTTATTAAGCTATTTGATGGAAGCGACGATCATGAAAAGACCGTGCAACAGTGCAAGTTACCAAAGAGGTGCGGTTCACGAGGAATCGGAGAAGACTGAGGACAATCAACGTGTGGCATATCCAAGGATTTGGCCAGGATGGAGTAAAAGCTGCGCGCCGCCTATGCTGCCTCCGTGTAGAAGTGGTGCTAACGTGGGTTACTACGGAGTGGTGAATAAAGATGTAAATGATGATTAGTATTAATAAATTATGAGTTTAAATCGAATGAAATTTAAATTTAATTTGATTATTATTTAGTTAAATTTAAATTTAAATAATTTAATTCATCGAATTAAATTTAAGTATTTTATATTTTATTTGAATAATTTATGAATTTAATTAAATTTTATATTTAAATATATTTTAATTAATAAAATATTTTAATTTAAATAATTTAAATTTTTATCAAATATATGAATTTATTTTATTATATTAAATTTAATTAAATAAATTTAAAATAATTTAATTTTAATTATAATTAAATTAAAATTAAAAAATAAAATTTAATCCAATTTAAATTAAATATCAAATCATAAATTAAAAATCAAACTTAAACTTAAATTTTGTATGGTATCAATTCAATTCGATTGATTATATCTTTTATTAATCGTGTGTCGAGCATTTCACTTACGGATGTAGAGAAGGAGATCCCCTTGAAGTTGAATGATATTATAAATTTTTAAAATTTAATTCAAATTTAAATTATTTTTTTATTAAAATTAATTTATTGAAATTAAATTTAATTAATTAATTTTTAATTTAATTTTATAAATGTTAATTTTAAAAAAATTTAATATATTTAAATGAATTTATATATAAAATAATTATTTTTATTTTATAAAGTTTTAAAATATATATAAAGATTAATAAAAATATATAAATATATTCGATTTATTTATTTTTTATATTTTAATATAAAATTTAATCTAAATTTAATATATACATTTGATATTTAATTTTAATCTGAATTAAATAAAAAATAATCCAAACTAAATAAAAAATTATAATTTTAACTCAATTTTTAGTTTTTTTTTTTCACCCTCTCATTACCGTGAAGGATTGGAGAGGGAGGGAAAGTTTTTCTAGCCAATGCTGAAATTGTCAATTGGATCTACTAAAGTTGGGCTACGAAAGAATATATATAAACCCAGTGAATGGATGTGTCTGCTGTACTTTGCCCACGGAGGTTTAAGCTGGTCCATAGCAGCCCACTCAAACATTCAATCACCTAAATTTGAGTGTCTATATATACATTTACTTTCAATCAAGCTGGAAAATGGGTGGTAATTCGGAGATAAAAATAAATCTAAGATTGTCTTGAAAAATTAGAACATCGTTACTTTTGCATTGCATATACTTAGGGTCCACGACTAGAAGGTGCAGTCGAAGACAATATGAGAAGAGAATGGGCCCATTCACGTGGATTAAAGCAACATTTATATATAAAAAAAAAATAGTAAAGAAGTGGGAATATCTTATCACTATGTAGGTTAAGGCAATTAAAAGCTGATGCATTCATATAAGTTGGATAAAGTGAATTTGAAATAAATATAATAATTTTAAATACGATATAATAACACGATAAAAAAATATACGAATAAAATATACGAAGATAATATGATTTAAAATTTTAATAAAAAATATATATTTCATATTTTTATGTTAATATAAATTATAATACATAATTTTCATATAAAATATAATATAATTATATAAATTATTAATATTTTATATAATACGAATATATAAATTATCATTTTTAATTTAAAATTTCATGAATTTGTGTGTAATGTGTATCTGATCTCCATGCATTCTTCACTAAGTTGGCCTTTGCTTTTCTTTTGAATGACTATAACACTGCAAATTGACTGTATCATGGCCCCGACAGTCAGGCACTGCTTTGTTCAGGGAGAGCTTACAGACTTGTTTCATGTCAATTATCCTCAATTTGCAAACATGTGTCAAACTCAAATGTCAATCAATCCTCTTCTTAGTCAAGGTAATAAAATTTTCGAAAACAAACAGGGTCTTATCACTTGACGAGTTTAGTTTAAAGTGGGTGAGGGAGAGGTTGGGGATTGCCCTACGTGATTGATAAATTTCTTTGTATTGGCATACAAGTAAAGAGCATATAACAGATTAATAGGCACAAAGGCCTACAAATGCTTATTATATATAGAAAACAGAAGTACCTAAGTGTTATAGGTAGCTGGGAGAAAGGAAATTTTTTGCATAATTATCTGTTTCCCATGTAAGTATGTCCAATAAAGCATCATCAATTCGATTTAGCAATTTAAAATATGCATGATGATATAATATAAGTATGATACGAAAATAAAATATAAATATTATATAATTTAAAATTTTAATAATAATTATATATAAATTTAATAAAATAAAAAATATATATTTTATATTTTTATATCAATATAAATTATAATATATATTTTTTATATAAAATATGATATAAATATATAAATTTTAATATATTATATGATACAATATACGAATAGTAAAATTTTACTTTGTGCAAACAAATCTTCGCACGTTGCTTTCTGTTATAATCATAAAACATGATCGAAGGGTGCTAACTTGTAACCAAAGTAGAGTAAAATTTCAAATCCACCCAAGACTAACAGTTAGCTAGCTTGTGGCAATTTCTGAAGAAAATAAAAAAAAAAAAAGAAAAAAAAAAGGTTTCTTGACGTGGTGGACATAAAGACTACTATAAGAGTGTAAAATACAGTTGTCAAATATCTAATGCCTAATATATTTAATTTGGTAATTGGATAAGATTACAACTAAAGCTTGTATATATATATATATATATATGTATGTATGTATGTATAGGATTTTAACAGTTATATTTTTAACCTTTGAAACTTAGAAATAAAAGTGAGAAAAATTTTAAAAATTGAAAATCAATTTAAAATTGTAGTGTTTGATTTAATTTTGATTTTTTTATTTGATTTGGATTGAATTTTAATATTAAATATATATATATATTAAATTCAAATATGATTTTGGATCGAGAATTATAAAAAAATTAAATTATATATTTTTATTAACTATATATATTTTAAATTTTATAAAATAAAAATAATTATTATATACCTAAATCTATTTAATATATTAAAAATCATGTTAAAATAATATAAAAAAATTAAATTTTAAAAATTGATGAACCAAATTGATAGGATTTAATTTGGATCATATGAAAGTTCGATTCGAATTTAAATCAAATTTTAAAAATTTATAATTTTACGTATTATCCAAAATAATTGAACCAAATTCGATCTTATTCATACTATTATCATCTTTTTTCAAATTATTTTTAGGAATATATTTTTAACATTTTATTATTTGATTTGGAAAAATGAACACATTTGAACTTTCAAAATATATATATAACCCACTTTTTAAGTTTTGTTAACATATTTTTTAGACTTTAAAACCCATTTTTAGATTCTTATTACCTAATAATTTAATCATATTTGAGAATCAAAGCCTTGTTAATCCAAGGTTATTAATACAAGTGAATAGAAATAAGCTAGTGCTTCATTCCAACTATTAAATAATATTATCCCACATCAATTAGGTATTAATATAAATGTAGTAGAAGTATATAAATATATACCTAGTAATAGGAAGAGTGCACCATGCCGGACCATTCATGCCCTCTTATAAAGAATCATATGGAAGGAACCTCTCTTATACATGAGGAAAGCTTAGGATATATCCCCAGACCCCAATTTTTTGAGGAAAACAAAACCGACAAAAATGGTAAATAACATCTTGTCTCTGGTTAGATTCAATGATTTAAAATATGATATGGTAATATAATTTGAATATAATATAAAAATAAGATATAAAAATATATTTTATATTTTTATATCGATACGAATTATGATATGTAATTTTTATATAAAATTAAATAAAATACATGAATTTAAATATTTTAAATAAAATAAATATACAAATTGTTAAATCTAATTATAGCTTTAATCATCACATAATGCTGAATTGGCAAAGACAAATTGCCATGAAAAATACACTCTCATTCATGAGGTGATTGAAAGGAGAAAACAAAAGAAAGAAAATAACAAAAGGGAAAGTAGGGTGGGTATTGCTCACGGGAGGCTAGGCATTTGCTCAGTTGTTCATTGCCTGCAGCTGCAAAGACTCGTTACAGATTGATTATAGAGTTCCTTTCAATGAAACATATGTCCCCACTGCCAACGTGTGGGAATTGAATAATCCAAAGCTTAGAGATATTGGCACACAGAAAATCTTATGTGGGTAGGCGTAATTATGGACTATTAGCAAAATTTTCAAATTCAAACACATGACTAGTAATAAAATTTTCATAATTGAAGGCTCTTGAGTTTTAGTTTTTAAGAAGGATTTAAGGCGATACAGATAAATATTATTTAAATCAAATTTGAAAAAAGTTGATCATCAAAAATCAAACAATGACAACTTTTCTGGGCAGAGGTAGTATGAAATGTATAATCCGACAAAGGGTATCTTCATTTTGAGCATCAATATTTTCATACAGCATTTTACTTTGGAATCACTCTTAATCATGTTGTTCACACTGTTAACGATTCCATTTTCTCCTTAGAAATAGATTTTGTCTAATTTGGAATTGAATTTACAGACAAATCAAGTCTTTTATGTACCCAAATTAATTGTCACTCGTGCATATTAGGGTGATAACGGTCAAATTAAATCGGATTTAATTCAGTTTTTTAGAATAATACAAAATATTATGAATTTTTTAAATTTGATTTGAATTCGAATTGATTTTCTTTTGAAACCAATTTGTTTGAATGGAATTCTATCAATTTGGTTTATCGTTTTTAAATTTTTTTTGTTTTTTATATATCATTTTAATGGAATTTTTAAAATATTTAAATAGATTTGTATATAAAATAATTATTTTATTTTATAAAAATTTAAAATATATATATAAATTAATGAAAATATATATTTTCGATTAAGGATTTTTTTATTTTCATATTGAGATTTAAAATTTAATTTGAATTTAATATATATATTTAATATCTAAACTTAATGTGAACCGAATAAAAAAAATTGATTCAAACTAAATCAAATACTACGATTTCAAATATTTTTTATTTTCTCAAAATTTTTTCTCACCCTTCATGCATATAAGTTCAGTCACTGCACTGGCCTATGATCATGCTATAAGCAAATTTTCACAAGATATAACAGCTATTGAAGGAGGTGGGTCAGTTGTTGATTCTTGTCTAGAAAGTTATGGCAACAACTTCAGCATGGATTCTTGCAATTAATTTATTGTCAGGTTTTCTAGTGATTACATATCAATTTGAAGTCCCTTTAGATTTCCAGTTGCTTCCATCAAAGACAGATTAATAGCTTGGTCATTGTTATTACTTAATAACATATGCATATGGCCAACAGGTGTGGGTCATGATCTGAGAATTCAACTGCCTTTGCCTGGTATTTTTCCGTAAACTGTTTGGTCTTTGAAGGCACCGATAATTTCAAATGCACCCTCAACTCAGGTCACAAACACTGTTCTAAAAGCAAAGTTGCCATTGAAAATAGTTGCCAAAATTCTTCCAAATCTTTCAGCAGTAAATATGCTTTTTCCCTGAAGCTGCTTTTCATCATTGTACTGGCAGGCTAGCCACTGCAGATCACTTTCGTGAAATAGAAGGGTTGGGCAATATCTGACCTGACATTCTTTACAAAGATGACCAAGTAATACAGGCTACAGCTTTGGTATAAGCTTTGGTGATGGCTCAAATCGTATCTATTCCTTTTAGTCCAAAAGCAGAGAGAAAATTAAACAGGAACTAGCTTTGCCAATGGTATGCAAAAGGATCCATTTTGCTGATTTCTCAGGGAGAGTACAATTTATTCTTGCATTGAATACGAAGATTAATACTGTGACACCCGATTTCATATTAAAAAATTTTAAAAATTTATTATGATATATAAATAAAAGTTTAATTTAAATTTATGAAACGTTTTTAATAAGATAAGTTTATAAAATCTTTAAATTAAAACAAATAATATTTCATAAATTAAATACGAATCTTCACAAATAAAAAATTTGACCTAAAAAAAAAAAAATTCAGTGAGCCGAAAGAATTACTCAAAAATGCCAAAATTATACGGTACAATATTATTGTAAAGCTGGTGTCAAAATCTCAACAACATCATGATAAATGACTATTCACAAGCATATCCTTAGGGTTTTGGACCCCATTTTCCCAAGATGTCTCTCAATTTTGCATCAAAACGATCCGTCCTTAATTTTTTTTCCCACTGACTTGTATTTTCTTTTCTCCATTAATAATGAAGCACTATCATCACAGAGGGATTTTTTTTCCTTTCTTTCTTTTTCTATTTTTGGCCTAAAATGGAAAACTTTCATATCAATCTACTGTAGTGGAAATGTAAACGAGAAATTAAGGAATCTTGTGACGGTGGGCAAACCTTGCAATTTATTCAATAGCTGTAATTTCAGATTAGGTGCTCGTGAAATTAATTGGTAAGCTTTTCTTGTGATTATACCAAAGATCTAACACTGAATTGACTTTAATTCTTCATCAAAAATTGAGAAGTTTATGGAAGCAGAGAAGGGTATGCTGATTTTAAATAATAGAAAACCATACTATTAAATAAATCCCATATCCATGAAAAGGAGAATTTAATTTTAAGACCCTAAATAGTTTTAATTTGTATTTGAGTATTTAGCTATGTAATTGATGCATGATTTTTCGGTAAATATGGTTAGAATCATTTTTTTTAATTAAAAAAAATATTTAATTTTGTTTGTGTCGAACTCTGAACTGAGAGTTAGAATATTGAAATCATAAGAGAGAAAGAAAACAGTTAAAAGTAAAAGTAAGAGATGTTCTTTACGTTTGTACTTTAATGTTTTAGTCAAAAATCGAAATATGAAATGTCGGAAGAAGAGAAAATAATCAGATTGATAAATAAAATCTGAATAACTTTATTTATAGGTGGAAGATAAGTGGTTTGTGGAGTAAAATAATGATATAGTCGAGCTAATATGGCACCATGCATGTTGGGTGAGCCTGATGTGTTAAGTTGATTTAAAAGTCGAAAATACTTCTTAAAAATTTACTGACAATTTCTAACAAAGTAAAAAACTTATTTGCCTTTGAACCCAAAAATATTCCTAACAAATTTGAAAACCATAAATAGTTAAATATCCTTTTACTTCAAATCAGAAACAAAACTGATCTTCCATATTCAACAATTGAAAGGAGGAAAATCTTTGCAGATATTCAATTTCCTAACTCTTTTAGTAAAATAAAGAGAAAAAAATAGACCCGTAACTCCTTCTGAAGGAATATTTGCCATTTTACTCATGCATGCATATTCTGCACTGAAAAACCTGACAATCGACATAAAGAGCTCAAAAACTTCCAGGCATTGTTTGTAAGGGTATGCCTAATATTCCCTGGTTTGCATTCTTAATCGAGTAAATCTGCAAAAGTAAAAGGTACAGAGAAAGACAAGGACACGATCAACCTGACGAAAAAACATCCACCCAAGAAAATATATGAATAGATTAATGAATAAACCAAGGAAATTAACATCAGCAATACCACTAAAATATAATTATGTATTATCAGTCATTATTACTTTATTAGTGGTGATGGATGGATCATAGTGGATTAGTGGTAATAATTTTTTAGCAGAAAATCAAGTAATTTCTTCTAGACTCCAATTTGATCCAACTGCTTTTTCACAGTGAGTCAAACACTACCAGCTTTTGAGTTTATATCATTTTCCCTTTGGGAAAACAAGTCAAATTCCATTAAACTACCAAGGTTTAAGGTTGTTTAACCGAGTTACTAACAATTTTTCCTTGCAAGGACTCACCAAAAAGTTTCATAAATATATATATATATATATGATGGTTAAACTAATTCAAATGAAAATGATAATAATGATAGTAGAGATGATGGCATTGGCATACAATTATTGTGATTATACATTATATTAAAAAATAATTTGTTAGTGCAAATAGTGTCAATGAAAAGGAGAAATAAGAATGAGAGAGAAGAAGAAAAAGAGGAACAAAAGCACCTTCATAGAGGGCCCATAACATGTCTCCTCAGTTAGACCCAAAGACGTGATTTTCATCTTTCCCTCCACTGCACTATCCTTATTCTTTCAACTTTTTTTTTTTCAATTGTTATCATTATCATTTCTTGCCAAAAATACCCAAAAATTCCTCTGGACAAAGAATTCTAATTAATCATGTCAGGTGATGTAGCCAAAGATTCTGCTGAAGGGTCCTCACGATCCTCCTCCGGTAACCACCACAACCAGCCTCAGCCGGCTCCGTTGAGCCGGTATGAGTCCCAGAAAAGGCGAGACTGGAACACTTTCGGGCAGTATTTGAAGAACCAGAGGCCCCCAGTTGCACTATCACAGTGTAACTGCAACCACGTTCTTGATTTTCTACGATACCTTGATCAGTTTGGCAAGACTAAGGTTCACCTACATGGTTGTGTCTTTTTCGGTCAACCTGACCCGCCTGCTCCTTGTACTTGTCCACTAAGGCAAGCCTGGGGGAGTCTTGATGCACTGATCGGACGCCTAAGAGCTGCTTATGAGGAGCATGGTGGCTCACCGGAGACTAACCCTTTTGGAAATGGAGCAATTCGGGTTTTTTTGCGTGAAGTCAGGGACTGCCAAGCTAAGGCCAGAGGGATTCCCTATAGGAAGAAAAAGAAGAAGAAGAATCAAATTAAACCCAACGTCGACGAGCCAAAGTCATCATCCAAGCAGCAGATCTCTTAGCTTTACCCAGGTGCTTTGGCTTCTTTAGACAAATGGTAATTTTCTTTTTTTTGACTTGGATATATATATATATATATATATATATATGCAGCATATGATTAGTTTTGATGATTTTTTTTACTTGGATATATATATATATATATATATATATGCATCATATGATTAGTTTTTTCGTTTAAATACGTTTATTTTTGCCCTCAAATCTAGTTAATTTCATCTAGCAACAACATAAAGAAAAAATAAACTAAAGAGAAATATAAACAATTTAGCTTTCAAGAATAAAAAGTAAATTAGATTGCTTGAATTATTACATGAAAAAAATTGAAACCAAAAGAACAAAAGTATTTGAAGTGGGGATCTTATTTCATTGGTAAACCCTAAACCCTTTACTGCAAAACCCTAGTTCTAACTCTCACCCTTCGTGGCATTTGCAGTAGTGAAGGAGTACGGTAAGTAAATTTGACCTCAAAACTTTTTACCCTTCTCTTACTATTACGTGCCATAATTGAAGGAGTAACATTACACCACTCTTTCTTTTTCTTTCTTTCTCTCTTTCTTATATCATGCAAATAAATAAATAAATAAAACACTGTTTTTTTGTGGTTTCCTAATTAAATATTTCTCACTTCTTTACTTTTCCCTTTGTATTTTTGGCCCTTTTCTGATTCTGTTCGATTTTGTGCTCCCCATGAATGTCCATTTTAATATATATATATATATATATATATATCATAGCTATAATGTGAAATTTGTTTATTCTCATTTAAAGTTGGAAATTGAAATTTGCATTATAAAAAGGGGCATATGTTATAATTATCACCCTCAAGGATTTCTCATACAGTTTGGTCCAAAATTATTTTACATTAATCTTCGAGTGGCTGAAGCAATTATTTTTTATTTTAATAGTAGTTAATTAACAAATTAAAATCATTTGTTTAATCGTAAATCTTGTATCTGGCTGAGCTCTCTTCTTTGATTGCTTCTTATAAATTAATGACATGCATATGAACGGATCGTGGCAGTTACGTATGCATTTTTAATTTCAAGAATCTTTATCTTGTAAGAGCTAGCCACTTGGCCAGTTTGTCTTATACTTGACCTGGCGGTGATCAGATTATGTTTCATTAGGGGACTAACACTTTTAGTGGGACATATTATCAACTAATATTGTTAAAGATAAACTATAAAAGTGTATTAAATATTGGGATTTTTTTTTTTTTTTGTAAACGAGGTCGTAGATTAAGAAATTAGAAAAAAAAAATTTACATGCATTGGAGATCGATCATCGATCTTCAACCTTGTGGGAATTTACCTCGTAAGGAATGTGAGTAATCCATTTGAGATAAGCTTTAAGTTCATGTTGACATATTCTATAAGAGCTTCAATATTTGACTAAGACAACAATTTGAGTTAGGTACAGAGCTCAGAGACTTATTCCTTTCCTACTTAATAATGTATATATATATATATATATATATATGTATGTATGTATGTATGTATGTATGTACAATTATATACTACTTTTACACATAACTCTAATATGAATATTAGAGACATGCCTCCATGCTTAGAGCTATTTTTTGCTTGGAGCTTTATCCTAACTTTTGAATGAGGAGAAAGATGCATTTACCTTTAAAAAAAAGAAAAATAGATGAAAAGAAGACAGATGCAAACTTAAACCTAGTAGTTTCCTTTTTCCTTGGTTTGGTTGGTACATTGGAAAAAGTTAAAGAGGAAAGGGAATTTGAATCTTAAACCTAACTAAGTGATCTGAAATTTTAACAGATTTTAATCATTGAGGAATAGATCTTGAGATTTGAGTATTCACTTGCAGTTAGCATCTGAATTCTTCACAGAAAAAAAAAATAGACATCTTGAAATAATGAACACTTGCCATTCATTAAAGAGCCACTAGAATTTGTGACACTACAGCTGATGTGTTTACTAGGGGTCAAATCACAACATCAGCCAACAGAATATGATTATCATCAATTTATCATGTCCAATAGCAAGACATGCATATATAAGGTAATGCAATTTTAAGTTGGCACATTGGCCAAGTTTTGGCTTATGCATCAATTAATATTGCAACAGCATGAACTAGAATCTATATATCATCATAATTTTAAACTAAAGGACTTCTAGCTCTAGCTCAAACAAATTGCTTGATAAATTTGAAGAAATTAAGGATAAGAATCTAAACTGATTTGCCCCTTAGCTAGCCCCTGTCCGAGGTTTGCAGTCACATTGGATATGAAAAGCTAGTTGAAGTATTCACTTTTGGATTTCGATATTAACTATGTAAGTAGAAAACAATTACACAAATATACATATACACTGTTCTTGATTAATTAGTGTAATTGGATTAAATTAAAAGCAAGATGCCCGTGAATGCCAACTAGCTTTACCCTCGAAGGAAGTAGAGTTGATATGGTACACACGTGCACTCTCAAAACTAAAAAGCTACCTTACTATTACTTTGCCATGGCATGAACTGAATCCAACGAGGAATATCAGAGAACAGACAGAATAATACAGGCCTTTCTTTTCTACTCTTTTTGATCTTTTCTCTGCCATGAGTTAGTACGGAGAGAAATAAGATACAATTTTGCCTTAGGAAGACCAAATTTAAGAATTTTACACCCAGTTTTTCACCCATTTCCATTGAGAAAAACACTGGTTATAAAGCAAAACAGTTTGGCCTGATGTTGAAGAACAGGAGTGATAACCCATATGTATATAGGATATAGCTAGCTAGCTAGAGTCCATAGGAATAATTATAAGAATAATTATAGCTAGCGTCCCTAGATTTTTCATGCATTTGCGGTCTTATATTTTTGGATCATTTGATCAGCTTAATAATGTGTTTAGGGAGTTGAAATCAGATGGAGAAAGAATGAGATAGAATACAGGTAGAGGAGAGGCAAATGTTATTTATTCTTCTTCTTAAGATTTCTCATTAAAGGAGGAAATTAAAATGAAATGAAAGAGCATGTTATCACCTTATTTGGCTAAAGACAAAAATGTTAAGAACATGATAAGTTATGGTATATTTTTCAATTATAACTGTTTAAATATATAAACAAAAATGGTAATTTCATCTATACAAGAAAAAAATTAATGAAAAAACTCTAAATCTTACAATTTGAAGGGTTTTGAAAGAGTACCTCTTCCCCTCAGCCCCTTCCATGAGCTGTAAAATGTTATTTCAAGAAACATTATTTTATGTTCTAACCTGACCACATTCAAACAAAATTATTTGACTAAAGGTTTATTTGAAAAGGGTTCAGTCATAAAATGCATTTTTTGATATAATGGAACCCTCTAATCGGGTTTCCAAATGAACCCTAAGTGTAAAAAACATCTTAGTTCTATTGATTCAAGAGTGTGTGTCAAAGGAAATTAATTAAAATTATTATTTAAAGAAAATTTCAATATTGTACATTAAAAATCTTTATGTTTTTAGTTGGTCATTGAACAATTGCTTTTATTCCACTCTTTTGAAAAATAGTATTAAAGACTACCCCTTTTTCCACCCAAAAAAAAAAAAAAACCCTTAAGACACTTGCCACTATAATATAGTCTATGATTAATCAGATCACAAGTAAGCTAGACTCAAAGTCTACCTTGTTAGATTAATTTCAAGGGAAGATCAGTGAGGTTTTTGTTCTTTCTTGCCTTTATGCCCTCATCTTAATTTACTCAGTCATAGATTAATCATGATTGATAGAAGGGAAAAGAGAAGAAATAATGGACTATTTTCCCTTATTTGGTAACCTCCTCTAGATAAAACATTGGATTTTGAGAACATAGAAATGTGAAAATTAATCTACCTTTCATGCTTCCCATTTTCTTCTTATCAAAAGAAAGAATAGCTTTTTTCTTTCCCACATTCATTCCACCCTTTTCCCTCAAACACAAAAGTGTTTTAAACCAAGTTGTCTTCTTCATTTTCAAGTTATAGAAAAGTAAGAGCAAAAAACAAAGAGACACTCATAAATTATAGAAGGCTTACGCTTTTCATCTGCATTGTGAAAAGCTGCAATTCACTAGTTTGCACCTGGATCCTACCACAACAACACACTAAGTTTTATAGCCCATAATATTCTGGGGATTGGTTGCATGAAAAACCAAATAAGGGAATCATGTTAGATTGTAATTTGAATCTTTTTACACCACTCATTTTTATTAACAATGATCTTTTCATCTAATTCCTTAACCACCTGAGATCCTATTATCCCTTTTTAATTACCAAGCAAGAAAAAATGGTTTTCCTCTTTTGGAATAGTACTGTATGTGTTTTAATTTCTCCAGCAAGTAGTATAGACTGAATGGGTCAGTCCACATTAACTTGGATACACAAAATTAGGCAATTGGAGAAGTTAATATGACAAAGAATTAAAGCTCGTTGGCCTTTGTATGTTGTGAATATTTGGTTGCAGGATCGATGGTCAGTCAGCATTCATCAAACAAGCAAAACCAGAGGGGAAGAGAAGGGTATACAAAAAGGCAAACGTTTGAAGTTAATGTAGCACTACCACTACTACTGCTTTAATGTTAAGGTTCTCTCGCTTTGCATCATTCACTGATAAAAGTTGTGTACCTAATAATTATGTTGTTGTCATAGCAATTAATTAAAGCTTGTCTCAATCGGTTGTTAATTCTCTTGCTATTGATTAGCATTTTAATTAATTACTATCATCCATCACCTTGTAAGTTATATATAATATTATTACACCTTAGACGTATTGATTAAGGATATAATGATATTAATTACATCTAGTTATTATGTTATTGTGTTAAACTTTTTTAGACTGAGATTTAGTCTAAATGATTCATTCACTTTTCTTAAGAGATGAAGATATGAATTCGTACACGTTGAGATTCCATCTTTAACATTTGTAATTTTTTTTTTGTCAATTCTTTTAAGTTTTATTCGGTAAGAAAAATGGAAATAGTTTAAAATAAAAAATTTGTTAATCTAATGATTAAAATTTACGATCACTTTTATATTTTGTAGCTTAATCATTAAATTAAAAAAATTTTCATTCTCATCTCTTTCTATCTTTTCTATCAAGCAAAGTGGTTTTTTATTTTTTATTTTTTTAAAAAACGTGATCAAAAGTGGGTTTTCTCTTCTACCTAAATTTGCAGTTGGCTTGTTAATATATATACATACATATATATATATATATATATATACATTGTATTTTACATAAGGTCATTCTCCATCGTAAAAAAAAAAACCAAGATTTTGGAGCATGAAGATATATAGCTAGCTAGAGTCAGCGTATAATAGTCATCTTAACTTAAATGTTTAAGCAATGATTATGATATCACCTAATGCTTTTTCTTGGCTCTAGATCCGATCGCATTGTATGTTTGAGGAATATTTAATGGTAATTCAAAAACATATTTTTTCAAATCTGTAATTTAACTTAATTAATTGATGTAATCATAATTAAAATTCAACAAATCTGAATTTAAATTTCAATGCATACAATCTTTTTCTTTCACCCCAAAATAGAGCCTCATTTCTAAAAAGCAAAAGCGTAATTTCCCGATGACCTCAACCAATATGTTGATATACTCCAGCTACGGTTTTTTTTTTTTTTCCTTTTTTCTTTTAGCTCGAATGGTCTGATGACTGATGAGTTATTCTTAGTGATTGGAAGGAATTTGCTTGATATGAAGAGTCTAATGTCAACTATTGATTAAGCTAATATGCTTAAGGAGGTGTTGTTGAATCAGTTGCATTCGAAAATATGACGGTAAATACAAGTGACTCTCAATGATGTCTCAATGACGTGATAAATAATTAGTAGTTTCTTACAAATGGCGATTGCTGTTATCAACGTCAGGGTTTTCGCCTAATTCAATTGAAATGGGAGACCAAAGATTTAGTTCAGCAAAGCTTTGCCTGGGATAGTGAACACTATGAGTTTCTGAAGACAACCTAATCTTGTACATTGCAAGAAACATCACAAGACTTACAAAAGTTAACAAGTTAGAGACTCAGCAACTAGAACAAAAGACGGTGGACCAAATGTAGGCCCAGTTCCAACATCCCAAATTAAATTACAATGAGTTCGCGTTTTTTTTTATGGCCCGCCAAAAATGAAAGGGGAAAAGGTAAAACAAAGAAACTTTAAAAGACTCTGGCAACCTTATCTGCCAACTGCCGATTATCTTCTGAGTACTAAGGCCAGTATCAGCTAGAAACTATATATACTTTCAAGTGATGAGTGAAAAAATCAATATTCTTCATGTTTCTCACGCAAAAAAAGGGTCGAAACTCTTCCCCAGATGGCTAGCTATAAATGTCTGCAACAAAGAACAATGGGCGTTTTTTAGAAATCAATTATGCATCAGTAGTTAAAAGTCTGGCAATGCCAAAACTGTCAAGGAAATGAACAACATATAATCAAAAGTAGCCCATGTATATAAATACACCTAATTTACTTGACCAAAAACACAAAGGATGCGCATACCTCAAATAAAGATTCAATCTTAGAACTTTCTGCGCATTTTGCTGCAGAAATATCACACAACAAAAACCGAACAAGACAATTAGATGCCTATGACAACCATAAAATGTATGACTTTGAAAGAATTCTTGCAGGTAAGTATGTATGAGGATCTACTACAGATTATCAATCTTTAACTCACAAGCACAGATGAAGAGAAACAGACAGGCAGAGAACCAACAGAGTACAGACAATACCTTCTGGTGCATCAGAAAAAAAAGGTGTATCCAAAATTTTCTTACAACCACATACAGACCATAACTATAATCATGATATTTGACCGTGCACATACAGAGCATAACTATAATCATGATATTTGACTAAGTCATTACAAGTTTAAAAGGATCATTAAAAGGTCAGCTTCAGTACTATTCGTCATTAATCAAATTCAAAAACAAACTTATATTACAAAAGGTAAGCATCAAAATTGGTAGTTTTTTACCTTTTCTTCTGAACCAGGAAATGCTAACATTTTTAACAATACAGAAAAGGGATAGACAAATCATTAAGGTTGTGATATGTGCACCACAGGCACGTGAGTAATTTAAAAGGTTAAGCGTGTTTAGCTCTTGATCAACATCAATATGCTTCTTGGCACATGATATTGTAGGAAGACAGCCAACAACCTATGTTAGCAGACTAGTAATGGAGAAACATCCATTTTCAGCTGACACACCATGAAAGAAAATGAGAAGTTGAGAGAAAAGTTTATCTGAACACAAGCCTGAACCTGATCAGTCTGAAAGAAAATTACACACACACATTAAATCCCCATCCCCACTCCTATTTTATAGATTTCTAAAACCTCTCAACTAGATATGGTAACCAGCAGAGTGAAATAAACGAGGCTTAAACGCACCAGGACACTGCAAATACACATACTTTGATAGAAAAAGGCCATCATAAGTGCACATTTAACAAAATGGAAAAACCCCAAAACAGAACAGGCAACATCCCAAATCAAACATGTTTAGAAGGGTATGGATTGATAAATTACCAAATAAAACCAACCTCCCAACCTAATCTGAGTAGTATAGAATGTTAGGCAAGTCTACTTTTGATAACCAGCCTGCATGCTTGTTATCAGCTGTCTCAATTAAAATATCAACAGAGTTTCTTTTGTCACTTCAGGCAAGTCAGTCAATTCCAACATCAAAAGTACCTCCAAACTTTGACCTTAATCACCTGGCACATTATCTTCTCACATTAAATAGCCACCAGAGCACATTGAAGCATAGTATTTCAAAAGCAATAGTGGAGGTCAAGGTTATATTCTTTTCTTTTAGAAAACATGTTGAAATACAAGTCAACCAATAAATCTAAGAGAAGCACACTGACAGAACTAAGCATAAAGATGGTGAGTTGGACATATCTTAAAAAGACAACAGCCTAAATTTAACGCCTTATTCTTTCAACTTGTAAAACATAAATACCTGTTCCCTACCATTATTACATAAACAGTCAACAACATATGTAAAGTAAGAAAAACAAATGCCAAACTGACACCAATATCAACCAATGCAATTTTCACTTAATGCATATTGTATCAAATACATGAAGGAAACCTAGGGATTCATGCAAGGTTCTACATCAAACACATCTAAGATAGTAATAGACTACGCATCAGACACAATCTATAGTCATATAATTTGAAGAAAGCATTCACCAGAAAATAATGAACCACTTCCAATAGAGCACTTCAGCAATAAGCATTGAAAAAAAAGAACGGCAAGGTCATGCCCTTTGAAGAAGAAAAGCATACCAGCATCATTGAAGAATTAACTGTCATTGTTTATTGTACAAATATACCACAAAACAGAGCCAAAACACTCATCCATGAATGAACATTTCACCCATTTGTATTAACAAATCATAAAGTCATTCAAAGATCATCCTAAAAACACTTTTTACTGATTTCAATCACCACAAACCAGAATACTACTCTGAAAATCTTCAAGTTTCTCATGCTAGAAGCTTAATAAAGACTCTACAAACACAATGGGGGTAGCCTCACTCAATTCCTCGATAAAAACCCATAAGAATCAACATTAACAAAAAAAAAATTCAACAAATTAAGACCCTTTTCTATTTCATTCCCATCTCATTTCCAAGCCACACTAAAACAACTAATCAAGAAAAATTATGTGTTTAAAATCCAACAATAAACATAAAGCATAAACATAAATGAACCCAAAACGTGAAAATATGCATTATCATCAATCAAATAACAAATACAATAATATATAAAACTAAAGACAGTTCTTTTATGAGGAAGAATAGGCCTCACCACTAGACCCCGAGGATCGTTTGCCACGCTTGATCCTCTCGAGCTGCACCTGCGTATCCATAAACATCCTCATCCTCTGCACTTCCAAATCTTTAGCAAATTGCATTCTTTGCTTCTCCAATTCCACCATCTGTCTCAGCTTCTCCCCTTCGACACTTACATATACTTGCCCAAACCTATCTATGGCTCTCGCCAATCTCTTCATCCCTTCCCTCTCCTCTTCCTCTCCTTCACTTTCCTCTCCCTCGCTTTCCTCTCCTTCCTCCTCATCACTTTCCGCAGCAGCAGCGGCAGCGGCAGCGACGGCCGAATAATTTCTCCTGAAATATCCATCGTCCTCCGCTGGCCTCTTCTGGGGAAGCGCGACAACCGTGGCCGACGCCGGAGTCCTCCTGTACGTCAGCGGAAGCGGGAGAGCCAAGGGAGGAGATCCGGGGATCCTCGGTGACAACCTCGGCGAAGGTTTCGGTGATATCTTAGGTGACGGCGAAAGCTTTTTAGCGGCGAAATTGGATCCGATAAGCGAATCCAAGCGTTCGAAGAAAGGCCATGACGACGTTAGGGTTCCGTTAGAGGAGGTCACACGAGTTTTCTCGATCTTGTACTTTTTCTTGATGGTATCAATCCGGTTCTTGCACTGGATATCCGTACGGTGCGTCTTTTTAGTATGACCGTGGAGGGCGTTAACAGCATCAGCAACATCTTGCCAGTCCTTCTGACGTAGGTTCCCACGGTTAAGCTCGAGATAACGGCGACCCCAAGCGTCGACGAGGGTAGAGGTAGCTTCCTCCGACCAACAATCTTCACGGACAGGTAACGGACGGGAGTGGGGAGTGGTAGAGACAGCGGTGGGCAGAGTTGACGGCGTGAGCGAATCCAGAAGTTCGCCCATTTCGGTGGTTCGGGAAGACAAACAAGGGTCGGTTGGCTTTTGCTCAGGGCGTTAAGGGGAGGTTACGTTATTGATTGGGAAAGAAGGCTTAAAAGAAAAAAGAGAGTTTGGGTTCGGTTCGGCGATGACGCGCCGGACAGATGAGAGGGGCACGAGAGTAGGGAAAGGGAATAATAGAAAGAGGGTGGGTCGCCGGGATGTGAGAAAGCGCGTGAGGGTGGGGTGAGGTGGACTGGTGGCTTGGGTCATCATCGGATTCGGCTCGGCTACTAATCCAGTTGGCATTTTGACGTTTCCTTTTCGCTGCTGCCCTGGCCTGCTCTTACACATTCTTACCAGGCCGAAAAGGCGCAGCACTTTTGATCCTTTCGCCGATATCAATGGATAAGAAAATTTGTAAAGCTTATCATTCTCTTCAATTCTATTGTAAAATACTCGTTTCCATACAAAAGTGGAAAATAAATAATTCGGATCGGATGACATGGAAAAACGATGAAAGAAAATTAAATTATAAAATATATTTTTTAATAATAATAAAAAAATTTCAATCGGATGAACAATTTTTTTTAATAATATTTGAATCAGATGGACAATTTATCTTTTTCAATATCATTTATCAAATAACACATTTTTTTTGCGCCATGAAACATGTGCTTGGGTTCAAGGAAAATGGATTGAGCAATGATTTTCATATTGCATCTCCTATTCATTTAAAACAACTTTTTTTTACCTCTAACATTAAATAAATTCATTATTAATAGATTCAAATTATCTAATAACATTTTTCACAAATAATTTGTTATTATCTGATAAGAAAATAGCATACAGAAATTTACCAACGTCATCATAAAAGTAGTAGCTCACAAAAATGGAAATGCCTTTTAATTGCTGAATTATGGGCTTTGATATGGAAGGGGGACCGAAGCGGCTGCGATGATGTTTGGCAGTGATGCGCCGGCTGCCGACTGACACATGACATTAGCCGCACCGACTCTAAGTTTGGTCTTGGTTCGGCTCAGGTCTATTGAAGAATTACGTGATTCAATTTTCAAGCCATTCTCGTTCATCTCAAGGCAGACAACCCCCTACCTTCAGGCTGCATGGCTCTAAAAAGACTAAAAGTCCGACCATTAAACAAAATTTTAGTTACGGAAATTCCCACCTCATAGCCCGAAAACGAGCATTGCATTAATTTCACGTGAAAAAAAAAATCATTGAATATATAAACATTACTGTTACGTATTTTAATAAATCAGAAACGATAATGATTACGTAATAAATGATATCAAAATTAATTTTTAACTCATCCTACTTTACACTTAGCAACCCAATAGTATTGGTAGGTAGGGAGAGTTAATCAAATACTTAACAAGATATTAAGATAAGGTATGGTGAAAAAATCTTGATCATGCTAAGCACGTTCTAACGAGGAATAAGTGCGGTGATAGACAAAATCTGATCACATCAAATATTTCAAAAGAGAATAAACAGGGTGATAATCATAAAAAAATTTCACGTTAAGTGCTTAAAAGGTGTAAACAAGATATATTAATCCTACATTGAATAGAAATATAAAAGAAAAATCATTGATATATCAACGTTAAGGCTGCACACTTCAATAAATCAAATTTACAGAGAGAAGTTAATGAACACGTGACACTAACCCCTTCAGTCTTCAACATTCCCCTCCCTAGAGAAAAAGTGTGCTAATTAACTAGGCATTGCTCTGATAAAATGAGCACATTGTACACGAAAATGGTTTAAGTGCAAGTCATGCCGTGTAGAATAAATATGCTGCACCTCCTTTTTTCAACCATACCGATGAAGCATGTAAACTCGAGTAAGTAATATATATTTTGGATGGAAACATTATTTTAAGCTGTTGAAACCCCCCCCCCCCCTCCCTTATCCTCCGAAGTCCGTGAAATCGTTTGTATATACGCCCCCCGCGTCCTGCTTGTGATAATCATCTATCAATAGTAGTGTTGTCTGAATTAGGAGAATTTTCAACCTGGGAAACTTGTATCATATTCATTCATGCGTGCTATGAACAAGTATTGGAAAAGGGGTCCAAACCCAATTTTCGAAGAAAGGAAAGGTTGTCAAATAGTAGTAGCTAGTGTATATATTGGTTCAATGCAATGTCCCAATTTCTTAATTTCCCACTTGTGAAGATATGGGTGACGACAAGATTGACGATCCATTTTGGAAAATTTTATCCATCGTGAGGATTTTGGTTGAAAAAAAAAAGAAAAGAAGAAGAGGGGAAGAATTGGAAATTTAAAACATGGGGTGATATTAATCAATAAAAAATTAACTTAATAAGTAAGTTCGTTTTTTTTTTCGATGTAATTATGAGTCTAAGTGATAATTTTTTATTCGAATTATTTCGAATGCACAAACCACTATTTTTTAGACTATCAATATATATTATCTTGATTTAAAAAATTAAAAAATTTATTTATTTTTAAATTTTTATTAAAATAAATATTAAATTCTGCAAAGTAAATGAACACAAACTATAAAGAATTCAGATTACATAAAAAGGTGGAGATAGCGACCCTTTACCCTTTTAACAAATCCATGATGATATAACAAAGTGCAAGAGAGAGGCGCCCCCGCCGATTGAATTATTGCAATCTTTTGGCAATATTTATTTCCCACTTTTACTATGTATTCTGCACCATATAAGGAATATATAACCAATTTCTTCCTTCATTTTCCATAGACTTTTGAGCCAATTGAAGTATGGCTTTGAATCGTTCAAAAGCTTTTCAGTATTTTATTTTTAAATACTCAAGTAAACAGATTTTTTTAATTTATATATTTAAATATTTAATCAAAAGTTCATCCCCTTATGTCAGCTGGTGATATGGAGTTTTTAATTAGTTATAATAAATTAATAATGATTTGGAAGCAAATTAATTATTTGGATATGGTGATTTTGTAATCCAATTATTTTTTTGTATAATGAAAATCGCAATTTGAAAATAGAAGAAAGAGTTGCTAGCATTAAGATTTAAGTCTTAACACTCATAAAAATATTATATAAATCAATTGGATTAAATTTTGAGCTTTATAATATGATAATTTCATTCATTTTATGCATAACATTATATATATAGACAGGTTAATTTTACCCGGTTTTAGAAGTTCTTTAGCTTAAATATAATATCAACTAGCAAATCCCATGCTTCTAAAGGCTGTTAAATTTTGTGATGTAGCCTAAGTTTTCACCCTTTAAGGCAGTTCTTCCTTGCTTATTTAGTCTATTAAATCTGCCATGGCCCCTTGGCCAGGCATTTTAACTGCTTAGTCCAATCATAGATCATTCGTCCCATAATTTGGCCTCCTATGTTTGTCGGCAAACAGTGGTTATTGGTGATTTTGAGAACTCCCCCACAGGGAAAGATAAGATAAGATAAAAAGAGTGAAACAGGATGAGGGGCTGATATGATCTGGTCTGAACAGGAAATAAAGGCAAAAAGATCACAAATATACATGAACAATTGTGGTCTCATGATGTCTAGCTAGTAGTATATGTTTAAAAGTTTAATAATTACAGTGAAAGTTAAGACAGTGAGAGATGATGATTTGTTGGTGATAGAATGTTGACTTTTTTTTCTAATTAATTTAAATTTAAAAAGTTTAGTGTACTGGATGAAGCAGATAAAATGACCTCCAATATTTCTGACATGCCAATGCATTAATTGAAATAAATTATATTGCAATGATATCTATCCAACTCCGGTTACCATTTTGTTGGCCTAAGATGGTGGGACTGGAAAAACAAAAAAAAAAAAAATTGCAGATCTCAGGAACATATATATATATATATATATATGTAAGATGGAAAATAGGGGATTTGATTACTCCTCAAGGCGCGGGGGTGTGTGAGGAGATGATGAAGGTAACATTAGCAAGTGGAACTGAAATTCTATGATCAATAGCAACTAATCCAGCCAATGTAGAGGTCAAACTCTACTGTTAAATAGTTTCACAGGATGCTGATCCATCTTGCAAGAAAACAAAAATGCTTTGAAAGGCATATGATATGATGCCTCCCAACCCCTTCTAAAGCCCATTTTGTTAGTGCAAACTGCAATTATAATTATTCTATGGTGGAAAAAGTTTTATGTGGGGACTATAAATTCACTTTGATTTAATATTTCTATAATTCAATTCATGGAGATATTTCTTTGTGGTTCCAAACTCTCCATGAATATTTATGAGCTCTATCATATTAAAGCATGATCATGTGAATTCCCTCATTTTGATTTGGATTGCACAAGAACATAGCATATTACAGCATGTCAATAAATTTCGTGTGTGTGTGTGTATATATATATATACTCTTGATAAAAATGACATGTCAAATTCCGATTTATCCATGGAAAGAATGAGAAGAAAACATCTATGAATAACCATATCTTGATAAAAACTATGGGCAAAAATGTCATAACATGATGATCGATTATTAATATTCCGCTGGCACCATCATACATCATATCACCTAAGAATCAAAATCTTATTCAATTCATATAAACCAAATTTATTCTTAGTGCTCAATCGCAGAACTAACATCTCTCACTCTATTTCATCAATCATCCCTTCGGATAATAATTACTTCCCCACAAAAAAGATTAGAAAAGAAACTCAACAAATCCTCTCTCGGCATTTACAAAATTACTACTTCAAAGAGATGTGGGAAATCATCCGAACCCAAGATCCCTTAATAACTTTGTTGTAAGAATCATCACCACAATTTCCAAATAACAGCTCAGTCTTTTTGCTCTTGCATTATTTTGCTTCTATGCCTATATATACAAAACTCAATAGAAAACTAATATAGGGGAAGAAAAGAAATGCAAAAAAGAAAGAGAAACAATTATGCTGTTGTTCCTTTAACCCTAATAATGGATGGATGTACTTTTTTTTTCTCTAAAGATAATCATATAAAAATATGAAGAAATTTGTACTTCATGATGATCAACCATCATTTGGCGTCTCGGAGATGCTCTCTAAGTGTGGCCTCCACACCCCAACTCGGCCTCTTCTTCGATCCCGTTGCGTCGACAACTTCTCTGATAGTATCTCACTTAAATACTGATCTGATATCAAAAGATTCGTCATTGAAATTGTGTTGTTGTTCTTGTTGGCGTTGCTCATGCTTTGGCTGTGGCTGTTGCTGTTGTTGTTGTTGCTGCTGTCAAGGCTGTCTCTTCTTTTCTTCTTGGTTGTTGAGGAAGATTTTGATCGGTTTTTTTCGGGTGTTGAAGGGACTGGCATGAGGAAATAAATCTTCCCACGTTGGAGCTCTGCGTCTGGTGGGACGATGACGATTTTTGGGACCATCCCATCGTCGGAAGGAGAGGAGGGTTTCTTCAAGACGTGTTTAGGGTGAGCCTTCATGATCTCGCTGGCCTTGATGGAACCACTGATTTCTTCAACGCGGCCATTGGAGTGTATTATTCGAATCACATCGAGTGCCCCGCATGGAAGAATGCAAGAGATGCAGCATCGGATGGTGTTCTTCATAGCTCTTCTTTCTTTATATATTGGTCACTCATAGAGAAAGAAGTAGACGCAGCAGCAGAAGGAGAAAAGTGGAGATGAAAAAGAGGGGGAAGAGGAAGTGATGGAAAGAGAGAAATATAAGAAGAGAAAGAGAATGTGGAATCAGTCTCAAAAGAAAAAAATTTTAATTATTATTATATTGTATACTCTCAGCTTTTTCTATTTCTCTCTTATTTTTTTAGGGTTCTTTTTCTCTGCTTTTTTGAGGGAATTTTTTCTTCACTAGCTTTGGATGCAATCTATGGCATGAATAATTGCAAGTTACTCTGTACTTTGCCTTTTGGATCCATCATTTAGGGCCCCCATACTCCTGTCCTTATTTTCACGAAGATCAATAATTTTGGTTTTGACATTGCAGGGTTGGAGGCCTTATGGGTCAACACGTGTTGGTGCATGATTGGTCCTGCCAAATCAGCCAGAGCAATACCCAGGAGTTGCTCCAGTACACATGGTTCAATCCGCTTGTGAAACTTGTCATTTCAAGTCCAAAAATGCCACTGATAATTAGATAAGGATAGATATGACGTAAATAATATAAAAAAATATGAAAATAATATTATTTAAAATTATACTAATTATTATATATAAATTTATTAAAATAAAAAATAATATTTTATATTTTATACTAATATAAAATATAATACATAATTTTTATATAAAAAAATATAAATATATATTTTAATATTTATATAACATAAATATATAAATTCTCTATATGAAAAGATTATTGGGCATGGGGCCATTGAGAGAGAGGCCCTTGTTTGGAATGGGGTACAGGGAAATCATATTGTGAGAGGGAGTTGTGAACTTTCAATTCCCCCAAGCATGATCATGTGGGTTGTGGCTTTCATTGGAAAGTGACGTTTAGATTTTTAGAGTTCTTTCTTTTACATCATCCAACCACACCCTTTGTGGTTTTATTTATTTATTTATTATTGTGCTTTGACTCATTAGCTTTGGTATATTGTCTGCTACTAAAAGTTGTAGCCCACCCCCACATGCACTTTGCCACAAATTTCATCCCGATTCCTACCTTCTCTTACCTGATTTCTTGATTCAACTTTCAAAATCTTCATGTGAGATAGTGATTGTTTTGAGTTCCCCTTTCAAATAAAGCAGTTAAATGATTCTTTTGCAAGCAACCATGAAACTTTCAAAAGCTAGATCATGATACCTAAGAAAAAAAATTTTCAAGCCAATCCCTCAAAGAAGGATATTAAAGTTTGATTTGATGTGCATAGTTTCGTTTTCACTTGGGGGCCATAATCAATTTAGTATCTGACCACACTGAGATTTTCCCACAACAAAATATTGTAGTTAAAAAAAAAAAAAACCTGTTTAAATGGTTTAATTTGCTGTTAATCTTTGAGTAATGTCCCATCCAAGCTGTGGCCTACCAGTTACATGGTTCATGTGGAGATGTTAGTGGGTAACATGTGATGGTATGGAGAAATAGGAGGGTCCATTGAATTTTGATGTTGTATTTCACTAATTTGATTGCTGAATTAGCTCACCAAATTCATTATTCTCATAATTTTTTATGTTTGCATCTTTTTTTTCATAAGAGTGTTTTTCTTTTTCTTGTTCTCATACCTTAATTATGATTAAACAAATTGTTAACTAGATATTAAAATATGAATCTTCTATCAATAATAATATAATTTGTTGATAAAATATTAAAATTTTAATTTTAATTATTCAAAATTAAATTCTAATGATCTCAATTACTAAAAATAATAGTGGTCCTAGACTACACATCAATCAAATTGGCAAAAGGCCTTTCTTTTAGACATGTGCTCTTTTGGACCAAATTCTTTTATCATCACAAAATTAAGTCAATTCATATTGAAGATTGATTTGATAACAATCCTCTTTGTCTTTTTTTTTTTTTTGCTTTCTTGTTTTTTTCCATTTTTTTCAACAAAAAAAAATTATCATTTGAATTAATTACTAATAGAAATAATTTTTTCATTGAATGGTTTTAAAAGAGAAAAAATAATTTTACTAAAAGTATGCTCTATATCATTAATTCTCTTATACTTGTGGAGGTATGTCAATTATTAAATCAATTAAATTTTTAATTTTAATGATTAAATTCAATTTTGACTGTTGAAAATAAAAAATAATATTAAATCATTTGCTAAATAAGAATATGGCAGACAAAGTTTAGTTATTTATCATGTCTTTCAAAAACATAAGATGAAGGGATATGCTAAGAATTCATCTATCTTTGCCTTTTCTTTTTTTTTTTTTTTTTAAAGTCACTAAAATAAAAAGCAGCTCACCAAACCAATACTCTTTCACTAATAGTAGTAACATAGTTTAAAAGTTAACGGTTCTATTATAATTTAAGCACTATTAATTTCAACTTTTATTTTTTATAAATCTAAATGAGTCACTTTGAACACAAAACAAAATAAAATTATTTTTAAAAGTAAATTTTACATACACCTTGTGTGAATTTTTATTCTCTCTTATAATCTTATGGTTGATTATTGTTATCAAAAGATGTAACAATATCAAATTTAATCTAAATTTTTATAAAATTCTCAAACATACCCTCAAATAAAACCTCACAAATCTTTAATTTAGATCTATTTGAATAAACGATAAAATTGATTGTAATGAAACTAAAAATAATAATAATAATTAATATAATTACGATTGAAAAAAAATTATAAATTATTAAAGTTGATATTTAAATTTAATTAATGGTACGATAATTAACTGCATAAATGTGATGGAATTCAAACCCCCGCTCTCATTCTCCTTTTCCTCCATCTCCCTCAGCTTCATCGACCTTGCATTCAACTGGACGACCCTAATGATTATTAATCGACAATGAAGGTGGCTGTTAGCAACATCAACGCTCAAATTCCTTTATCGTTATTGCCCTAATGCCCTGCCCTAGCTGAGATGTCGATCTAGCCATTCCTAATTAATCCGGTTTGTCATCAAGGTATGTGATTCGTGTCTCTTCGAAGGCCTTGGCTGCTTTTCTTTCGCGCTTATGGTGGTTATCGCTGCCGTTAGGGCTTCTGTATTTGGCCTGCGCTACCCTCCTAGCTAGCAAGCAAAGCAAGAGATGTCGCATGGATGGAAGAAAACTATGCTTCCTCTCCTCTGGTCTCCGGCCGTAATTGCTTCAACTTTTGCCCCAACTCCGCATGACCATACATCTTAACAAACTATGTCTTCACCGCGGCCTCTCGATCCTTGGTCCTCTCCTTCATCTCCCTCCCAAAAACTGACATTGGCAGCTCGCTTGATGACCCACCAATCACTAGAGGGACCACATTCTTATGGTTTAATGATGCTTCAGTAACGTAGAGAAAGAAAGTAGACAAGAAAACGAAGGGGAGTCTGAGGGTATTTTTGCAAATTCATAAAATTTAGATTAAATTTATTGTTTTTTTTTTATAATGGTAATCATTTACATGGTTACAAGTAAAAAAAAAAAAAAACATAAAATGTAAGTGGAAAAATCCAATATTATAAGAGATGTATGTGAAATTTATTATTTTTTTTTATTTTCATATTTTAATTCATAATTATGGTATTTTCTTACCTACCTCTAAATTTTGTCTCGAGGAATGGCATAAAGATAAGTATTAAATAATGGGGTCAAGTGAAACCAAACCTTATCAATTAGGTTGCTAGGAAAGCGCCAATTCTGGCCGACCCGACTTCAACACCATTTCTAAACTTGCGGGATCATGTTGTACTAGAAAAAAATCTTGGAGAATAAAAAGCCGTAGATAATAAAATATAAATTTTAAATTTAAATATTATTTTTAAAAATAATTATATAAATTAAGTGGATTTAAGTTTATTGACTCCATGATAAAAAAAAATGTTATAAACTGTTGTTTAATTTGTTATTGTTGTCGTTTCTAAGTATAAATATATCAATTGTAGTAGGGGTGTAAATAATACATTAATACTCGTAAATTATTCGGGTTCGATTCGAAAAAATTCGAATTCGATTCGATTATTATCGAGTCGAGCTTGAGCTCGAGTAGCTCGACTTTCGATCAAACTAATTCGAGTATTCTTATATCTGACTCAAGTAACTCGCGAGCCTAATCGAACTTTTATATTAAATATTTTTTATTATTTTAATTAAACAATATTTCGAGTCTGAGTTCGAACATGAATAATCGAACTCTTGTCGAGTATATAAATCGAACTTATTTTTACATATTAGTCGAGCTAAATTCGAGCGAGCTTAAGTAACTCAAATTTGATCACTAAATCGAGCTTCTTTTTTAGCTTTATTTAATTATATTATATATAACTCTCTTGATTTTCTGATGTCTTTCTTTTTTTTACCAAGTTACGAATCGAATTGTGAGTCGAGCTCAAACTTGAACTTCTCATTATTCAGTTCAATCGGCTTGATTACACCCCTAAGTTGTAGTAATAATAGTAGAAGCTTTCTTTTAATTAATGTACAAAAAAAAAAGAAGGTAAAAGACATAATTATAAACTACTATAAAGTTAAAATTAAGGATGGTAAATATATATAATTTTGTAACGGTTTTGATTCGACTTAATTTTATAAATTTTTTTTTAAATAAAGTTTTTGGATTGAATCAAATCAATTTTTGTTTTAAGTTAAATTCATTCGACTTAATCTTATTTGATGAATTAATAATTTGAATTTGCTCAATCAAATATGTAAGAATCAAAACTTAAAAAAACTTGAATTTAATAATAAAAATTGTAATTAAAATCATTTCATTTTATTTTAAAAATTTATAATTTAAACTGAAATAATATGAAAATTTAAATGATCAAATTTTAAAATTTTTACCCAAAAAAAACTCAATCCAATTTGCTAAATTACCCATCAAACTAGCCCAACCAGTATTTCCAATTTACTGGATCAGGCCCAATTTGTGTAAAGCCTTTTAGTTTTGACCGAGGTTTGCTCTATTGGATCTAGCCCATTCTCTGGTTTCTTCTCCACTTGAGCCCATAAAAAATGCAATCCCTATTCCCTTGCCTGGTGAAAGTGAAACTGGTGAAGCTGCTTTGTTGAAGGTGAAATTGAGCTGCAATTTCTGCAACCAGCCTCATCCAAATCCTCGAAAAACTAAATCATCATCCACCAAATAAATCAAATCTTGGGAAAAGAAAGGGAAAAATCCCTATCCTCCAAGTACTTAAATCAAAGATGCCCGTTTTTAAAACCCCGTTCAACGGCTACTCCGTTAGGTTTTCCCCCTTTTACGAGTCCCGTTTAGCCGTAGCGACTGCCCAAAACTTCGGCATATTAGGCAACGGCCGTGTCCACGTCATCGACCTCTCCCCAACGTCGCCAATCATCAACGAGCTAATCGCCTTCGACACCGCTGATGGAGTCTACGACGTCGCGTGGTCCGAATCGCATGACTCCGTCCTCGTTGCCGCCATCGCTGACGGCTCTATCAAGGTATACGATACCGCCCTCCCTCCTCACTCCAACCCTCTCCGCTCCCTCAAAGAACACGCCCGTGAAGTCCACGGTCTCGATTACAACCCCACGCGGCGCGACTCGTTCCTCTCCGCTTCCTGGGACGATTCCGTCAAGCTGTGGACCCTCGACCGCCCCGCTTCCCTTCGCACTTTCAGGGAACACGCGTATTGCGTGTATTCCGTTGCGTGGAACCCCAAACACGCCGACGTTTTTGCCTCGGCTTCCGGTGACTGTACGGTAAGAATATGGGACGTTAGGGAACCCGGCTCAACGATGATAATCCCAGGTCACGAAAACGAAATCTTGTCATGTGATTGGAATAAATACGATGATTGTTTGATTGCCAGTGCAAGTGTAGATAAGAGTATCAAAATCTGGGATGTCAGGAACTATAGAATGCCTGTTTCGGTTCTTAACGGTCATGGTTATGCTGTTAGGAAAATTAAGTTTTCGCCGCATAGAAGGAATTTGATTGTGTCTTGTTCGTATGATATGACGGTTTGTTTGTGGGATTTTATGGTGGAAGATGCACTTGTTGGAAGGTATGATCATCATACAGAGTTCGCTGTTGGGGTGGATCTGAGTGTGCTTGTTGATGGACTTATGGCCAGTACTGGCTGGGATGAGCTTGTTTACGTTTGGCAGCAGGGGATGGACCCCAAAGCAGCTTAAAAAGAGAAGTCTTTAAAACTTTTCTCTTTTGTTTTTGTTTGGTTTTTGTATAATCCATTTTCATAATTTGAGCAAATACTGGAATGGTTCACTTTTGAATCGGTAGAAACTGATGAATGAATGAATGATTTATTTGGAAAGGGATTGGTAATGGTGGTATGACGCTGTAGTTGTGGTTAATTATAATTTGGTATAGCTATGATATGCCTTTGCACAATTGCATTGTGTTCTTGATGAATAAGTGCCTTATTGAGTTATTGAATTGGACATTGATCCCCTGTATATCAATTAAAATAAAGCAAAGGAGTTTCTGTTTAGAACTGTATGCTTGACATGGAGTAGGGAGCGGAGAAATTCGAAGGGAGCTTTTAAATAAACCATCCAAATTTCTCATTGCACCCCATTAATTTTTTTTCAAAATTACCCACATAACAAATACTAAATTTATCCTTTAATAAATTATAATTTTACTATCTTCTTCTTCTTTTTCTTTTCTTTCTTCTTCTTCCTCTTTCATCCTTCCTTCTCATACACGAAACCCTAAATTTTTAAAATTAAAATCAAAATTTTGAAACCCTTGTTAAAACTAGAAATGAAAAACAATAATGGGAGAGATTAGCTCAACGAGGTAATGAAATCTCAAATTTGGTTGTTTTATATTTTTGGAAATCCATTTATAAAAATAAAGCATAATTTTTTGGAAATCTATTTTCGTAAGCTCTAACCTATTTTTGCATGCATTTAAATCAAATAAAATAAAATAAATCTCGAAATCTTATTTTTAATAAAAGGAAGACTAAAAAAAACATATAATTTTGGGGTTAATTTGGGTTTGAGGTTAAAGATAAAAGAAGAGAGAAGGAAGAAAAAATGTTGAGGGTACGAAGGAAAAATCAATTGTTGAAGGATGGGGTGTATTCAGTAGAAATATGAAATTTAAGTTTGAATTTGGAGTATATTTATTATTGAGATGTACAGAGTAAAAATGGAAGTGTAAATAGAATTCTAATTCAAAGCCAATATGTTGGTTAAGCACACCAAAAGCACGAGACAAGGGACAGGTTCTCTGAGCCGTGTAGTTGGGAAAACACTATATGTAGATACTGTAAATTTTGCTGAAATTACAAGCTCGGATTCCAGTTCCTCAGATGCCAAATTCCAAACAGAGTCCATGGGAGAGCATTCTGATACCTTAGTAGTGAACAGAATGCTGGAAGAACCTGCTATTGTAGAATTTTCTCTTCAAGATATAAAAGGCTTTAATCTTTTGGATGGAAAGGGCATATCAGAATATGAAATCACAGGGTCAGTCAATTCCAGTGTTTCTTGCTTTTCTGACAAACCTGATCTCAGAGGTCAAGCAGAAATGATGGATTCCTTCAGACGGAATGGAGGACCGAATCATGAGTCCAAGTCCTTAGAGCTTATAAAAGTTAGAGCTGATGGAAATCAAATTCTTAGTACTGATGATGATTTGAGAGCAGCTGATCAAGAAGACTCCGAGGCTTCCTCCTCCTTTACCAAAATCACCATCTGAGTCTTGACTATGGCATGCACTGCCTTCAGCTATGTCAAGAAATTCATTTTCGCAGTCCTACAATAGCACTCGTTTTAATCCTAAAAAACAGGAACCTAACATACCTGCTACTGATACCAAGTGGGAAACAATTGTCAAAACTTCTTACTTGCATCATGATCACGTCCGCTATTCTGAGGTAATCTTATCACATCCACTATTGTCTTCTCTGATGGGAGTTTCATTTGTAAACACTAACACTTACGTCCTTAACAGGAATTAGTAACTCACTTTTCCCACTAATCCAAAACTTAAAATTAAGGATGGCATTATTGAATTCATTGCACTCATTTCCTTTGTTTAAACAGTTTTGGTTCGACATGGTCAGAGCTGGTTAAGATTTTGCTGCAGCCTACCATTTTTTTCCGTCTTTCTTCCAGGTGCTTCTCCTTCCATTTTCCTTGTATCTTTATGCTGTCAAGTGGATTTGTTAGCTCTTGTTGTTCAAGCTTGTAGTTGTAAGTTGCTCATTTCTTTTTACCTACGTCAGCCATCAATGCAGGAAAGGCAATTGTTACATCAAATTCAGATTCAAATCTTGTAATGACCACAAATACATTTCTCGATCTGCCATTTTAGCCGCTTAACTTTGCTGCAACAGGAGTTTATTAGTAAATTAATTCATGTGCTCCTGATTTTCCTGTCCAAAGTTTCGACTTCCAACACCAATATATAATCCATTCCTTCATGCATCTTTGTCTCAAGGTAGTTCTGAAATCTGAATAGATGGTGAAACAAATCCATCCAGGGAAAAACATAGTTGCCAGTTGCCACTAATTCAGAGGAATTTGCTGTTCTGACCTGAAATTTTAATTATGGCTTCAGGGTAAAGCATTGAAACCTGAAAGCGGAGGCGATCCCATTACTGTAAGAATCTGTTAATCATGTTAGAAAGAGGGAAGCACGCAAATTGTGGGACCAGTCAAAAGTTCAAAAATAAATAAAAAATGGAAAAAGCGCGTCCGAGTACAACGGAAGTGGGGGCCCTCACCACCATTCTTCATTTATGTGGGGCCACAGTTGACAGTTAGTCCTGTCCTTAATCCTTCCCGCCAATTCTTAATCAACACTAATTAGTAATTAATTATTTAATTAATTATACTTTTATGTGGACCTCTCCCAAAACCCCAAAATTAAACACCTCAAAAAAGAGCAAAATTTTATTATGGCCCTTCCAAAAAAAAAACACACAGAAAAAAGAAAAAAATATTGGGGAAAAGAGAGTAAAACAGAACACAGCTTGTGGGGGTGGCTGGTGGGGGCTCAATGCTCCATCTAGGGATAAAGAAAAAAGAAAGAGAAAGAAAACAGGAGGAAAATCTCTGGATAGTTTTGTAAGAAACATAAAAAAACAAAAAAACAAAAAAAAAAAACAAAACTTGAAGCCCCCATTGATGAGAAAGAGACCAAAGATGGTCGAAGAGAAGGACCTACTGCTCTGAGATCATCCTCTAAAAAAGGGCAGTAATAGAAAAAAATTTCTGGGTTTTTTTTTTTTTTTTTTAGTTTTGTTGTTTCAAATTCCAAATATTTTACATATTTTTTTCTTTGCTGCCTTTTTGAGTCTCTGTCAGGAACCTCCTCTCTAACATTACCACCCCCACCGATCAAGAACCTACTTTTTTGTACTTTCATTTATTCAGACAAAATCCCATTTTTACCATTGCAACAACAGCATCAAAGAAGAACAAAAGTTTTGATTTTGTGCACCCTTTATGGTAAATTCAGCTCGCCCTTTATTGTTTGGAGACCCTTTTGCTTTTCTTGGATTGCTTGCTCTCGAGGTCATTCTCATGTTTCTTTTTTTTTTCAGCTTCTCTTGAGATTGTAAGGAGAAGTTAAGCTTCAGCTGTTGATAATTCAAATGCATTTGTCAAGCAAAAGTGTGTTGTAAGATCAAATAAAAAACAGAAAAATGAGAGACCCTGATATGATCATCACCAAAGGCGGTGAATTTACGTTTTTTTGTTATACATTTCTGTAAATAATAAAAAAGGAAACGTAGAGATTCTTTTTTCTCTTTTGGTATTGGTGGTGTTGTTTCGTTTTGTAGAGTGAGTTTGGAAGAGGGGGTACTTTGTATAAGGAAAACCTGGCGATTCTGTACAGCGACCTGGCTGTTGGCAGATATCTTTGCTACCTCCGCCACTGTAGCATTTGGCTTATCAAGCAATGGGGGGTAGATGTAATCCAATTGGATTCCATTTGTTAAGCTTCTTGTTCCTGATTCCAAGTTTCATAATTCAAGAATCTTTGGCCATTAACTCTGATGGTAATTCTTTCTTCTGGTATTTCTGTTTATTTTTTTTACAATGCTGTTCAATTTAGTTGTTTGTTTTCCTTTTTCAACTTCCTTTTTTCTTCTTCGATTTTAATTGGATTTGGAGATGCAGGTTTGGCTTTGTTAGAATTTCGAGCGAATATTGATTCTGATCCGTATGGTGCGTTCGCAAATTGGAATTCCAATGACAGCACACCATGCATGTGGCTGGGGGTTCTTTGTGTCGACGGTAAAGTGCAAATGCTGTAAGTCCCTCTTTTATATATCATACACACACACACACACACACACACATACACACACATACACACACACACACACACACATATATATATGTGTGTGTGTGTGTGTGTGTGTGTACCCATTAAAGGAATGCATTTGTTTAGAGAAGAATCCTTGCTATGTTCCTCATTTGATCGGTAATTAGAGTTTAGTATGTGAATGCTCTAACAAAATGGGTATTGAGCTAATTAAAAAAATTTTAGTTTAGAAGTTCTTTATGGTGTAAACTGTGAATGGATGAATCTTCAGATTATGTTTTTTTTGTTTGTTCGCTTTTAGGGATCTGAGTGCCCTTTCTTTGGAAGGTACATTGGCGCCTGAGCTGGGGAAATTAAGTGACTTAAGATCACTGTAAGGGTTCACAATCTTGCTGCTAAATGAGTGAATTTTCATTTTTTTCCCTCTGAAATACTCTACCTACTTCAAGTCTAGTTTCTTCTTGCTTGCCCAACAGTCCTGATAAAAGTTAGCACCATCTGATATTGCGATTATCAATTACTACTCGGTCCCAATATATGATTTGGAAACAAAGTATTACCGTATCTTTTACATTTCAATTCTTGTATGCTGGTTGTCTTTGTTGTCATTTTTGCATAAACCCTGGTTTTATGCATTGCAATAGATTAACTGTGTGAATTCAAGGAATTCTGTAAATGAGAGGCACTGTATGTAGGTATTAGCATGAAGCCTTATATTTGGTAATATTTTTAGTGCTACTTAACCTAATTGAACTTTCTGGATCTTCTTCTTGATGCTTATATTAACAGTGTGCTATATAAAAACCATTTCTCTGGCGCCATTCCAAAGGAGTTTGGAGAGCTTACAAAGCTGGAGCAATTGGATTTGAGAGAAAATAACTTGAATGGAACAATTCCAGCAGAAATAGGCAACATGCTGTCTCTAAAACGCTTGTAAGTTCACTTTTGTAAATTTATGCTGTGCATAATGCCTTGTTCTCTGTGTTACCTTTAACTAATCTACCTTCCACCTTAGGTTACTTTGTGACAACAAATTTGAGGGCAGCATTCCTTCTGATCTTGGGAGGCTAAACTTGCTCTCTGAACTGCAGTTTGATGAAAATCTTACTTCGATGTTGCCTACTGAAATTGGCTGTGTAAATAGAAAGTTTGGACTTTGGTAATAGCCATATTCATTGCTGTAGAATTTTTATTGTTCTGCCTTGATTGATCCCTTCCCCTTATTCTGTAACCTATACTTATCCACCCACAACACAAGGATAGATGCTATAAAACCATCAGAGCTCTTGTCCCATTGTCTTTTTGTTGACCTACCAATATGCCATGAACTTGATAATTTGCCTGGGCTAGAAATAAGTTAGAGGAAGATATATGTTTCTCATAGCAGACTGACTTTTGTGGTTCATTGGCCTAAAATTTCTTTAAACGCTTAGTTTTATAGGGTCTAATTGCTACATGATTATATGAAAATAAGGGTGGACATCAGCTTCCTTTAAAACCATTTAATATGCCTCTCTAATCACAGAGAAGAAAGAAAATGCCTCTGATAATCAAAAGAGTGCTTCAAATGACTTGCTTGACTTTTTGCCTTTTGGGTGATACACAATCTATTCAAGTAAGTAGATACTCTACATCTTCGGCTTGTATTGGCAACTGAATTGTTAGTTCTAGTGCTTATGTCGATTCTGGGGTTCATGGAATCACTCATTGCTGTGCCTCATTCTGCTGTTGGAACTCTAGATGGACAAAAACATAGACAGATAACACTTGTTTGATATTTCTGTGAGGCATTTTGAGTTAGTAAGTTTTGCTAGGATAAGCTTTAGTATAAGGTCATAGCATACCATGCAGAATGATGGCCTCAACATATTCTCAGACTTCTATGCCGCTAGCATAGATTTATTACAAAGTCTTATTTTCTTCAAAAATACATTGAACTTGATTCTACAAAAAGTTATTCACACTTTTGCATTGATATGTGGCATGATGGAGATTAATACACTTAAGTTTATAGCGTGGCTTCTTTTTAACTGACTAATTAAACTTATTAAGATTTCTAGTCCTCTAGTTTCCTAATTACTTATGGCCTAAGTTGACAGCATATGGCAGAGCAGTTTGAAACAACTGAACAGAGAAGGATCATTGTTCTTCCCAATTAAAGGAGCTCTTATAACTTACCTCAATGCCCTGCCATTACCACAGTATGAACTTATCATATATCTTTGAGTTAATTTTACTTTTGGTACTTGAACTTTGGAAAAATGTATAAATTGGTATCTAAAGAAATAAAATGTACAATTTGCACCTTGAACTTTCAAATAATGTATCATTTTAATGCAAATTCTAAAATTGTTAACTTAATTCGCCTATATAGTATCTAATCAGTATAATTTTGTTATATGCATGTTATTTGTTAAACAAAAGTGTTAAATATTTTGTAAAAAACCTTCCTGTGGATGTCACGTGATAAAAAATGATTGACTAATCCTAGACATATTTTACGGTTCAGGTAAAATATTTTTAATTTGTATTGAAAAAAAAGCAGTTGATGGTATGTGTAGTGAATATATAACTTGATAATATTTGTTAAACGCCACATATATAAGCTAATAAGGTTAGCTGGATTAGAGTTTGGGTTATTATGGTACATAATTTGAAAGTTCAAGTTGCAGATTGTACATTTTATTTCTTTAGGTACCAATTTGTATATTTTCCCAAAGTTTCAGTACCAAAAGTGTAATTAACTTATATCCTTTTTACTGTCTTATTTTGTATTGTTTGTTATGTTATTTTAGTTTTTAAAATCATCTTGTTCTCTTTGTTCATATGATTTACCTTCTTACAAGGTTCAAGTTGCAAAAAGACTCTCTGGCTGAGCGTCAAGACAGTTGCTGCAGGGATGTGCCTGGTTAGTATAACAATTACAAAATCTCCATTCATCAGACAACAAAGTATGGCTTCTGGAAACAATGACATTGTTTTTCTTAATTAGGTTCATCTAAGCAACAAATGGCCCATAACATAAGGAATCTTGTCCCTTTTGCACGTCGTAGGCTGCTTGAGCAGGCAAAGAACCTCCCAGCTGCACCTGTTGCTGCTACGTCTTCCACTGAACAGATCATTTCTCTCCCAACTACCAGAAGTAGTGGGACTTTCCCCGCTGTGCCGAAGGGAACAAAGAAACAGTCTCATGCACCAGCACCACTGGTTGATCCTCCTGCTCCTCCTCCAGGGACTAATTCAGAGCCTGCTGACCTCTCATCCCAAACCTCTAATGCAGAGCCAATTGTTCAACAAACTTCAGCTTCTGGGGATTTATGGAAATATCTCATTTTCATTCCCTGTGTGGTCATCTTGTTTGCAGTTGTGGCCATGGCTATCATTTTTCGGAAACGAGCAGCAAAAACCATAGGTCCCTGGAAAACTGGACTAAGTGGACAGCTGCAGAAAGCTTTTGTTACAGGTAATTTAAAATATTTTGTTTGATTGTGTCAACAACCAAATTATTTGTCTAGTTGAATTGTTGATTGGTGAGCCTGATTAATTTTTCTAGATGAACAAATTACATCTTCACTATGGCACTACGTTGTATATGCTGGTATTTTTAACATAATCCATGTTTTGTTAATAATAGGCATTAGAATGCTTGAACAAAAGATTCTTAAAAATATTCTGTCAATTGAAAGAACTTAAATGTTCGTCTTTGCCACATGCGGTGATGGCCCCTGTTATTTTACTTTCTGAATTTGGAGAACAAAGACTTTGCTTCATACTCTGTGGAACGAATGGCAGGGTCTTTGGATTTTCATTACTTGTCCTGTGTCTAATATTCCTGCTAGATATCAGTTGATGTTGCAGATTTTAATTTACTTGGCATGAGGCGCCTTGATCTGAGATAATGTCCAGACCAGTTTGACTTTATTGGCATGATACCTCTGGTATTATTTTGTTTATAATGCAGAAAAACCTTAATTTTCTGTTTATTCCAAATGCAGGGGTGCCTAACCTAAACCGATCAGAACTGGAAACAGCCTGTGAGGATTTTAGCAATATAATTGACACAATTGGAGGTTGTACAGTGTATAAAGGGACACTTTCCAGCGGGGTTGAGATTGCTGTTGCATCAATTGGCGTTTCATCTTTAAGAGAGTGGTCAAAGAACTCAGAGATGGCCTATCGGAGAAAGGTATGTTATTTTTACAGTTACAAAAAATAAACATGATATTTTTTGCCATAACAAAATTCAATTTTATACCTTTAGGTGATAGGATAGGATAGAATGATAATTATCCTATGCCATGTTTGGTTTGTAAAGAAAGGGATAGGATTGCAAGGAAGATTAATCATCATCTTGGCATAGGATGATTCATCTTCTCAAAGTGTTAATCCATGAAATTGAACTTAGATGTCCTATTATACACTTAAAAATTATATCAATAATTTAAATTGTATAAACTTTGAGGAAAGATAATTTTGACCAATACATAAAATTTCATATTCTAATTTTTGCACACATCAAACACAAGATAAGATTACATTTTTTAATCTAATATTATTTATAATATCATCTTATCATATCCTGTTATAATCTTATGCACCAAACATTCCTTTAAATCTCCTGATCATTTTCTATCCAAACTTTTTAACCAATTGTTATATTGGAACTCGCCATAGATTGATACATTGTCACGAGTTAACCATAAGAACTTTGTCAACCTTATTGGCTACTGTAAGGAGGATGAACCTTTCAACAGGATGATGGTGTTTGAATATGCTCCAAATGGAACCCTTTTTGAGCGTCTGCATGGTAATATTGTCAGTTACATGTGTATTTTGTGGTGAATATTTTACTCAATGTTGATTCTTTGAGAGCTTAAATATTAGTATTTTGTTCTCAGTTAAAGAAATGGAGCATCTTGATTGGAATGCAAGGATGAGGATCATCATGGGTGTAGCTTATTGTCTTCAGTACATGCACCATGATCTGAATCCTCCCATAGCTCTTTCAAACTTAAGTTCAACTGCTATCCTTCTAACAGATGATTATGCTGCGAAGGTACATCAATATCTGTTTAAATTGGCTTCATTAATTTCTTATCATTATGCAACACTCATTCTCTTTCCTTGTTAACTCTCACAGCTTTCGGAAATCGGTAGTTTACGGCCTGCACCTGTGTCTAAAACCTCAGGTGATGCTGAACCAGAGCATTCTGAATTGCCACCTTTTGTTGATTCAGAAGTGAATATCTATAGTTTTGGAATACTGTTACTTGAAGTCATTTCCGGGAAGCTTCCTTACTCAGAAGAGCAAGGCCCTCTTGAGAAATGGGTATGTTTAGGATGACACCTGACCTGATAATTTTGTAATGCACTTTCATCCCATCCTTTTCTAGAATTGGCCTCAAAGGCAAAAGCTACACTTGCCTTGCTTGATCATAGTTTTTGCATTTTTGGTAAACTAATATTAAATAATGAACTTGGCAGGCCGTTCAATATTTGAATGATAAACGAAGCATCAGCTACATGATTGATCCCACCCTCAAGTCTTCCAAAATTGATGAGCTTGATGGAATCTGTGAGGTTATACAACAGTGCATCCAAACAGATCCAAGGCAAAGACCAACAATGAAGGATATCACTTCAAAATTGAGGGAAGTGATTAATATCCCCCCTGAGCAAGCCACCCCAAGACTTTCCCCCTTGTGGTGGGCCGAACTTGAGATTTTATCAATGGAGGCCACCTAATGACCCTCTTGTCTGTGTTGTAAGTCAAGTCTCTCTCTTACTTTGTATCAAAATGGAAGAATAGCTTTTTCGTCCTTGCTTCCAAAATAAACATTGATTCCTTATACTTGGTTTCCAAATCACATCTTTTTTGGTCACTTTGTTTTCATATATACATATCCTATCATCCATTTAATATTTTCCCCCCATTCATCCTCAGCAGTTCATTGGAATAAAAGTGTGTTATACTCTTTAATGGGGATTGTGCACCCAATTGTAATAGATGTATGTATTTTGTGATTATAAAGTTTGTGATGTTAAAAAAAACTGATGTAAAAAAACTAACATATCAATTTGTTGACATTTTTTTTTCCTCTTAAATGTAATTAGGTGGTTGAGAAATTTTAAACCTTCTGCCACAGTTTTGATATTAGTCACTTAAAATTTTGGGTTTTTTTTTTTTTAAGTTTATTTTTTACTTGGTACCCGAATTTAGAAATGTTATTTGCAGGTAATAATTGCTAACAAATAATAATCATCAAGAACAAGATTGTGCATTGCTCTGCCTAAATCACTCTGTTTGCCCCCAGTGAAATCTGATTCTGCCAGGGCCATGGTCGTTTACTCATTTCTTTGAGACATCTCAAATTTCCTCTGAACAAGAAAGATGACAGATTAACAGAATAAATCTTGACATGCAATCACAAAACCTCATTAAAAAGAGAACATTTTGTAGTTCTAATCTCGGATCCTTATGGGTATCCCTTCAATGGCCCATTGCCTCTGCTGAATCTGAAGCATATAAGTCCCAGCCATAAAGTACACAGATTGCGATGGGTTCAAAACATCCAAAACTCCTTTCAGAGTCTTGAGCCTCACACAGTCAGCAGCTTTAATGACCCTCTCCAGCCCTGCCAGCATACCCTTGAGCGCCACCTCGACCAACCCGTCCACCTGACCCACCACCTCCCCATTCCTTATTCCGCTTACCATACGAACTAGCTCAACCATCTTGCGGTCCGCCATTGCCACCTGCTGCCTCTCCATTTTCCTCCCCAAATTTCTCTTCCTTTTAACTTTATCTTCATTCTCAAATGCCCTATCTTCCTTAGCTGCTCCTCCGTCAACTCAGAAATCCGGGCCAGGCACCCGAGTCCTCCTCATTGACAACTAGTTGAAATATCATAGATGGCTTCCAACCGGTGAGCCATGAATAAGCATTCTCTTGTTTGCTTAACCAAACAGGACACAAGCACATTTCCATAAGCAGCAGTCCTCCATTTGACATTGTAGAATTCTTTGAAATGAGTTGTCAGTTTCGACACCAAAACTTGTTGCTCAGCTTCACTTAAACTTTCCTTGGACACCCTATGAAGCTGTTGCAAGTAGTCATCAAGTTGACAAACCCACTTGTCGAAGAACTCGAACCTTTCTCCAACTGGGGTCTTCATTTCTTTTACCCTTTTGGGAATAAAAATAAATGAAAATGATGTGGCTTTGACTACTTTATTTAGGGAAATAAATTTAAAATAACTCTCATTAAAAAAATAAAGATTTTGAGCGATACTACCTTGGGGAAAAAAACTCCTAATAGAAGTGTGGGTTACAGCCTTATAGAAGGATTTAGGATTCAGGACTTTGAAGAAAACTGTGGCAGCATGCAACAGATATATAAGTGAATTAAGGGGGATTTGAGGGGAGAGAACAGATGGAAAAAGAAGTATGAGACACGGTTAGAGTGAGAAGAGGGAGTACATGGCTTTCAAACAGCAGTGAGCTAGTAGTGGATTTTGAGAGGAGGGGGGAAGGGGCTGAGCTGATACATGACGCTTTGCAAAATAGGGAAAACATGAATCGACTATCTGTCCATTGTAGTTACTGATCTCCAACTCTTATAATTCTTTAACTCTTAACAGGATTCAACCTTTGACTTCCTTGAGCAGTCATGTATGCGTCGTACCAGCTGGCGTTGAGGTTCTTGTTAGGATGAACGTGTCACCACAGGAAACAATCTTGGTTCAACGTGGAACTCATTCACACTGTTCCCTCAAAATACTTCTTTCGGTCCCACCCTTATCTTCCATGAACCGTGCTTTGGATCCCTCAGGATTTACATGTTAACTGTGTTTTTACGCTTACGCATATAACCAGCAGCCTAGCCCACACAAATACAAAAAAGTTTCATCAGTTAGAACAAATTGAAAATGGCCAGATTTCAGCAACACAACTCGTAATGATAAAAGATTTGCACATGAAGATGATCAAGGAAGAAGAGAGACTGTCGAATCACATGGTCAGCTTGGAGGAGAACATAGCAGACCATCCAATGGCCGTGATTGCAAAAAGGTTGAGTCGGTAGGTGAATCAAGTGGAGAAGTAGATCGTGCACTGGATGAACATGAGAGTTCTATGACGAATATGCTGCAGGGGGGCTGATAAGCTGAGGCTAAGCAGGCTAAAGGAATTACTTGGCACATTAACTCCACTGCAGGGCGTGGATTTTCTTGCGACAGGTAAGAAGCTTCACCTTTGCCTGCATTAGTGGGGAAAAACAAGAGATAATAGGCATGGTAGGAAATAAGAATTCTCTATATATGGATAGCATAAGCATGTGACACAGCCAGTTCCCTGGATAAATTCTCAGGTTTGTTTACTTGAATGTTTAATGTAAAAGCAAAATTATATATTCCTTAATGAATGTTTTTAGTTTCAATTTTCATTGAAATCTAGGTTATCAAGTTTTACGGCTGAAATTTGAAACAAAAAACAAAGAGACCATATATAATGTGTCTGTGTGCTTGTGACCAATTTTGTTTTATTTTATTTAAGGTGTGTTCCAATTCCAAAGCAATAAAACCCACACTTCCTCCGCGATGAATTTAGGAGATTAATTAATAAAGAGCCTGGACCAAAAAATCACTGCTTTTTTGGTTAGGGTAAAAGAGAAGGGAAAAAGAATAAGGGAGGTGGTCAATGGCTTATCATTGCTGATTTATCCACTTGCAAGCCACCCCAGAAATAAGACAGAAGCATTGGTTGTGGCTCTTTATAAACCCATAATAGAATCAAACAAAATGTGAATGCAGTGCAAAACTCTGAAACCAAAATTCATTAAAAACAAATTAAAGCAACCATGTACCTCAGCAACTAATTGTTCACCAGAACAGGAGTGAAAAGAGAAAATCCAAACATATGATCTATTAATTGGTAGAGGATCGATTTGAGTCATTGCTTATTACCATTATAACCTCGTGGATTCATCTCTAATTGGTTTTAAGTTTATAAAGCTTAACTTATTACATGTCAAAGACTACCTAACATTTGTAATACCAATATCAAATATTGCAGGTTATGACAATTATTCATTATCTTGATGCAAGAAGAAAATATCTTGTCGTGCCGTGGTGAGCTAAGAAGTTTAAAATGCTCTGAAGATGTTCCCTCCACCAATTGTTCAAATCCTCTCCAGTAGGAGTAGGACAACCCCATAATATGGACCTAACCGAACATCACAGTCTATCCCAAGGTCCAAGCAAAGAGACAGTTATGTAATTTGCATAGCAGAATGAATTCTTCCATCACATGTCATGGGATGTTTGGTCTATTTATCAAGAACCCAAATTGGGGATTTGAGATTTCACAGCTAACAATTGCAAGAGAGGAGAACAAAAACATCAAGATAAGTGATTCGATCTAATGAAAATGAAAGAAAATTTGTGTGTAATTTATGGCCAAACCAGGCAAAAGAATTTTCAAATGTAGCTTCATAGTGTCCACTAACTCCTCATTACAAAACATCCTAAGGACTAATAAACGTAGAATTGTTACCAGGTGATTCAACAGAGGCCTAGACAGTTTAATAATATCAATTAAACTTATAGCTTGTAAAGAGTTATGTTTATCGACCCCAATCACGTTTAGAGAAGCAAGAGATCTCAATTATGAACTAACTCTAGTACTGGATGGGTCAGTTGGTAGAACAAAGTATAGAAGGCTTGAAAAGATGAGTGATTCTAATGAACCCAAAGAAGACTGTAGCGCTGATATGTGGCCCAATGATATTTTATTGCTTTTTAATCACCCACTAGCCATCATCTCTGATATGGAACTTGTGTTTGTGGCAAATATTATTGGTCATGTGTGGGTCAGTTGGTCAAACTGTACCCACTTGGAAAAACTCCATTCGAAGAGGCTTATGGAACTCTTAAAATGGGACCCATTTGATTGATGGGAGTCCACGTGGAGTGGTACAAAGCATGGACCAATTTCAAATCAAATGCAGGACAATTCAGTGATGTTGAAAGTTCTGAACCAAACGAATAGAAGATTTATGAAGTGGCCAGAATATCCTATTTTAGAGAGCGAGAGTCAGAGCACTGAACTCTTTTCTTTCTTGCTTTAGGGGACCATATTGAACTACAAGTTCAGATTCATCATTAGCTACCCTCTTTGGAGTTTGAACAATTACTAATTGACTTACCGTAGAGATGTGTCCCCATTGACTTACCAAATACAAAATTACACCCTGCAACCAAGCTGTATTACCGACTGGGATCTGATCCAGCTTGTTTTACCAAAGCAATTGTCAAGAAAATCTACCATTTACATACCAAAATTAGGTGCCATTTGTGCGTATTTCCATGAATTTTATAGATATACAATATCCGAATTTTGTTTTTTACTTGCAGGGATCTCCGCCACTTCTTTCCCATCGTCATCTCATCAGCATAATGCTGTACGAAAGCAAACTTTCCCCCACCAAATAATTATAGCCGTTGGATCCCTGATGCAAAATATCAGCAATCTAAAATTGTACAATACTAAATGTAGGAGGAAATTATGTCCAGTCCTTCATGATAGACGCATCCAATTGGTGCTATTTTTGAACAGAACTGCTTTTTTCTGTTTTTTTATTTTTGGAATTCATGTGTCGTAAAACCTTTGCAGTTTTGCTACAAAAATAAACCAAATTTTGAGCCATTTTCCAAGGGGATAATTTCTAGACGTGCCTACTGCCTATTGGCAAGGTGAATTTTGAATCAGCCACCCTATCCCCTTCTCTCCTCCTTTGTAGAAAAAATTTGACCCATTTGTCTTGGTTTCTTAACCAAGGAAACTATAGCAAAAATTCAAAACTATGGATGGTTTTATCCCTTAATTCATTGTTACTTGCAGAACCTTTAGCATTAATTATTGTAGCAGGAGGAGAGATTATGGAGAAGAAAGGGACAGTATTGATGCACAGGTTTGAGCTTGGGCGGTTACTCGGGCAAGGGACATTCGCCAAGGTTTACTATGCCAGAAACCTGACAACAGGCCAAAGCTGCGGCATTAAAGTTATCGATAAAGAGAAGATAATGAAGGGAGGTTTGATAGATCAAATCAAGCGTGAAATCTCAGTTATGCGCCTTGTTAAGCATCCCAATATTGTTCGGCTCTACGAGGTCATGGCTAGCAAGTCCAAGATATATTTTGTAATGGAATATGTTCGAGGTGGTGAGCTTTTCAACAAGGTTGCCAAAGGGAAGCTCAAGGAAGATGCCGCCCGGAACTATTTCCAACAATTGATTGCAGCTGTTGATTATTGCCATAGCAGGGGGGTTTATCATCGGGATTTGAAGCCTGAGAATCTCCTCCTGGATGAAAATGGGAATCTGAAGGTTTCGGATTTTGGATTGAGTGCCTTGACAGAATCAAGGAGACAAGACGGCCTTCTTCACACGACTTGTGGAACTCCAGCCTATGTTGCACCAGAAGTTATCAACAAGAAAGGCTATGATGGAGCCAAAGCAGATATTTGGTCATGTGGGGTCATTCTTTACGTTTTGTTGGCAGGTTTTCTTCCTTTTCATGATGAGAATCTAATGGAAATGTATAAAAAGATATGCAGAGGAGAATTCAAATGCCCACAATGGTTTCCTCCGGAAGTTCGGAAGCTTCTTTCAAGGATTCTTGACCCCAACCCAGGCCAAAGAATCACGGTGGCTAAGCTCATGGAAAACAGTTGGTTCAGGAAAGGATATAAACATATCGATACCCCACCACCATCCCCTCACGCTCGTAGCTTAGACTTGTTAATTAGCGATGTTCATGCTGCTTTTGACTCGTCAGGTTGTGAAAACAGTTATCAGAAGGGAGCAAGAGTACCAAGATGCCCTGTCAAGCCTAGCTATTTCAATGCTTTTGATATTATATCTCTTTCACAAGGTTTTGATTTATCAGGTTTGTTTGAGAAAGATTTGAATCAAAGAGATTATTCACGATTTACGACTAGAAAACCAGCCACAGATATCGTTTCTAAATTTGAACAAATAGCTCAGACCGAAAGTTTTAGCATGAAGAGCAAGGACGGAAAGGTAAAATTGCAGGGCAGCAAGGAAGGGAGAAAGGGACAGCTCGCTATAGATGCTGAGATTTTTGAAGTCACGCCTTCTTTTTATGTGGTCGAGATGAAGAAAACCGCCGGGGATACTTTGGAATATAAAAATTTCTGTAACCAAGAATTGAAGCCTTCGCTGAATGATATAGTGTGGACTTGGCAAGGAAATGAGCAGCAAGCCAGCAACAATTATAGCCAGAAACTGCTTTGAATCTTCTTTTTTCCCTGGATAGAAGGGGATTTCTACAATCTTTTTCGTTCAAATATATATGTAATTGCTGCCAAAGAGATAGCTTCTTGCCCACCTTGAATTTCAATTTTTTTTTCCTATCTCCAAGTTTAAAGAGGGTTTTAGTTTATGTGCAAATTAACTTTGCTTATAAAATTCTAATAAAGAAAAACAAGCCCAGGATGAGATTCTCAAGTCTTGCCATAGCATTTAACCACTTTTTAATTAGACAATAGCACTAGCGGAGTCCAGATAAGTTGCAAATTCAGGACCAAGTTTGGCAAATGGTAACCTATTCAAACCAAGAATCCCATGCTTCAAGCTCATGAATTCCTACTTTCGAAGAAAGAAACCTCTTCAATTTTGGCAAGTGAATTGAAATGTCATTAAGAATTAAAAAATTTCTCCAAGCCATGATAAAATCTCAAAAATAAAAAGACCAGTGCCCAAGAATCCCGGCTTTTTCTCCAGTAGGCCCGATCTGAACACAACTGGAAATTGTGCTTGCATCAGTTTGTACATGGTAGTGCTTCTCACGTACTAAATTTAATATTCGAATATCTGTAAGTTGGTTACTAGACCTTTTCTTCGTGCATGTTAGGTTTTATTGTGTCCTTTTGATTGCAAGACAGGCCCCTGCGAAGCCGAGGGTCAAACTTTGGCGACAATGCTCTGTAACACTAAGGACCTAGAGGTATGGAGAACACCATGAACTCACTCATGCCTTGCTGAATCCTGCCTGCTTCTATCAGAACTCCAATGGCTGCTATCAATCCTTTTGTCTTATCTCAGGCAACGATGTAGCTCTATTTATGTATACTTGATCAAGGATGCAAACAGGCACAACGATGAACATATTACAAGAAAAACAAATTTAACGCCATCTTGAAAAGACAATTAACTGGAAAATCTAGACTTAAAAGATTTTTGATTGAGATGGCTCAAGAAAAAAACAAAAACAGTACCACAAAATTGTGACTTTTTAAAAGACTGAGAAAAACAAACGAAATGTAATAAAAAAGAAGATTAATTAAATCAAACATTTCCATTACAAAATGTTAACAAAAGATGTGTGTAGAATTCAAACAAACGTATTCCAGAAAAGGTTAAAATTTTCAACGAATTTTCAATCTGTGATGCTGGCTTTCACTCATTTCTGATCTATTTGTCTCTCTTTCATTCGAGGTTGGCCATTAAAAACAACTGAAACTGTAGAAAGATAATGACATAGGAAAAGCCAGTTTCAAATCGCGTATTTGGCTGTGCTAATGAATGATGATAACTAAAGCATCCTATAGGGGGAGAAAAAAATGCGTTTGACCAGAAAATTGATCCATCTAAATCCTAAAATACAAAACATAGAACCAACCAAAGTACCTACTCACTTGACTAAAATTATTATCGTTGGGAGACTGAATAAAAAGTAGCACATGCAATCTACATTGCTCTTGAATCTGGGATTCTCTGGAAATTCTTGATTGACACATGAATCTCTATTATGGAAGCATTCAGCCATTTCCATATTTGTTAAGCACACTGTCATTGCATATGATAACAGGAAATATCAGAACAGAATATATCTAAGGCATTATTAATTTTGCTGTTTAAGGCTTTAACGGGATTTTTTTTATAATTATTTGAAAAATTAATCAAATATTCAGAGCCAGATTCGATTTTTAGTAATTTGCAAAATGAACATGTCGGCATCGCTGATAGCTTGATTTGCAAGAAAAGGCATCTGCTGCAGGTCTTCTTTTTAACTACATTATTGCATAATCATTTAATCTCAACACTACAACTTCACTCTCTTTTTTATAATAACTGATCTCACTTTTTTTTTTTAATTTCATCAAGATTGATTTTATCATTCATTCGAATGAATTCTAAGTCATCTAAGGGACAGAAAAAAAAATCATAAATGGCTAAACTGTTAATTGCCTCATCTGGACAAAATGGAGAGGCCAACACATATTGAATTGACATCAAAGGACAGATGAATTAAATGTTTAAGTAAATCTTATTTAAAATAAGGGAATGGAATAGAAACAAATATTGTTTCAGTACTCTTGGAGTAGTCCTTACCCATGTTTTTCTTTCACACATCTCCATCTTGTGGAAATGCAACATGCCATCAGACAACTAGTTGGAACTTTCTGTCACATTTGCGTAATTAGGCATGAAAGTAAACAGTTGAAAGTGGATAAGATGTTACTTGTGCGGCTTGCATTTCACAGCAAACGTACAACCCATGGACAGAAAGGCACGAGATGCAATTCTGGCAAGACACTATACAAACATTTACGCGCAGGCTATCAGATTTTGACTTGTAATTGTCTTCATACCAATATACATAGGTTTCCTTTCACACGTATTTTGATCGTACCTTACATTATCAAGACTTTTCCGCTTCACGTGAACTCCATTCGAGTGGGAGCCGCACTATCCACCCATCCAAAACCTTATTAAGGGTCAATAAGAACACGACTAAACTAGAATGTATTCTATCTACGACCTTAAGTGGAAAGACGGGCAAACATTACTACGAGAAGGCGAAAACTTTTCCGCATACATAAAAAAAATCTCCTAATCACCATACCTTCAAAACGGCTGCTTCACATTTTTTATGGTTCCAAATTAGGTTTTAATTCTTCTAGTTAAAACCAACAAGATCGACAAACTTTCATATACCAGCAGAAAACACTAAACTCTGCTGGCCACATGGATTTTGTAACTCATTTTAGATTTTGAATTGAAATTTTACAATCCCAAAAGTACAGAAACAAAATTTAGTCAAATTATTGTAAAAAAAATTATCATTTTTTGGGTGGGTAAATAGACCAATCTCGTAATTTGACAACATTAATGTGTCATTAATTCATTTCTCAATAAAGTTGATGAGTATATACAAGCCAGAAATCCAATTGCTAAGATTAGTAGAAATTTGTATCCAATTCCCTGTAATCTAATCTATCCTTCTCGATACAAGAATAGATCATAGAAACAAATATATCAAGTCGTCTAAAGCCTTAATAGCAAGCCAAAAACAAAATCGAAAGGAGCGAAAAAAAGAATCGTTTATGATACAAAAGCCTTAGCAAAAGGAATAGAAAAACAGAGAAAGGGAAAAGCTTACCCTTTTCCCTTCCTCCGCTCTCTCTATCTCTATTCCGTATCCGAAGGTAAATATGAAGCGGCAGCAGCAGCAGGTCCTGATTCCTCCAGCATCAAATTCTCTAACCCAGGTTTCAGTTCCCTGTTACAAAACTCCTCATACTCTCCTCGGTCCCCTCCTTTCTTTTTCACTTCTACAACAACCAAAGCAGGCGTCAGCTCGAATATCTCAGCAGCAATCGTCAATGGCCCTTTCACCCCCTCTCTAGAACCCTCCAAGCTCACTCTACAATCCTTTTTCCTCACTGTAAAACTAACCACTTTGGCTATCTCCTCCAATTTCGATATAATTTTCGAAACCGGCGCCCCGGACACAAACCTCGCCCCTTCGTCTCCGTCAAACAATCCAGATAAATTAAACCCCGGGGAAAAAGAGATAAGATCAAACGCATTCAAACTAGCTGGCCTCGGCAATGAAGCGACTTTCCTCCTATTTTCAAAATCAGCTTCTGATTCAGAATATGATGAATGGTCCGAACATGATCCCCCGTCATAATCGTCCTCCTCAACACTGCAAAATTTATCATCTTCAATGTAAAATTTAATATGTTTAAACCCCTTTTTAAACCAACGATTCTCCATGATTTCCGGGATCGTTATTCTCGTTTCGGGATTCGTATCCAGAAGCTTCGTAAGTAACCTAGTTAACTCAGACGAAAACCATCTCGGACACCTAAACTCACCCTTGTAAATCTTCTTATACATAGCCATAACGTTATGATCGTGAAACGGTAAATACCCCGCCATTAAAACGAACAGAATTACCCCGCAAGACCAGATATCTACTTTCGCCGCATCGTATCCTCTCCTCGCCAAAACTTCCGGTGCCACGTAAGCAGGGGTCCCGCAAAACGTATGAAACAAACCGTCTTGTCGGATCTGATCCGAAACGGCGCTCAACCCGAAATCGGAAACTTTCAAATCCCCGTTTTCATCGAGGAGTAGATTCTCGGGCTTCAAGTCGCGGTGGTAAACGCCGCGGGCGTGACAGAAATTGACAGCTGAGATTAATTGCTGGAAGTATTTCCTGGCGACGTCTTCTTTTAATCGGCCTTTGGCCACTTTGTTGAAGAGTTCACCACCACGGACGTATTCCATGACGAAGTAGATCTTAGATTTGGTGGCCATGACTTCGAAGAGTTGGACGATGTTCGGGTGGCGCACGCGGCGGAGGATGGCGATTTCGCGCTTGATGTGAGCGATTAACCCACCTTTGAGCACCTTTTCCTTGTCGATTACTTTGATGGCTACGCTGTCACCGGATTTGATGTTGCGAGCGAGGTAAACTTTAGCGAAAGCGCCATGTCCGAGGAGTTTCCCGACCTCGTACCGTCCTAATAGAAGAGCTGGGCCGCCGTTCGTGTCTTTCTTTGCCGAGGCGGCGACGGAGGTGAAATCCATTGTCGTGAAGGTTAGGGTTTGGTTACTTGAGATAATGAAATTTGAATGGTTAATGATTGGCCACTTGAAAGCGGAAAATTTGAGTCTTTTTTCCTCTGTTTTTGGTTGAGAGGTTGGGTGAGTGGTCTAAAGAAATTGAATTTGTTACGAGGTTGGAGAAAAGATTTGCTTTTAAATAGGAAGGGAATATACTTTCCGTTTGTTTTTCTAATTTGTTTTTTTTCTTAAGTTCTAATAATAGTAGTTTCTAGGCTGTATAAAAAATCTCTAAATTAAAATAAATAATTATTTAAATTTTTATTATTTTATTAAAATTAATTAAATAATTATTTTATTTATTAGACAAAAATATATTAATAATCATCATTAATTTTCATTCATTTAGAAGGTTGAATTAAATAAATAGATATTAAAATTTTTTAATTAAATGAAAATAAATATTAACAAATTTAATTAATTATAATAAAATGATAAAAATTTGAATAACTATTTAATTTTAATTTATATATTTTTATATTTAAGATTATTTTTTGCCTTTTTATTTTATATGTATATTATTATATGGATGTGTCAATTAGGTTGTGTTATACCTATATGAGCCATTGAAAAATTAATTCATGTATTAATGGATTGTGTCGATCCAACATTATTATTTAACATGTTGTAGTGGTATAGTTCATGAAAAGTTAAAGAGCATGACCCAACATGACATATGGCACATAGATTTTTTGGTATTGTCTTGCTTAACACGATACTATTCTTCATGCCATATGGAACAAAGTATACTCCATTATCAGTTTCTTAAACTTTTATCATTATTTAGGATTTTTTTTTTTTTTCAACTATTTTTAAAAATTAATATATGAAATTAATACACAAAGCATATAATTAATATAGTTTAACAAAATATATATGTTTACTAATAAAAATTAAAAAAATCTATCAAAATAATATATGAAAATTAACAAATACTAATATTACATATCTAATTTAAAATATATATAGATATCATATTATTTTTTTTTATTATTTTCATCATATGATGATTATTTATATAATGTGTTTTATCTTAATATAGGTTTTTTCATAATCTTTCTTTAAGTAATATATATTTCATAATTATTTTTTAAAAAATAATAAATCAAAATAAAAAATTTATAATTTTATTTACTAATACTTTAAATATTTGATAAGCAGATTTGTTGATACAATTTAATTTCAATAAAACTACTAATATAAAGTATCAAAAGGACTAAAAAACGTCTATTATATTAGAAAAGTAACATAAAATATAATTAAAGACCAATAGATTATAAGTTAGCACAAATGACACATTAGTGCTTATGTGTGTCGTTGTGCCAACTCATGTACTACGTGCTTACACTACCTTTGATGAGTATATCATACCAATCTAATAAAATCAAAATCTTTAATTCAGCATGAACTAAGTATATGAATCGTGCTTAACATGACCTATGATTATAGCAATGAATCAGTCAAAAACAGTCCATACCATATTAAATTGTGTTATGTTATGAGTTGTACAATCTATTTTACACCTCTATAATAACATATAAAATTATTTTCAAGAATTTTTTGAACATATAAAAAAGATCTTATCTAGTTACTGTTTATATTGCAAATTCATAATTTTTTTTTGTTTATCAAATGTAAATTAAAAATATATAATATAGTTTTTATATGAAAAAAAAAAGTGATTATCAACGATAATACATTCATAGTCACTTTCGATCGAGAGGGCGAGAGATTCATACAAGTGCAAAGAGTCAAGAGTAGGGGGCAGGCCCAACCCAAATGTAACCCACTTACCTTTTGTTGCCTAGGGAGTCAAAGATCATTTGGTTAAAGATCAGCAAAATGGAGCTACTGATGATTCCAACACAGGATTATGACCCAAATGTGAAGCGTACGCGTGAGGTTTTCATCTAGAGCACCTGGTAAGGAACTTTCTTTTTTCCGAGACAGCTAGATTGTCACCATCTGCAAAAGACCCACATTTGGATTAATCTCCAGTCTCCAATTATATCAAGATGGAACACCAAACTTTGACTCCCAGAAAGAAAGTTATGCATATGGAGAAAGCTTGCCCACAACGATATATTCTGTTTTTAGGAGATCTTCTTACTGCCACTGATCAATACAATGATCAAAAGCAGGGGCCCCATGGACAAACAATGAGCCCATTTTTTTGTCACTCCGGGTGAGGCAAAGCTGGGACCTGGTGCGTAATGGTTAAACTGACCAACCTTCGCAACAAAGGAGCACCGCAGGGAAGATCAAAGAAGCAAACCAAAGGGCTTTAACTATTGGGAATTGGCAATAGGTAATTTGGTCCATGGAAGGATTGTTTTTCAGCAAATCACTGCGTCAATGTGATATTTATGACCGAGTCAGAGTTAGTCACTGTTGACAAATTGCACAGTCAAACCCACAGCGACAAAGCACATCAACACAATTCACATCGTTACTGCTGTCCTTTATACCCAAACGCCGTTAACTTGCACAATCCTACTTCACTAATTTATGAACTTTGGAGTCACCTGGAATTTAAGAAGTCGTAGCAACCAACTCCCCCTTCTCTTCCCCTATCTCTATCTTCTCTCTCCCCGCTTCACACCCCTATAGATAAAGTCAAGCATAAGACAATTTTTTTCATAATGACTATCGTTCTTTACTCTGCTTCCTTCCCCCCTTCCTCTCTCAATCTCTGAGCATGGGAATGCAACGAAATGCGAAAAGGTCGATGCTTGAAGAGTTGAAGTGAAGGAATGGAAAAATTTAGCAGATTTTTACTACTGTTTTCCCTTGTGATAGCGGTAAAATCGACATGCAACAGTACAGACTACGGATTGGTTTCTAAAGCTTTTAAATCAGTCTCTGGATTCAACTTCTCTTCGTTGAAATCCCAGTATGGGAACTGCTCATATCCTCAAATAAAGGTATTAAAGTTCTCTTAGAAGAATTTAACTGGTAGTAATTCATGGAAATTTCTCAGGAACATGTCACAGTTGCACACCATTGATCTCTCCAACAATTCTCTTCAAAGTTCTGTTCCGGGTTGGTTATGGTTCGTTCATACGCTGGTTGAGGTTAATCTGTCCAAAAATAAGTTTGGAGGGACTACTGGGTTTGAACTCACCTCGGGAAATGGTTCGTAGATGCGGGTGCTAAACCTTTCAGCTAACGGGTTCACCAACTTGGTTAAAACCTCTGATTTTTCCAAGCTTCAATTTCTTGACCTTTCCCACAATGATGTTGGTACTCTTCCCTCTGGGTTCACCAACCTGACCAAGCTGGAGCACCTTGATATTTCAAGTTGCAAGATTTCGGGCAGTGTAAAACTTTCAGCTCTTCATTCATTGAAGCACTTGGATGTATCAAACAACGCCCTCAATGGTACTTTCCCTTTTGATTTCCCTCCAGTCAATAGCCTAAAGTTCCTAAACATTTCGCTCAACCACTTCAACGGTTCAGTTGGCTTTTACAAGTTCCAAAGACTTGGCAAATCTGCTTTTATTCACGGTGGGAATTTCGTTTTTAATACTTAAAAAGAACACCAAGCAATCACATTACAACCCATCCCCTGACCCCACCTCACAAAATCTTCCATAAACATTTACCCCTGAAAAAACGCAGTAAGAAACATAAATCCAACTCAAAGACCAAAGCTTTGGTCATTGGTTTATCAGGTTCATCAGGGTTTCTACTTGCTTCCCTTGTGTTTTGCATCTTTTGCACATATAGAAGAAAAAAACTGGCAAGGAGAAACAAATGGGCAATCTCCAAATCGGTTCAACCAAATTTCAAGATGGAAAAATCAGGGCCCTTCTCTTTCGAGACAGATCAAGCTCATTGTCACGGACTAAGCTTTCTCTCAACAAGTACTAGCCCGTGTGGTACTTGAATGGACGCTTCCACCCAAGTCAGCTTGCAATAGATCGAGATCTAAACAAATAATCATAAACCATGGTTAGTCTCAAGCATTCACAATAAGGCACAATATATCGAGGTTAATCTCAAGCATATACACACAACAAGGCACATTCACATTGAGAAAGAAAGAAACGCATCGAGGCAACAATCGAAAGTGAATTTTATTATAAACGGGAATCATACATCGGGATCTCCCACCATCACCAGGGCCAGGGGGCAGCCTTTGTGGGTGGCCTAAGCTCGCATAGCACCCGGTGAGACAGCCCAACATTACGCTGTCGACTCACCCCCTAAAGAGCCTTAGAACTTTTAGAGCTATGCTACCAGTAACCGTTACAATGTTTAAAATGGGAACACTTTTCCTAGCACAAGGGATTTACCCGGTCATGGCCTTATACATGGGTGGCTCATGGCAACCTAAGTCCCGGTCATGGCCCTATACAAGGGCGGCTCATGACATCCTCTCCCATCTATTTTATCGACGTCCTCATCCACTTGCTGGCTTGAAATTCTTCAATCTTCCTTTGAAATCTTTGGAGGTCGTGTTCTCTCTCCCAACTGGTTTCTTCTAGTCCTAAGCCCTTCCACTTTATTAAGTATTCCCAAACTAGTCTTCGAGATATCTTGGTTTTCCTGTCGGTTAAGATCTCTTCGACTCGACGCTCTGAGGGTAGCTTCATGGTGATGGTGGCTCTGGTTGGCTCACTTTGGCTAATATCTGTAAGATCTGCATGGAAAGGCTTCAAGTTGCTTACATGAAATACTGGGTGCACCTTCATCCACTTTGGTGGATTGATTTTGTAAGAAGCGTTCCCCACCTTAGAAATGACCCTTACTGGACCTTTATATTTGCGCACCAGTCTACGATCTCTCTTTCTTAAGAACCTGGTTTGTTCTGGGACTAGTCGGACCAGAACCAAATCACCAACTTGGAATTGCTGAGCTCTGCAATTCTTGTCTGTCCATTTTTTCATCCGCTTTGATGTCTTTTTCAGGTAAGCTTGTGCAATCTCTGTGTTTTGTTTCCACTCCTTGCTGAAGTTGAAAGCTCTCGGATTCTTTCCTCCATATTGTTCCAAGGAAGTGTGGGGTAGCCTTGGTAGTTGTCCGGTGACCACCTCAAATGGGCTCTTGTTAGTGGAAGAGCTCTTGTTAGTGGAAGAGCTCTTGTTAGAATTAAAGCAGAGTTGAACAACGTTTAATAATGAAGGCCAGTCATTTTGGTTGGCTTGGACAAAGTACCTCAAATATTCCTCCAATAATCCATTGAAACGTTCCGTTTGGCCATCGGTCTGAGGATGGTAGCTCGAAGAGATGTTGAGTTGGGGCCTCCCTCAAAACATCGTCAGTGATAGAGATCTGGGACTAGTCGGACCAGATCGGTGACGAGGTTAGTGAAGGAAGGGAGTGGCGTTGACGCGCTTGACCTGAGGTTGAGACTCGGTGATGAATCAGAGAGTGAGATGGTGGAGAGTCTTCGAGTGGGATACTTGTGTACGGCGGAGTCACCTGGGAAAAGGCCCACGATGCAGCAAGTTCTGGGTTTACTCAAAGACGTACATCCAGCAGTGGATTTCAACTGATTTGATGTGTAAAAGTAAAACTCACGCCTCCAATACCCTTTGGAGGTAACGTTCACGCGCTGTTAAAACACTTGAGAATGAAAATGAAGTTAAATTTTTTGGAACGGACCATGCCTTATTGTTTTTCAAATTGTAATTTTTATTTATTTTATTTTGCTTTTTGTTGCGCACACTGTACATAGTAATATAAAAGACAAGAATTTATGGTTTAAAAATAAGAAAAAAAATGAATTGGGTTTCTAAATCCAATTTTAACGGGCTATTTGATCCAAACAAAGCCGAACCTAGCCCTTAGGTCTACAAATTGGACGCGATTGGATCTTTAGTTTGGACTCCAGCCCACTTTCAGATCCACCATTCAGCCCCTGCCCGGCGCGTGGTCCTGATTTTCCCTTCGAAAATCAGCCTTCTTTTCCCGTTCGGTGGTAACCGAGCAGCTCCACTGGTATCTCCTATCAACCGATTCAGAAGTCCAAACCCTAACTATTCGAATCCATAAACCCTAATCACCTCTATAACTAATTCCACCAATTTTGAATTCAGTTCAAAGTCCCCCAAAATTCAGGAACCCTAGGTTCCATGGCGTCAAGGAAGAAAGAATCCGAAGGAATTGCCTTGCTATCCATGTACAACGACGAAGATGACGAAGAAATGGAAGGCATCGATGAAGACAACCACCAACAAAACCAACAAGAAGAAGAAGAAGAAGAAGAAGAGCAACTGCCGGAAGATGAAAAAGAGTACAGAGAATCAAACAACAACATGGAAGAAGATTCGAGAACCAAGGCAAAAACCCCGCCTTTTCCTCACCAAACCTCCACTCCTTCGCAACGACGGCCGCAGCCTTCCGTTTCGTCGCCGCAGCAACATCAGCGAGTGCTTTCTTCCAAGAGAAGTGGCATAGGAAGGCTGACCATTGTTGATTACGGCCACGATGAAGCTGCCATTTCCCCGGAACCCGAGGTAATCCCTCTCTGCCGCACCAAAGGCTGGGTCCTTTTTTTTTTTTTTTGGAAATTCCTTGATTGTTTAATGATTTTTGGTTTAGATTGATTTTTCTTGTTTAAGTACAGGAAGGGGAATTAGGAAGCAATGATGACCTCATGTTTGGTATAGAGCATCGAATTGCTAATGGTACTTATTTATTTCTCTTTTTCTTTTGATAAATTTAACTTCTAATGTTACCATTGAATTTGCTGGCTTTCTAATTTAGTGTTTGTTCGCAGGTGATTTTCAAGGATTAACTCTTCCAGCAGCTGTTCAGGGAACGCCGCAATCATCAGATATACAACCATTACAACCTGAGACTGTGAACAATGCTGTTAGTGAATCAGAAGGTGTAGAAGTTGATGTATATGTTTCTGTAGACAATGTTGATCCCTTGGATAAGTTTCTTCCACTGCCACCAAAAGCCAAGTGCTCAGAGGAGTTACAAGTAAGTGCCTTTTGTATGCTATCAGTCAGTAATTATATAATTCTTTGGACCTAATGTAAACAAATTGACATTAACCCTATGTAGCCCTATGTAAACAAGCTGCATGTCATACAGTTGTGATGAATTAAAACTGTTGTGTTGGAACTGCTTTGTTATTTATGAGACATAAAGTAGGGTAGGTGTAGTTAAGTTGTTTCTGTTTGCTATCTAATGACCTGCTGATCTTGGCACCCTTTAAGTTGTGGATGCAACTATACTTTGCTTCTGTTTTTCACGGGGCTGAGTTATATTTATAGTTGTGTAATTTCTAGCCTTGCTGCTTTGAACTTCATTTGGTTTTTAGTTAATTACAATGTCAGTTATCCCCTCTGTTCTGCTTAATGAAAGATGAGTAGCTCATGTATTGAATCCTTATGCATGTAGTGGTTGTCATGCTCCTTTTCCGCTCTTTAGTTCAATGAGCATATCTGTTGTTGACAATTTAAATGATCTAAATGTTATTGCTTTTGTGTTTAGTTTAGATTTTCATAACCTTCATTTCTTTGTCATGTTACTGCAGAGGAAAATAGATAAATTTCTCAATTTGAAGCGAGCTGGAAAGAGCTTCAATGCTGAAGTTCGTAATAGAAAGGATTATAGGAACCCTGACTTTTTGCTGCATGCTGTGAGTTATCAAGATATTGACCCAATAGGGTCTTGCTTCAGTAAAGATGTATTTGATCCTCATGGATATGACACAAGTGACTACTTTTTTGAAATAGGTTTATAACAGTTCCTTCTATAATTCTTTCCTCTCCTTTATCTATTGAAAACAGTGACCATGTTTTAATGACATTGGACACATTCAAAGTATTACCTGATGAGTTTTGCTTTATCTTATTTGTTATTGTCAAAGCTTTTGCTGTTTATCCTAGTAGGCTTTCTCATTTTTTTAATCTTCTGTACATTTTTTTTTTAATGCAGAGGCTGATATGAAACGTGAAAGGGAGAGGAAGGAACAAGAAGGCAAGAAGAGCCAAAGGGTTGAACTTATATCCGGCGGAAGTCAATCTGGAGCAGTTCTTACTGCCCCAAAAGTTGGCATGCCCATTGCAGGTGGATCTTTTTTTTGAAGAAATCTTATATCAGTGTATGTAGTATAAGATCTTGCAGTGGTTTTCTTATATTGAGTGATATTGAGGTGTTTCAGCTGTGGCTGCTGGTGGCTTGCCTTCTGCTTCAACTGCCATTGATAACATTGTGCGGGATGGTGGACAGAACAAGAAATCAAAATGGGATAAGGTTCCGACCCATCTATGCAGCTCTATCACTAGTAAGATATCATTGATATCAATTGACTCACTCTCTCTAATTGCTTCATCTAACTTCCAGGTGGATAATGATAGAAGAAAACCTCTTCCTGCTGGGGCTCAGGATTCTCTATCTACTGTTGGAGCACATACAGTTATTTTATCAGCTGCTAATGCCGGAACTGGGTACACAGCTTTCGCGTAAGTCCGATAAGTGGATGGAAAATTGTTATCATCTTCCCTCCTTGATTTCATGCATTTTCATAGCTGCATGGTTTTAATTATTAAAATAAACAACGTAGAGCTAATGCTCATTACTTAGCAAATAGTATAACTCATTTTGTTGTTATATGGCAGGCAGCAAAAACGGTGAGAAACAGAAGAGAAAAGATCCAGTGAAAAGAGGTTGGACAGAAGATCCTGAGCTGATCTTATTTAGTTCTTGGAAGAGTGCTCCAAAAAACTGTTTTGAGGCTAAGCAACATTCATTTGCCTTTTTCCACCTTGCTAATGCCTAGAGTAAAATTTATACAATTTCTTTGTACCTTGTAGATGATCACTCACCCAATTGTAGCTCCATGTTGAAGCTGTAGTGATATAAGTGTTATTGTAATGAATGTTTGGATCTCTCGCTCTCTCTCGTGTACGGAGCTGAAAGCAATCCATTTGCATTGTTTAAAAACATGTATTAACCGAAGGGCTATAATGACCTACCTTGTTTTCTACATGAAAGCATATTCTTGCTATTGTACTGAACTACATGGCTCTCTGTCTCCTAGATGATGTTTTCCAATTGCCACTATTTCATGACCCAGTAAATCCCTATCATACGAATCGATTTATACTTTTTGGCCTTTGATAACAGTTCAACTTTTTTTTCTCAATTGTTGAAATATGCCTACAACTGTTTTTTGTCACCCCTTATTGGATTCATGGTGTTTTATGCTTTTATCTCAGTGAAACAAGCCAATTAGTACCATACATGCGTATGGTACTGAAAATTCTCTTTTCTATGAATCTAACATGATAGTGTGCTACCTCTAGTTCTGGCACATTGTTTTGGTAGATTGTTTTGCCAGTCATATGACCTTTTGTCTTGAATCTGGTATACCTTTTGAGAATTAAAGCTTTATCAAAGCTTCTGCAGCTCTGCCTAATGCCTATCCAACAATGCATTTTCCATTTTAACACTGTCTTCAACTTCTTATAAATGAAAAAATTCGCCGCCTGTTTTGGAGCTTGGAGTACATGAACCCGATAAAAGCGTAATTTGCAGATTGAATAGTATAGATAGATGTCTCAAAAAGAATATAGATGAACCCCATAAAAGCGTAATTTGCAGATTGCATGGTATAGATAATGTCTCAAAAAGAAAATAAAATTGTTGAGAGTGGGATTTGAACCCACGCCCTTTCGGACCAGAACCTTAATCTGGCGCCTTAGACCAACTCGGCCATCTCAACTTTTTTGTTGATGGCTGACATTTTTTTATTGATCTTAACTTCATTTAACACTTTTCAAGCTACAATATTGACAGCTGTTCCGTTTGTTCTTTTTTTTTAGTACGGGGCTGCTCCATTTGTCTTTCCATGTATTGTCAGGTGGACCCAGGTTGCCAGTTTTCAGTGATTTCCCCTACATTACATAAAGGCTGGTGTCCACCCAGAAGTTGACGACTCACACGAAAATCAAGAAATATATTTTATTCAGATTGCGGAGCCAATTGTCTCCGTTTGAGTTACTACTCCCATCCCATCCCAAGCATCATCATCATCTTCTTCTACACTTTGATTCATCACCTCGCACCCTTAACTTCAATCCATATTAGCTGTTGATAAAGGATTTCCGTTCATTAAAGTTTTACTCGAGAGGACATGGCTTTTGTTTCTCTAGAATACCGGCTAATAAGGTGGAGAGAGGAGATGAAGCGGAGAGGGAGAGAGCTCGAGTGGGGGCTCAAAGATCTATGCTGCTTCTCCTGGCATCAAATTAGAGACGTTGGAGAATCGCACACTGTTCCCCTCCACACTTGGTGCCTACTCACATTTAGAGATTATAATTCGTGTTTCTGAATTATATTTGAGATGTGTAATAATATGAATTATTAAAATATAAATATGATATAGATTATAAAATATATTTAAATTTTAAATATGAATATGATATGTTTAATATATATATTATATATGATATAATATGATTAACGCGTATATAATTAATTCATTTAAATACGATATGAATAAATATGAATATATAATAAAAAATAACTAATAAGAATATATATATGCATGTGTCACGGACCTAAGAGGGAGTCCTGAATCCCATATCGAACATAATAGGAGGGTCCCTGGGGTATAAAAGGGTTCACACCATCTCCGCCTTGTGAGGCGCCTTTTGTAGGACAAAACCGTGAGGTCAGGGGGGGCCAGAGCGTACAATACCTCACAAGGGTGTGAACCGTGACGAAAGGCTGATCTGGGACGCCGGAAGGGTGAATGCCCGGGTCCCGGAGCCGCGATACATAAATAGATATAATAAATATGAATATATATAAATAAAATAATTAATATGAATATATATATATACATGAACATAATTAAAATAATAAATAATCATAAACTATTCATTATTTATAACTTAATAAATTTAACATATTAATAATATAAAATATACTTACATTTAAAAAATAAAAATATAATACTCATTTAATATGTATTTAATATATATATTTTTTAATTTTAATTTATATTACATAACTATATTAATTTTAGTATCAAATTTAAAATGATAAACTATTAAAGTTTAAGGAATAAAATAATAATGTATAAGATTAATATTAATATTTATATTGTATTTATATTATTAATATAAAATAATTTTATAACAATTATTAATTCAGTATCATAATTAAATATTTAAAATAAATTTTATATGAAATTAAATAGCTAATTAAGTATTATAATTAAAAGATTAAAAATTAAAGTAATCTTTATATGTTATATTAAATTAAAACAAATATAAAAAATATGTTAAATATATTAAACGTATATTTATATAATAATATTAAATTAAACGTATTATTCGTATTGTATTACATGTTTAGATGAATTAACACATATATGATACTAATTATATTATATCAAAATTCGTATCGATACGAATAAATATGAAACACGTTTTTTTTAAACCACATACAAATTTTTTTATGTTATTTTCTTACCATATTACTATGTTGCATTTGAACTTATCAAGTCTATTCAGATCCCTTTTATTTTTTCAAACATTGTATCACCAAAAAAACCTTTTATAGAGATTGATTAATTATGTATTCGTTAAAATCGTTTAAAGACATTTGAATGCATAAAAATAAATGCATTATTATTATTAGGAATTTTTATAACATGAAAGCATAAACTTTCAATTTTATTACCAAACCTTGCTTTAATGATATTAAAAAAAAAAATTTGTTACTTTTTATGATGCATCATGATAGCAAGTAGATTTGAGTCATTTGGTGGTTATTATTAAAGGAATTGCAAAAAGTATCTACTTTTTTCTTCGTGGCTTAAAAAGAATTGTTACCTCGTTAATGAACCGCCAAGGTTTTTTTTTTTTACTTTGCATAGATAATAACTTTGGCCAACAAAATTTCCAAAAGCTTTTGCGATTATCATATCATAACCCATAACTTTAAAAAAAAAAAAATTGATTATAACCATAACTCACTTAAAAAAAAAAGCAAGAAAATGGTAAAAAGTAGGATAAGGAGCAAGAGAAATAAAAAAGTAGATTAAGCTTATATTTAATCTTTAAAGATCATAGCATAATTAATGTGGAGATATATTATTTGTTTTAATTAAAAAACTTCATGATTTTATGTTATAAAAGGTATTTCATAAGTTTTGAGTTTAAATTTTAACTTATATATTATAACAGATATTCAAAATATTTTGATATAAAATTAAGTATCACAAATTCTTCTTATTAAAATTTGAGTTTCGTCAAACTTAATACAAAATACACAATATCATATAACCTTACATATAAAATTAAAATCATGCTAGATATTGAAATTTTAAAAATGACTTTGATTGGTATAATATTTAACTCTTGCAAGATTTTAGAATTAATTTTCATGATATAATACTTAACTCCTATCCAATTGATAACCGTTCAAATATTATTTATGGATATTCATACATAATTTACAAAATATTATTTATTTTAATTTAAAAACTTTACAATTCTATTTTATAAAAAATATTATACAAATTTTTAAATTTTACTTACATACTATAATAAATTTTCAAAATATCCCAAAGATTGAGACATCAGCAAGGTTTTTCAAAGCAAAAGCGTTACTTCTGTAATCCACTATTATTTTTTAATTGAATTGAATGAATAGCCCCCGCGTTCCTTTCTCTTTTACTTTTCTCTCCTTTCAAGAAAAAAAAAATAAAATGTAATTATGAAAAATATTAATCAGTGACTAGTAGTAATACTGGCTAAATGATATTTAAAAAATAAATTTATAATTAATATATTATTTTTACTGAATTTAATGAAAGTAATATATTAAATATAATTTTTAAAATAATAATATTATTATTATCATCCTTAAATGATGTCTACAGACACTTGGATTCATTAATATTAATAAAATTAATTCATAAATAAATGCAAAAGAGAAAAACATTCTGAATTTATGACCAAACCAAATCTTAATTTCAGTTCGCAGTTGCCAATCTGTTGTCATGATCTTTGTCTGTTGGAAGTATTAAAGAAGCTGAGTTGTAAAAATTTATTAACGATACCAACGGTAACATTGAGTTTGGCAGTTTGCTTAAGGGGGTAATCTTGGAATAACGAAAAAAGTTAACGGAACTTTTTTGTATATAAATCAAAAGCATGGAAAAGAAAGAAAAACAAAAGAAAAAAACCTCTGTTAAGTAAAGGGAGTGAAGGCTGAGAGAAGAAAAAGGCCTTTTAGTGGGCGGCAAAGTGCCTAATTTTCATTGCTTTCTTACTTCATTTGTAGTCTCTATATGCACCCTTTTTCTCAGTCTCTCTTTTGCCTCTCTCTTCTTTTTCTATACAATTAATTGATTCTTTCTCCTTTTCTTTCTTTTTCCTTGTTGATTCATTACATTCAAGCTAAAGTTTTGAGTGGATGTTTGCCTGTTTTTCTGTGGTTTGAGCTTACCTATTGATTCTTTGATTTATTTGGTGAATACCCATTTGAGTTTTAGAGGCTAAAAGTAGGTGGTTTAAGCTATGGCAGCTCCAAAACCTGAAGAAATAAGCCACCCACCAATGGACCAACTTCAAGGCCTAGAGTACTGCATTGACTCAAATCCTTCTTGGGGTGTGTCCATGTTTTAAATCTTTTTAAGCTGCATTTTTTTGTTTGTTCTGTGTTTGTAACGCTCTGTTTTACTTGTGGAAGCAGGGGAGGCTATTGCTTTGGGGTTTCAGCATTACATTCTGGCCTTAGGCACTGCTGTGATGATCCCTTCTTTTCTTGTTCCTTTGATGGGAGGAACTGATGTAATTCACTTTGACTTGTCAGCATTACAAAATAATAATATTCTTCATTGATTCTCTTCTTTTTCTGGCCTTTTCCTTTCATCAGGAACTTGGGATATTCACTAGCTTTCTTTTTCTGATTCATCTATAAACCAGAAAAAAAGTATGAAAATTTTTTAACTTCTATTGTTTGTTACAGTATTTAACAATTTTTTTTTCCATTTTGATGGTTTAGGATGATAAGGTAAGAGTGGTGCAGACACTACTATTTGTTGAAGGGATTAATACACTTCTACAAACACTGTTTGGAACTCGACTACCTACCGTGATTGGGGGGTCGTATGCCTTCATGGTTCCCATTATATCAATAATTCATGATACTTCCTTGATGAGTATCGAGGACAACCACGTGGTTAGTACAATTCTATGATCATTTTTCCCAATCTTCTACTTTCTAACTGTTGCTTTCTTTCTGATCAAGTCCAACCTTGTTGTGGAAAAGGACAATTATCAAGGTCTAAGGTCAATATTTGTGAGACCCACTTGCTTAGCTGGGCTTATTTTGTAATGCTAGCATGCACCCAAAGTCGTCAAATGAGTCACATCGGTGTAATTGTAATCCTGTTTTGGCTTATACTGTTTGGCTGCATTGATAACTCTAATAAGTACAAGAAATTATGAGCAAGGTGCGCCGAACCTTTCTCTTATGTCTCCTAAACCAAACAAAATTAGTTGGAGGCATATTTTTTACTAGGTCTCTTATATCGAACTTCAAGGGACTTCATAGGTTGGACAAGGTGGCAACTAGTATTTCAGATGAAAGAATGTGAGGTGGTGACTTATTCGATGGTCTTTTATGTGTATTCAATATGCAGAGATTTCTAAACACCATGAGAGCTGTCCAAGGTGCACTAATAGTAGCATCAAGCATACAAATTATCCTGGGATACAGTCAGATGTGGGCCATTTGCTCCAGGTGCAGCTTTGATCTTAAATGAAGATTGTGTCAAAATTCAGGAAACATAATTTGATTATTGTCCCCTTTGTCTCTTCAGGTTCTTCAGCCCCCTTGGAATGGTTCCAGTTATTGCATTAGTGGGCTTTGGCCTGTTTGACAGAGGCTTCCCCGTGGTATAATATAGAAACTGCGATGCTATTTTGAATTCTTGAATGAGAATTTCCTCTTGTCTTATCACTCATGTAGTTTTAACTAGTTATGAACTCTCTATCAGGTTGGCCGCTGTGTGGAAATTGGCATTCCGATGCTTATTCTATTTATAGCCTTCTCCCAGGTACTACTATTTCTTTTAGCAATGTAATGTACAAACTAATTTTTTTGCACTAAAGCAGTTATATCAAATGGAAAGGCAAAGTGCAGTTGCTAGATCAAGTGGTTGCCTACTGTATCTAATTAGTTTTTAAGATGAAAAGTCTCGCACTTGCATAGTTTATTCGAAGTGATTCATCTGAAAAGTTTTCTTCATTTGTTTCAAAATGCATTTGGTTTTCCCTCACATTCTAAGATGCAAGATACATTTGTGCAATACGAAACATATACCTTAAATCTGATTCTTTGTTTTGTTTATATGTTCTGTCGAAAACAGTACTTGAAGAATTTTCGGACAAAACAACTGCCAATACTGGAGCGATTTGCTCTCCTTATATCAATCACAGTAATATGGGCATATGCACATCTCTTGACAGCAAGTGGTGCATACAAACATCGTCCTGAATTAACCCAATTAAATTGCAGAACTGACAAGGCCAACCTCATTTCTTCTGCTCCATGGTTGGTATTAAATCTGCTCCCCACTAGTTGAATATTTTATACTGAGAGGATATGAAACAATTTAAAATTAAGAGAGAGAGAGAGAGGATAGAAATTGAATCTATCCAATTCCTTGTATTAGCTTTCTGACAGAAATTAATTCAATCAGGATAAAGATTCCTTATCCTCTTCAATGGGGTGCTCCTACTTTTGATGCCGGTCATGCTTTTGGAATGATGGCTGCTGTTTTAGTCTCATTGATTGAGGTACTGCTCATGCAAACAAGAATATAAATGTTTTAGTGACTCAAAGCTAACAAAGTTTGCTTTGGCAGTCAACCGGAGCTTACAAAGCTGCCTCACGTCTAGCCAGTGCCACACCACCTCCAGCTCATATTCTTAGCCGTGGTATTGGTTGGCAAGGCATTGGGATTCTTTTGGATGGATTATTTGGAACACTGACTGGTTCAACAGTCTCTGTGTAAGTGTTGTCGCTTCTTGCTCTGAAAATGATCTTTTTATGCAACTATACTAATTCAAAGACAAACAACAGAGAAAATGTGGGACTTCTTGGAAGCACTCGTGTTGGAAGCCGTAGGGTCATTCAAATCTCAGCTGGCTTTATGATATTCTTCTCGATATTAGGTGATTGGCAATTTACTAAATAGATGATTCTTTAGAATCTGTCTTAGTTTCTTTTATCGACTTTAGAGTTGATTTCTTTAACTTCTGCAGGAAAATTTGGAGCTTTGTTTGCATCAATACCTTTTACCATATTTGCTGCTGTGTATTGTGTTTTGTTTGGTCTTGTTGGTGAGTGTCACAACAACATTCTTGCAGGAATCTATTGTTTGCTGTTGCTTTGTTTCTAACCATCGCTCCGATTGCTTTCAGCTTCCGTGGGGTTGTCATTCTTGCAATTTACAAACATTAACTCCATGAGGAATCTCTTTATTTTGGGTGTTGCGCTGTTCGTAGGTTTGTCTGTTCCTGAGTACTTTAGAGAATACACTGCCAAGGCTCTTCATGGTCCTGCTTATACCAGGGCTGGATGGGTGAGTTTAAATGTCCCCTGTGGCACTTCTTATTCACCTTTTCTTCTAATCAACTTATCATTGACTTCTACTTCTTTGGCATGCAGTTCAATGATTTCCTTAATACCATCTTCTTTTCATCTCCAACTGTTGCGTTAATTGTCGCTGTATTCCTAGACAACACACTTGACTATAAAGGCAGTGCCAGAGATAGAGGAATGCCATGGTGGGTTAAGTTCCGGACGTTTAAAGGAGATAGCCGGAATGAAGAGTTTTACACGCTCCCTTTCAACCTCAACCGTTTCTTCCCACCATCATAAATCATCATCAAGGAAAATGAACGGAGTTTCATGTGTTTGCTTTGGCAGTCAACCAGAGCTTACAATTTGCTGAGAAAGGGCAGCCTCCTGTCCCATCCTCGGTCATATGTATATCTGACTTGGGTTATTCAGGTTTAATCCAATATCAATTCCCTAGTCCTTGCACTTAAATTAAACTATTTTCTGGGTGTACTTTTGAAAAGGGCTTGCTGCATTGAACAGTGTTTGCAAAAGTGATTTAAAGAATAGAAAGAATAACCACTTGACCTAGTGGGTGAGATTCGGGATGAAGAACATAAGAAACAAGAATGAAGCAATAAAGGACAAAAAATTTAAAAAGAGAAAAAGAATGAAGCTACTACAATGTTCCAGGCCTTTGATTTTCTCAGCTATATGGATATTTGACCCCAATAATGCAAACAATCATCCTACTTTGACCCCAATGTTCTGCACATGCATTCTGGGCACCTTGGTTGTCGATAAATACTTCGACCAGAACCCCTCACCCGCACTCTTTGACCTTCCTCTATCATCTTTCTTACTCTATCTTCAAAAGTATTCCATTCTATGGTGCTATTCTCTGACAAAATTGCGGCTAACCTCTTCTTGTTAGGCCGCAAGGTTGGAGCATGTCCATCACCATAGTAAGTTCGGAATCCAGATACCAGGGATGATAGTTGGCTTCCAGAATCTGTCATGGCAAAGACATCTGCAGTTGCACAAGCAATGAAGTCCAACGCTGCTAGCTGCACACCAGAAAATGTTACTTAAAACAAGGGAGAATTCTGCAGAAAAAAAAATTGTCTAATCCTAAAATACCTGAGAAGAGAAATTTCTAAAGGGAGCAAGTTCACTGGGTGTGAGCAATGTTTCCTTAGTGACCAAATTGGGGTACAAACTGGTAAAGGGATGCATCCTGGAACTTCCCCCATATATATGAGACCCTGCAAGATAAATATAAGTTTCACGCTTAAAACCAAGAGCAGCAAGGACAACTGCTGCTTCTTCAGGCGTCAATGGACATCTCCCCAACTTCCTCAACTCCTTTGGAGAAACAGGCCTACAAGCATCAATGGTAAAAAGAACAGAATCAACTAAGTCAAATATGTGCATGAAAACAACATCACAATGCCAAAAGGCAGGTAGGCCCATACTTTGAGTTCTTCAAGCGTTCAATGAGCAGAGGAAAGTGGATCTCTCTGTAGGCTTCAAGTTCCTTTTTCTCATATTCTCCGCCTCCAAAATCACATAGGGAGTATGCAACCATATCCTCTTCAAATCTCAAGTGTAAGGCAAGATATCTGGATGAGCCTATTGCATCATTATGCTCTTTGGAGGAAATACTGGGTGTGAAATCTCCAACCAGTTGTTTATCCAACTGGCGGTGTGCAGCATAGTATTTCCTTATCCTTTTGATTAATAGTGAACCAACTTCTTGAATTTTTGGCACAAACTTTAATGCATGGAAGTTACATTTACACCTCAATCTCTGCAATGGAGCAAAGCAGTGATTATAACTTCAAGAAAAAGATTACTATTTAGTGAGTGCTCTTCCGGAAAATATCAATTCTACCATTTCCTGCTTACTAGTAGAGAATGCTATATAAACTATAGTTCATCTTGAGCTAAGAAACAATTAAAAAAACATTTCAGAAAAGTTTAAAAATTTGGGGAAGGGAGGGGGGGGGGTAATAATCTTATGATCAATTGAGTCTTGCTCTTGGTTTTTTAACTAATTTGTCATTTCAAACATAGATGGGAATGAAAGGTAACTATAGTTAAAAAAACATTTCAGAAAAGTTTAAAAATTTGGGGAAGGGGAGGATAATAATCTTATGATCAATTGAGTCTTGCTCTTGGTTTTTTAACTAATTTGTCATTTCAAACATAGATGGGAATGTTAACTAATTTGTCATTTCAAACATAGATGGGAATGAAAGGTAACTATAGTTAAAAAAACATTTCAGAAAAGTTTAAAAATTTGGGTAAGGGGGGGATAATAATCTTATGATCAATTGAGTCTTGCTCTTGGTTTTTTAACTAATTTGTCATTTCAAACATAGATGGGAATGAAAGGTAACGGACACTCAAGAAGTATGCCTGTGGAGAAGGGAAGGGTGGTGTCTAGGAAGATTCTGGAGGTTTTATACATGGGACTATGGGAGATACCCCTGAGATAGAAGTCCAATCGGACGATTATCTATCCTGCAATTGTTAAATGGGCAAGGGATGTCAGAGACCTGGAGGTCAGGAGGCAACGGATCAAAGCCAAGTCGATTGCCAAATCCAAGGAAGTGAACAACTTTGTTCTGCACAAGTAGAGGAAGTACACTGCTAACATAATCATTCGGCTTTGCTTCCTTCGCGATATCTGCATCAGTAATCTGTATTGAGGTCAACAAAAAAGGAAAAAGCAATGTTAGAGGTTTTAGATTTTCCTGAGAAATGAAGACTGACTTGAATGAAATATAGAAACTTAGAAGACAACATACTAGGCTACCAATGGCTTCAATGTCTAAGGACTTCAATTGAGGAGGAAGTTCCTTTACAATATCTAAGTCATCCTTCAAGATGCGCATAAAATAGTCCTCCTGGTAGATGTCACCGAACTGGCTGCAATTCCATTGAAAATCACTATCAGAATATTGTTCATTGTCCATTGCATGAACATATCACATATAGGCATAAGAAGCAATAGGAAAAATCCAAGGCATCAACATGAGAATAAAGATTTGCCAATTTCATCAAAGGAAAAAAAAAAAAAGAGTCTGAAGCAGGAATCAATGTCAAATCAAGGTCCATGCATGGTCAGCAAGTAGAAGCAAGAAGCAATCCTACAAATAGTGAAAAGCTATGATCCTTAAAACACAGCTTAGAAGAATGTTGCACCACTGCACCATTTTGAAGTCAGTATTTTATCTATGAAACTCTTTGTAACACCAGTTTATGTCCGACGAAAAATTGATAAGCCAACAATTAAAATTTACAGAAACCAGAGGATAACTTCTACTGTATGAGACGTGATTCCAGACCTTGGATCTTTCCATACATTGCTGTAAAGAAATTTAGGAAGAACCAAAGTCGCATTGAGGAAAGATGCCACAGCAACTGCATTGCAAATCTGCAGACAACAACAACCCTTTTACAATGCAAGTAAAAGCAATAATGAAGCAGGAGTATGGGAAGATCTAAAAGATATTGTTTCAATAAACATATTGCAAGGTACTTATAAACATTAAAGTCTTGCATGATGTAAGAGTGAGCACAAACTTTTATCTTATAAATCATTAGTACTGGTATCATCAGAGCCATCTGATCGGAAAAGCTATGAAATACACATTGAACTTCCCGAATGAACAAAGAAAAGAAGATTAAAGGCAAATTGGACACTTACAGCCACTCGTTGTTGATTCAGACCACCATTTGCACTGACAATTATATAGCCATTACTTTTTTCAGGCTTCCCTGTCTCATCAAGGAAAGTGAAAGGACTTAATCATAATAACTTGTGATTATTCAGCTTTGCATTATTGGCCAAAGACTATAAACTGTCATTATCAGTTACCAAACACTAGATATTGCTATTTAAACAAGCACTTAGGAGTATTTTGCTATATGTTGATAAAGTCCAAAGCAAGGTATTTACCTAGGCTTGTTGGATATTTTCTATCTGCACAAGGTTTCCATTTGGATGCTTGCTGACATATTTCCTCCCAAAAGTTCAAACTGTCTTGCTTAAACTCCTTCTGAATTCAAGGAAAATTTTCAAATTTTAGGGAAAAATTAAATCTAGTTTTTCTAGTGCTATAAAAAATTTAATGTGCTTAATGTAAAAGTGCATACCTCCGCAAGAGAACTGGAAGCCAAATTTAGAAGCCTGCCATACATCTGAACAGTTGATCTTTCTTCATGAATATAGGAAACACTATCCTCCTTAGCATACATGCAGTGAAGGGCATACCAACTAATTGGTGTCAATTCAGCATTCGTCCCGTAAATTTTTGAAACAATAATTAATAACAATTTGAATGCAGTATAGCTTTCAATGTTTCAAAAGGCAAACGAGTCGCCTACTACAGATATACAGCAAAGAAAAAAGAGAAAAAACTAAAATTAGTGGTAAATTAAATTGATTGAACAAGGATATAGTAGTTAGAAAGAGAATTTTGCCATCTGAAATCGAATTGGTTTACAGTCCATCCCAGATCCTAGAAATTAAGATCAGACAGATTCATTGAGACCACAACATTGATTCTAGAGGATAATTCTAGTCCTGATAATAGTGGTTCATCAGATGAGAAGAACAAATGGAAAACACATCTTTCTCTGAATACAAATTAATTGTAAATAATAATCATACCTCACGGCCATTGGAATCTCTTGTAGTTGAACTGCCCTGAAAGTTTATTGAACCAAAAATTGAGACTATCAGAGAATCAAGCAAGAATAGGAAAGCCATCAAGACAAACATAAAAGCAATTGAGTTCATATTTGGGCGAAACCATGAATGCCTTTTCCCAACATAAACACCCTTGCAAGGATTAAACTTTCCGGAATCATCTTTCAAACCATGAAGCAATACTACTTTGGAATTCCAATGGTTATCTGGCCCTGATATTCTCCTCCCAATAGAAGGATCACTGGCCCCCAAAGAATCTGAACTTCTAATATGATAATCTTTCATCTTGATAAGTGAGTTAGTATTCTGCAATGTGGGACATGGACTTCTTGTTGATCCTTGTATTCCCATTGTGTGTAACACTCTCTCTCAATGAGCTTCAATGGACTACAATTATTGGAACAGATGCACCACCCTTCAATTCTGGTTTTTACATGACTAAAAAAGACCTGAAAACCTGAAATTCCAAATTGGAAACCAATTTTTGGAGGTAATAACAAGGACATTCTTTGAAGCCTGCACCTGCCTTAGTTACTATTTTCTTTTCCTGTCTTTCTCTAACAAAGACCCGCCAACGAATATGACTTTGTGATTAGCTAATTAAGTTTCAGGTATAGGTGAAAGAAGAACTAACTCAAAAAAAAAAAAAAAGGAAAAAAAAGGAATATAGTTGATAAAATAAGTACGTCAAAGGAGAAGGAAGAATTCAAAGAAACGTTAAGAAGTAGGTGATAATAGAAAGAGTGAAACGCAAGGCAGATTGGTCGGCGAACTCAACTCAACTCAACTGCATTTTTAAAACATTGACCTTTTAATACAAGAATCATAACCGTAACAGCCACTTCCCACCAAACAAAAAACAAGACAGCTCTGGGTTTTTTGCTTTCCTTGTTTTCATATATTGAATTAAGATCGAAATGCTAGGCAAGAGAGCAAATAAAAACTAGAAAAAAAATTGAAGAAAGAACGATCAGAGAGAAGAAGAAAGCTGAAGAAAAAGCACGTGTTCTTTATTCAGAATTGAGAGCCAGCAATGTCAACTGCTAAAGTTCTGATTGGCCCAACATATAAAATTTACAGAAGGCTTAAGATCGACTATGCCACGTTAAGTCTGGCCAAATAAGGCATATAATTCAGTACCAAAGGCTGATAGACGATGTAAAAGCAAAGGGAAAAAAATAGAAAGCCAGGAACAGAAACTGTCAATTGCCATCAATTCAATCAGAATACAAAACAGGTTTTACAACTTGTATACAGAAGGCAGAAGAACACCTTCGAATTTTCTTTCAACACCAGAGAGGAATTTAGAAAATTTTCAGATCCCTCTAGCTACATACAGTAAAACTTTGTAATCACTATCAACTTTCACTCCCAGATACTTTGTCTATAACAGGTTTGAACTTGTTTTCTTGGAACAGTTGGGACAGAGAGGATTTGAACTTGAAACTTCTTTGTGATGTGATGACCGTCAAGTTATTACTTCCAGCACCAGCCGTTTCCAGCATTCAATTTTTTGATTGCCCATTTCACATTTTGCCAGGAACACCACTGCTTATTGATTCTCTTTTCGAGATTCTGAGTTTCCAGTCCATTGCAAAGAAGTACCCAACGAACAAATCCAAGAATAGCTCGAAGTAAACCAGAGCTGCAGGAAGAACACTCATCTAATTAGTAGTAGTTTGTAATCAATGAGTATAAAAACTATGATCGAAAAGTCATAAAGTAATTACTTGTGTGAATGCTACCCATTATATTTGCATACAGCACATGAGAAACCATTACGGCTCGGATAGTCATGGCCAAAAATACAGATTGTCAGTTCCTTACTGACCACCATCTTTCCTTCTTCTAACAGAGGGAAAAAAAAGACATGGTTAGGTATAAAATTTACATAATTTGATTATGAAAAGAAGAAAGAAGTAAAACATTAAAAATTAGCTTCTTTTTTTTCCCAGAATAGGACATCTTCAGGTAACATTTAGACAAATCTTCCTAATCATTTTAATAACTTGAACTGTAAAACTGCATTTTCTATTATTTATGCTCTTGAATTCCATGCAAAATGAACTAAAGTTAACTGAAACTGCTAATGGATTCAAAGAATGTATCCAGAAGCCCTTGAACTGCAGGAAGGTTCCCAAGCTTAAAAAAGAGCTATTTCATGGAAGTTGTATAAACTGGTATCTGAAATTATCCGATAAGCTTATACTATAAATCTTCAACCAAAAAAAGGAAACTTTAAATTGTAAAGAATCAAAATTAAACACATTCCTTACCATTCTAAGCCTGCTCAACATCCTTTAGAAACTTTATTTTGATTTTCTTGAGTATGGCCACAACATCCTTCATATTTTTCCTTTCTTCAGGCGACTTTTCAGTACACTCCAAAGCTAATTTCATGATAGATGATATACAGTCCACTTTACCAATGAAATGTTCCTCTTCTCTTAACAAATTGGCATCCAGAACATCAGTTATTGCATCAGAAAGTGACTTTTTTACCCAATCAACAAGGCTCATTTCACCAGAGAAAATTTCATCTGTAGGTTTCCTTCTTGTGAAAGTTTCCATCAATAAAATACCATAACTATAGACATCACCTTTATGAGAAACAATTCCTCTAGATCCATATTCTGTATTTAAAGTATAATTAAATGTTGAAGTTATTGTAATGTCATTAATCATCAATAGAAAACAAAAATGCTGAGCCAACACACATATAGAAACATAAATATTAATAAGAATAAAAAAATCACCTGGTGCCATATACCCAAAAGTGGCAAGTGTCATGGTTTGTTTTGTGGAATCTTCTTCTTCCAAGAGTTTGGCAATGCCAAAATCTCCAACATGCGCGACCATGTCTCTATCTAGCAGTATATTACTTGGCTTTAAGTCACAATGAATCACAGGTACTGAGCAGCCAAAATGTAGGTATTCTAGTGCTGATGCAACATCAATCATTACGTCAATTCTTTGTAGGATATTGAGAAAATAGTTATAGGAATATAGCCATTTCTCAAGGCTCCCATTAGGCATGAACTCGAACACTAAGGCTTTGAAATCAACATTAGAGCAACAACTAATGACCTTCACAAGATTACGATGAAAAATATTACGCATTACTTCACATTCAACATCAAAACTCTTGAATCCACCCTCTGACTGCATATTGAACACTTTTATTGCAACATTCATCCCATCTGAAAGTGTTCCTACATACACAGACCCAAAACTCCCTGAACCAAGCAAGTTGCATTCATCAAATCTGTTTGTTGCTTGTAGAAGTTCATTATAGGAAGTTCTTCTCCATATTGCCAGAGGCAATAAATCTTCTTCAACTGGAAGATTTCTTCTTCTTTTTCGGCATCTTTTGAGGACAATAATGAAGGCGGCTATTAGTATTATTGAAGTGACTACAGGTAAAGCATATTTCAAAACATTCAGAGGAGTCATCTTCGATTGTCTACTTTTGCAAGGTGGAACTTGTAGAGCAGGTGAACCACAAAGTCCATAGTTCTCCATAAATGATTTAGCTGAGAAGTTTCTAAAGGGTCCTCCAGTAGGGATTTCTCCTTCTAGTCTATTGAAAGACACGTTAAAATGATTGAGAAAGGAAAGTCCCTCCAAAGATTTGGGAATGACTCCAGAGAGATTGTTGTTGGATAAATCCAAGGATTCCAAACTTATCAAATCGCCAAATAATTCAGGAATATGGCCATCAAATCTATTATTGGATAAGTCTAGAGAAAGCAGATCCTGGAGTTTTCCAATTGAAATTGGGATTGAACCCGAGAACACATTTCTTGACAAATTCAAACGTGTCAATACCTTCAGATTCTCAATGCCTAGTGGAAGGGAACCATTCACAAAATTTGAGGACAAGTCTACCGCTAAGATATTATTAAGACTCCAAAAGGTTAAGGGTATTATTGAATTCAATTTGTTGGAGTCTAAATAAAGATACCTCAGAGAAGTCAAATTCGCCAAACAAGTTGGTATAGGGCCATGGAGCAAGTTGCCACCTAATGATAGGGTATCTAATCTCTCTAAATCACAGATACTTGGTGGAATAGACCCTTGTAAGTGATTACCATCAAGATACAAACCCTGGATATTTTGTAACCTTCCTATTGTTGCTGGAATAGATCCACTCAATTCATTATAGGAAAGGTCAAAAATTGTAATATTGCTTAAGTTACCAATTTCCCTAGGAATGCTACCTGAAATATTGACACCTGAGGCAAAGAAATATTGAAGAGATGTTGACAGATTTGATATAGAAGTTGGAAGAATGCCCTTCAACGGATTAAATGATACTGCTAAATATCTTAGATTCCTGCAATTTGCCAAAGAAGAGAGAAAGCTCCACTCATGTGTTGAAGTTTCAGTAATCAAATTATTAGATGCAAGGTCCAGCCGCTCAAGGAATCTTAAATTGCCAAGTGTATTCGGGATAAGACCAGAGAATGAGTTTTTATCTAGTAATAAGGCTTTGAGCTTAGAAGCATTGGAGATAAAATTAGGAATATTGCCGCTGAGATGATTTCCCCATAGTCTAAGCACCTCAAGATTTGTAATTGAGATTGTAGATGGTATTTCACCTATCAAAATGCAAACACACATTTTGATACGAGTAATTTTAGTAGGAAAAGAAGCAAGAAGTATTAACCAGCCAGATTGTCAAAACAAGAATTGAAATGCAGCAATTATCAAAATCAAGCCTCTATTATGTACATAGCTGAATTTTCATACTTATCTTTTCTATAATTAGAACCTTTGTCAATGCTATCTATGCCTATTACTATTCTGTTTTTCACTCATCATCTAAAGTTTGTTAATTTTAAGACAGAAACATGAACATCAAACTTTCAATTTAGAAGAGCATAATATTGATAATGTTGTCAATGAAAATTTGTTGTTTTATTATCAGTTATTTCTTTGCTGAATAATGATGTAATTTTATTTCACACTATTTAACAAAAAAAAGCATATCATAAAAAGAATCAATAATTATATCATCTTGCACAAAACTTTATGCCAGGGATATTGAATCTGTACTAAGAAGAACCAAAAACCTAATCAGAATTTGTTTCAAAATTGCTTCACCTATACATGTGATAATACTAATATTAATCAAATTTGAAGTTATTATAATGATTCTCCTATTATGATTTTATGATTATTTCTTTTACATTGAAATTTACAATATATGATAAGAATGTTTGCCAAATGTTCATAAGTGGATTACCAGATAGACTATTGTTGTTGAGAGAAATTTCTACTAAAGAAGAGATGTTGAAGATGGAAGGTGGAATGGGACCAGTTAGACGCATATGCTGCACAGCCAATATCTCCAATGAGTAAAGATTCCCAATTTCCCATGGGATTTCACCTGCAAGCATATAAAGACAAAAATAATAATGAAAAACAGAGCAATATCTCAGTAATATCAAATTGCTTGTCTATGTATGATCCCAAAGGGAATACAATTATGTTTTCGCAAATTGGAGGAACAAGGTTCCAACCACAGTTTACTAATATCAAAGTAAAAGCTCTTACCTGTTAAATCATTTTCACGCAGAGACAGCCGTTTGAGGCTAGTCAAATTTCCAATACTTCTGGGAATGGTCCCATTGAATCGATTAACTGATAGTGATAAATTTTGGAGATTGCTACATTCACCTATGCTCGATGGAATATGACCAGTAAAATCATTCAAAGACAAATGAAGCACCTCAAGTTTGGAAAGATGATTACACATATCATCTGGTAAACCACCGGATAGACTGTTGTTGAAGAGAATAAGTTTTGTCAACGAAGAAATATTGAACATGGAAGGTGGAATTCCACCAGTAAGGCCCCTGTTATTTTCTGCGGCAAATATCTCCAAATTAAGAAGATTACCTATTTCCCATGGAATTTCACCTGCCAATTCAAGTGAAAAATCAATCTTTTTCCCTCACTTCGAAAATATATCGAACATCTTTCAAGCATTTCCATATATATAAACTAAAGAAAGAATAAAAAAAAAAGCACACCTTGTAAACTATTTCCACCCAGATGTACTTCCTTGAGCATGGTTAAATTCCCAATACTTCTTGGAATGAATCCATTGAATCTATTAGAAGACAACGACAAGTTTTGAAGATTGGTACAGTCACCTAAACTTGAAGGGACACTTCCAGAAAACTCATTGAAATCAAAACGAAGAACCTCAAGCTTGGGAAAATAATGACAAAGATCATCTGGCAGATCACCGGATAGACCACAAGATGTTAAGCCTATGGTTTGCAAAGAAGACAAGTTATAAATTGTCGAAGGTAGATAGCTTCTAAAATCGTTGCCACTCAAGTCGAGAGAGATGAGGGAAGAGAGTTTCCCAAGGTGGGCCGAAACAGTTCCTGTAAGATTCATGTCGTGAAGATCTAAGGAGGTTACTCTTTCAGGGTTGGAACTGCATGAAACACCAACCCAGTTGCAAACAGAGGTCGAAGTGGTCCAATTGTTTGCTAATACAGTGTTGGGATTAAGGCTGTCTTTGAATTCGAGTAGTGCAGATTGATCTGTGGTGAGGTTTGATGCAGCTAGGCAGCCTATGAAACATTGTATCAACAAAACTGAAAGGAAATTGAAGCCTGGATTTTCCATGACTCTGGGATACAAGAGCAAAGAGTAGCTACATGATCTTTAAATTGATACATAGCTTGGTGGCTGAAAAACCAATGTGAATGGTGATGCTTTCACGCGCTTTCAAGGTGGTTGCCTGGATTGGACAATTCTCAACACCTAATTCTACAATTTTTCTCTTCCACAATTTGTCGACAATGATGGATATAGGTTACTTGCCATATAACCTTTCCAAGAACATTGGTTGAAAAGAAACAAACTTTTATTTCACCTTAGAAAACTACCAGGGGAGCTGATTGCCAGGTACCCCATCTCGTTGACCCTTCGGCCATTGTCATTGTAATATAATATAAAATTCCTTATCATAATTTATGTAAGCCCAAAAAAATATAAAATATATAATTTAAATATGTAATTTGAATGGGATTAAACAAAATTGGATTGAGCCTTAGAGAGTTACGTGGCGTGTGCAAATTTTGAAAATTTTGAGTACTAATGTTGAAATTGCTTTCAACAAAATTTACTTTAAAGCTTTGGGATTAGTCATGTGTCGTATACTAGCATCCCACTGCTGACTCGTCTAGGTTGAACTTAAGGTTGACCAAAGTTGCCAAATCAAACCAGCCCTGGGTGGAAGAAAAGTGATTCATTGGCATCTGAATGGACCTGACTTTGATGGCTTGATCTTGGGCCTATTGGTGAATCTAACATGAAGGCACTCATTCAACGAAGGGGCTTCCCTTTTCTTAGGCTTACATTTGATTTTGGTTTTTAAGAAAAAAATTTCTTAAACGTCAATGTCATAACGAATTTAGTTTGCTGTGGATTAAGCTTCTGTTAGTTTCGATGCCTTTGCCATTCAAACTGTTATTCTAAAAATGAAAAAGTAACTCGGTACATCCATTGCTAAAAATCCAAACAAGCAATCTGCAGGGACACGTGTTGTAAAGATTTGTATCTAATTTACGAGGTATTATTTATTTTGATCCGAAAGTTTTATGATTTTATCTCATAAAAAGTGTCTTACAAATTTGAGATTAAATCTTTACATATATATCATTACTTATCCACACATTCTTCTGATGTGGGATTAGAGACGTTACAATCTCTTTACTTTTAATGTTTGACATCTCTGTCAAGTCGAGTCCATCCACAGGATCAAAATCACTTAGTGACTCCCACAACTCTATCGTGTAGTATTTAGTGACTCTCACGACTACGGACTGGTGATCACTCTGATATCATTTATACAGATTCACACCCAATTTATGAGATATTATCCGCTTTGATCCGAAAATTTCACGATTTTATCTCATAAAAAATATCTCACAAATTTAAAATTAAATTTTTACATATATATCATTTCTTATCTACGTATCTTCTTGATATGAGTTAAGAGCGTTACACGTGTCTCCATATGATGTTATTGTATTAGCATGACCATGCATGACTTAATGCATATGCCTATACCAGAGATTTCAGAAAAAAGCAGAAGAAGCAGGTCTTGACTGTGACCAAAAAGGCACCGACCAACCGCACCGACGATACCACCACCTTGGTCAAATTATTAACAGTGAAAACCCTGTTCACACCTTCTGTTTCTTCTTCTTTGACGAAGGAAAGCTACCTTAACCAAGATTAAAAATAAAATTAAAAAAAAGTTACCAACAGGTAAATTTGAACCCAATATTTAGTCTTTTAAAAATGGTTCAGGGAATTGCTTTGCTGCATTCCTTTTGCCTAGTGTGGGCGAACTAGAAACATGGAAATAATTACTTGGATAGGGATGATAGTAGATAGTAAATAAATAGATATAGTTAATTATTTAACTAATTGATATTAAATTTAGATAATTATAAATAGATAATTGATAGATTCAAATAAATAATTTATTATGTATAACGAATTTAAAGTGGATATAAATAATATTTTTTGGATAACTAATATTTGAATTCGTTTAAATTTTAATAAATATAATAAATATTCAAATATGTATTTGAATTCATAATTTATTTACAAAAGTAAAATATATAAAATTATATACTCGTATAAGATTTCATATATTAAAAAATAATTTTTATTTATTATTGATTGAGAATAAACTTAAATTTTAAAATAAATTTTTATTTGTTTTATATTTTGATAAAAACTTAAATAAATAGATATTTTTAATTAATTTGAATATTTATATGAATAATAGTTATTTAAATAGATTCGAATTTAAATAATAATATTAAATTTAAACAAATTTAAATAAATTCAAATATAAATATATAAAAAATAACAGATATCCATTCTATTACCATTTTTACATTTGGTAATAAACATATAATTGGATCATACCCATGGTTATAACAATATAATAATGCTATTTTCTAATCAGACGAGATCAGTGGCATAGTAAAAAAAAATTTTTTTCAATGAAGTTAATAGATTAAATATTATAATATATGTTTGTCAAGTTGGGTTTTTATATATTTGAAAATCATTGTATAATTATTTCCTTATTAATATATATAACCAAAAAAGTTTAAATTTCAGTAGCCATGGCCCTGGACGAGATAATGATGTCTTATATGATGAAGGTATTGCTTTTATATAAATTAAATGTTATTCCTAATATTCAAAGATAATGTATGATCTTATTGAGTATTGGAAATGATCATGCATGCAAAGGGAAGAGTGATTACATTCACGTGCATGAGAATTGAGAGCATATTTATGTCATTGTGCAAATAATGACCTAAAATTGCATGTAAAACCGTAGAAGCGATTCCTTTCACTCAAAATGTTTCTCATGCGCACTCGAAGAAGGAATAAGCATACCATCATCATTTCCTCTTCTTTTTTCTTAGATTAAGCTAGATATGACAAAAATACTAATTTATTTATCAAAATTTGACTCGATCTGATTTTATAAGTTTTTTTTTTTAATCAAGTTTTAGGTTTAATTGAGTTTAAAAAATCAATATCAAATCGAAGTAGAGTTTTAGATAAACTTGATTCGATTTAATTTAATAAATATATATGTAATTTTTTTATTTTTTATTTAATTTTATATTATTAAAATTATTATTTAATATTTTAATTTAAGATATTAACTTAATAAAAAATTATCTTTATGTATTATTAAAATGTTATTTATATAAAAATATTTTATTAATATTATATTTAAATTAAAATTATTAAATTAATTTTGAATCAAATTGAATCAATTATAATTTTATACATATACAAGTTAATTCAAGTATAAAAATATAATATTTTAATATCACGATTGATTATATATTTTATAAAATCAGATCAAAGTTGGAATGAGAAAAATCCAATCCAACCTAACCCGTTGTTAGATTAAACACCACAGTCCCTTGGTCTTCAAAGATATAAAATATTTCATGCATAATAAGCATAAATATATATAGGTAGGATTGTCGATATGGTCTAGCATTACTATATTTTCATGCAGAAATGGATATTCAACTTAGGTTGGTTTGAATTAAGCTGAGCTAATACCCAATTATAACTGAATTATTCTTCTCAATTAGACCATAATCCCTGTGCTTGACCACAAAATTTTTGCACTAACCATTTTTAATATGGTGATAAGATGAAAAAAAACTTTTGGTCGTAATCTTAAATCAAAATTAATTTTAATTAATATAGAATCGAGTCAGATTTTATAAAAAAATAATTTTTTTTAAGTTCAATTTTTTATTTATAAATTTAAAAATCAAAATTTTATTTAAAAAAAATCAAACTTTTTATCTTTTAGATCGATGAGTGTTGGCAAAATTTTTTTTATACATATTATGTGTTTATAGCAAAGTTAACAAGAAAAAGAAAGAATAAATAAAATCCGTAATACTAACGGTAACCAATCACGAAGCGTTAAACTTCAAAAGGCCCAATGATTAAAAAACGTCGGCGAATAATTTATTTAGTTTTCTAAAATTTTATTGCAAAATTCCAAGTCCCATTCTTTGTAATTAGATAGGAATTTTGAAGGGCAGTTTGGGAAATCTATGAACAAAAAAAGGAGCGACGAGAGTGCAAAGTAGAAGAAAATAAAATAAATATAAAAAACGGGAAGAGAAAAAAAAAAAAACTAAAAAGAATGAGGGGAAAAAAGGACGAAGTGGGATCACAGGAGCATTAGTTCACTGTCTCTCCCCTGGGTCCTCCCTCCTCTCCTCTTCTTCTAGTTCTTCTTCTTCCTTTTATTTTCTTCTATCGCCGCACCATGATCTGCCGTTGGACTTTCTCCAATTAGGTTTTTATTATTTTTTGTCTCGGTTGCTTGTCATGGCTGAAGATAAGGTAAACTTTGTTTTTTTTTTTCCAAATTTTTTTGGCATCGGAAATCGGAAAGTGAATCCTCGATTTTTTTGGTTTAATATTGGTGAAATTTTTGTTCATGATTATTATTATTATTAGCTCATCTTTTTGTTCTTATTTTGTTGTTCTGAAAGTCATCTGAAAAACAATTTTTTTTGTTATTCTGTTTATTTTGGGGTGTTGGTGGGATTTTATGAAACGCAAATTTTTTATATATATATCCTTTTATTTATTTATTTTTTTTACGGCGATCTTGTTGGTTGAGATAATCGAGGAACCCTAGATGATGAAATTTTGCTATGTATTTGTTTCGATCTGTGATCTCTTCTCTGCATTTTTTGCAATTATTAGTTTTTAATTAATTTTTTCTGAAGAGAGCGAAATTATATCAATATTTTTTTCTTTTATTAATGTGAACGGTGTAGCTTAAATTTTAATTATTTAATGTATTTGGTTATAATTGCGACTTCTTTTTGGACTTGATTTGTAATTTTCTTAAGGGAAGAGCTGGTTCTTTTGGATCTACAATTTTTGTGCTCCAAAGTCCCACTTCTCTTTTTTTCTTACCATGAATTTCTTAATTTATCAGGAAATGTCTGCCCCTGTTGTGGACGGGAACGATCCAGTCACCGGTCACATTATTTCCACAACGATTGGGGGCAAAAATGGAGAACCTAAACAGGTATGTCTCTTATTGGGTTACCCAGTTTCATATATGTTCAAATTCTGCTTTAGCTATTGACTTATATGCGGTTAAGATCAATATTAGGAATGATAACTTGTTTCTTTTACTTGGGATTTCATGTTTTCGATGTTTTGATTATTGTAGACCATCAGTTATATGGCAGAGCGCGTTGTGGGCACGGGATCATTTGGGATTGTTTTCCAGGTACTGAGACAGAGTTAGACTGTAGCCAATGTTACCTCGTTGATATTTAACATGCTGATGCATCTTTTCTTTCAGGCAAAATGCTTGGAAAGGGGGGAGACTGTGGCTATAAAGAAGGTTTTGCAAGACAGAAGATATAAGAACCGTGAACTACAATTGATGCGTGTGCTGGATCATCCGAATGTGATTTCCTTGAAGCATTGTTTCTTTTCCACGACAACTAAAAATGAGCTTTTTCTTAACTTGGTTATGGAATATGTACCGGAGAGCTTGTATAGGGTTTTGAAACATTACAACTGTGCAAATCAAAGAATGCCACTTATCTATGTCAAACTTTACACATACCAGGTGTGCATAGTTGTCTTTTCCGTGCTTTATTTTTTGTGTAATGTTCTTCTTTATGCTGATTAGAGGAGGTTTTACAGATATTCAGGGGGCTTGCATACCTTCATAGTGTTGTTGGAGTTTGCCATAGGGATTTGAAGCCTCAAAATCTTTTGGTATGCTTTTCTTACTGATGATTTTTCCTAGAATGCTTTGACAATGTTACTGAGGTAATTCTTGGCTTTCTACAGGTTGATCCTCTGACTCACCAGGTTAAGATTTGTGATTTTGGAAGTGCAAAAGTTCTTGTAAGTTGACCCCTTCTTTACTAATTTTCTAATTGCTCTTCCTTTCAATTTTGTGACTGACATTTTAGTTGACTTAGTTTTGCTCCAAGTGAATCATTTTTTGTTTGGTCCATAAGTTTCTAAAAGTAAAATAGGATTTGGCGCTGTTTTATTTGAATGTTTGATTCTTATTGTAACTTCTAAAAGGATTGACTTCACGTGTTATAATCTGCTATTTTTCAAGGGTGCAAGGTATTACTCTTGTACTCATTTGTAAGACAACACAATTTAATGACTCCACTATTGATTTTGCAAACTGCTAAAACTTGTTTAACCTTTGCCCTTCTTTTATATCATCATAAATGCTTTATAAATTTGGAATTTTGGCTGACCTTGGATGTTTCGGAGCTTAGTCCTTTGGAAACAGTCATTTTTCCCTTGTTAGCTTTGCCCCTCTTATTTAGCTTTCTTTTATGGCCTCTTTCTGGGGGGGGAAGGGCTGAAAAAGATAAGGATTTGATTAGATCTAAGAGTTCTTTTAACATGTTTATGATTCTCTGTTGCTTGTCTTTTTCTCTGTAAATACTTCATACTTGCTATTAAATTACTTGTGATCAGGTCAAAGGTGAAGCTAACATTTCATACATATGTTCGCGTTTCTATCGGGCTCCAGAACTTATCTTTGGTGCCACTGCATACACAACCTCAATTGATATTTGGTCAGCTGGTTGTGTTCTGGCTGAACTTTTGCTGGGCCAGGTTAGCCTTTGCCTTTTTTACTTTCCTGATTTTGATCAATCTTAAAATATCTAGCAATAATTCAGTTTCTCTGCTCATTGATGCCTAATTTTCTTGTGTAGCCATTGTTCCCTGGAGAGAATGCTGTGGACCAGCTTGTTGAGATTATCAAGGTATGATTTGCTTAGTGATGCTTGAAGTTATGCATTTTGTTGTACCCTGAGCCTGCTTCTTACATCTTTTCCTCCAGGTCCTAGGTACACCCACTCGGGAAGAAATTCGCTGCATGAATCCCAATTACACGGATTTTAGGTTTCCCCAGATTAAAGCGCATCCATGGCATAAGGTTTGCCTTTATTATCCTTTTATAAATTTGTCACTGAAATGATTGGTGTAGGGACGCATTATTTTTGTAATGCCTTCTGGATATTTTGCTCATGAAATATTAGCTGATTTTTTTTTTTAAATTCTTGAATATTTATACTAGCTTTAAATGTTTCTTTGCCACTGTCTCTAAGGGCAGAAATATCTGATTGATTTTGAGTATTGCACTGCATTTTTGTTATAATATAAATGTAGCAGTTGATTACCTTTAACTTGACTCTTATTTGTTTTTAGGTTTTTCACAAAAGGATGCCTCCTGAAGCAATTGATCTTGCTTCACGACTGCTTCAATACTCACCAAGTCTTCGCTGCACAGCTGTGAGTTGCTAGTGTCTCCCTCTTTTGATGGGGTGATATTTCCATTTTAGACTTGGAAAATATGCACAATTCTTCAATTATTGATTTGGCTCCTCCAAGATTATGTTTTGGTAATAGCCACCGTCTCATGTTCTTGTAATCTGCTCTTTGCTATGATAGCTTGAAGCATGTGCACATCCATTCTTTGATGAGCTTCGAGAACCTAATGCTCGCCTACCAAATGGGCGACCTTTGCCACCACTTTTCAACTTCAAACAGGAAGTATGTTTCTGAACCAAACTCGATACCAATGTGCTTTCCATTTATACAAAGATATATCTTCATTGAATATTTAAGATGGGGGATCATTTTCTAGTTAGAATTTAGTTTCTTGTTCAATTATTGCTATGTTAGTCATTTGCGTTCTTTTGGTTACAGTTATCTGGGGCTTTGCCGGAGCTTATTAATAAGTTGATTCCAGATCACGTGAAACGGCAAATAGGGCTACAACATTTCATGCATCCAGCTGAGACATAAAACTTTAAAAGTGATATAAGATTTGGATCTCCTAGTTGATGCGTTACACAACGGAAATTACTATCTTTGGATAACCAACCATTGATTGAGGCTTGTCCAGCATCATTTTCTAATCTTACATGATGGGTACTGTCTCTGGCAGCTGCATGGCGGCCTTCTGTTGATCTTTCTACTTCTTCTCTTTCTCCTTCATTCTATGAGTTTACTTTTTTATTTTTATTTTTATTTTGTCAAAAGGCCTTTTTTGTTATGTACATGTAACATGCTTGATACTAAAAGATAGACCAAGGTGGACAGACCAGAAAGCTGCTAGTGGAAGAAAAGTTTGTATTCGTTGGTGGGAAGGTCTCTGATAGAAATGGCCCGAAGATAAGGGGTGGGCTAGATGGTTTTTGAGTTTTGGTTACGGGCATTTGTTCTTTTGTTATTAGTTATTGTGGTGTTTTGTGGTGGCTGACTTCAAATTGCAGACAATTATTGTTACTGTTTGTGCAAAGTAATGTTATTACTCTTCTACTACCACTACTACCACTACTACTGCAGTTGTTTTTGTGATCTAAAGAGATAAGTTCTTAGTATCCTGTTTCAACAATCTCAGCGAAGTGATTTGTAAAGCTGATGTTCAGCGTTCTTTTAGCCTTTAATGGAATGTGATGGCAGTGTCACGTATTTTTCTCAAGGAAAGCTGACATATTTGGTAAGGAGGAATTTATGCCGATTTTCTTTTCGGAAACAAGAGAGGAACTCGACTCATTGGTCATTGCCAAAGGAGAAAGGTAGAACTGATGTAAATCTGAAGCAAGGTGTCCCTGCTTTTTTTTTAGGGACGTGGTTGGACTGTGGATGGACATCGTAGAGAATAATAATATTTTGGGTGCATGATTTGTCGAAAAAGAAGATGCCCTTAGTCTGTTAAGGTCCCATGCGTTAATAATTACGTTTTTCATTTGGTCGCCAAAAGGCACTGAGCTGGCTCCCTGTTTCAATGTTTACAAACTTTAGAATTTGGATGAGCGTGGTAAGATTTATAAGGTGAGGGAATTGTCTCTAATTTATTATGTAATTCATAATCACAAAGGCAAAAAATAAAAAAACTTTGAAGTCCAGTTCTGTAGCCTTGTAAAGAAACGATGTCGTTTCAGCTTAGGATCAGTGTGCACGGTACAGGGAAGAAATCCAAAATCCCCGGACGTGAAATTTCGCGCCAGTGTCGACCACTTACAAGTATGTTCATGCTGTCTGCTCAAAACATTTCACTCCTCACGCACTGTCCGTGTCTGATCAGCAATCAAATGGTAAGATCGAACGGCCAACACTCACTCAAATCGGACAAGTCTAAACATCGTAACCATATAAAAGTACACTTCAAAGCAAGACAAGGCGACAATCTCTGCCCTCTACATATCTGGAGGAATTGCCCGATTTCTAAAGCCATTCTGCTCGTCTGACGGTCCCACCCAAGAGAAAAAAAAAGTTAATTTTTTTCCATTTTTATATTCTCGATCTAAAAGAAAAGAACTGGAAACGATAAAATTCAACTGAAGAAATCAAACTTTAGCCGAATCCAGTCTCAAATTTTTTTTTTTGGTTAGTGAATTTTGGCCGTACTTTCAAACGTCAAAACCTGCTGAAAAAGAAATTAAAAGCTACCCTTTTTAACTTTGGCTGCTCTTTATGTGCTTGCTTTTGTTTGACTTTCAATGGAGCGGCGCATAATGTGGATTTTTTACTCTTTTTTGCAACGTACGCTTTTTTAGCTCTGAATTTTTGTAATCGTTGAAATTTGAGAATTTGTGTAAAATTGACTTGCACTGCAGTAAGATTATGATTTTGAAACTTGTCATCTAAAGAGGATTTGGAATTGTTTATAAAGCATGTTATTCAAATAGGTTATTGGTGGCAGTTAAAAGGCTAAAAGATCTAAATTTCACAGGAGAATTGCAATTTCAAACTGAAACAGAGATGATTGGTTTAGCTCTTCACCGTAGCCTCTTACGTTTAAATGGCTTTTGCATGACACCTGATGTGAGATTGCTTGTTTATCCTTATATGCCAAATGGAAGTGTTGCTGATCGCTTAAGAGGTTTGTTTTTCTTTTGATCTTTTGTGCTCCTGTCACATCACACCATTCTTCTTTCTCTTGCTCTTTCTTTCATTTATCAGGTGAATAGAGCTTAGGTTAATTTGTGGTCTCTCATGCAGTCATTGCCATTTTTTAGGTTCTGCATACTTCTCAAATTTGAGCTTTCATCAGTTTGCAACTAGCCTAGCTTTCTTCATCCTTTTGTTTTCCCTTTCTCGTGGCTCAAACGGGATCAAATCATAAACTATTCATCTAGCTTTTGATGCACTAATAGTTTTTTATTGTTTTTGTCCCTCTCTTGGCCTTGCTATTACCTTACAATATGCACTGACAGATTATATATATTTTTATTGTTTTTATTGTTTCAGAGAAGCCTTCTCTGAATTGGAATAGAGGAATGCATATTGCCCTTGGACTTCTTTATTTACATGAGCAGTGTAATCCAAAAATAATTTACAGGGATGTGAAAGCTGCAAATATTTTTCTTGACGAAAGTTTTGAAGCTGTGGTAGGGAATTAGGGTATTGGGATACTACTCTTGGAACTCATCACAGGACAAAAGACATTAGATGCTGGTAATTGACAGATTTAAAAGGGAATGATTCTTGACTGGGCAAGTAATTATGAATGTTTAATGCATCTTTGTTGCTGCCAGTTCAAGTGCATGGTGCTTTACTTAGAGAAAGCTCTGGGGCCTGCAAAAACAGTATAACTTATACTTAAGCTGTTTAAGTAATTCAATAATTCATGTAACAATTATTTTCAGCAAAGTTACAAACCATGGTTGCCAGAAATATTTTGGTATATATATATTCTGCTGTCATGGTTTTGTTTTAAGATTTACCCCAGCTCCTTGGCCCTACCCCAGCTTATCATCATGGATAAGACCCACCCTGTCATGTTAACATAGTCCAGATCACTCGACATAATGGATGTTGGCTTTGTTGTAACAACCACCAGCATAAACTTAAGCCTTCTTGACCATGATCTTATTTTTGCCTTTATCAATTTCTCCACTTAATATTTGTTAGAACTAACTTGTCCTCGTTGTTCCTTACTGTTCATCATATTTAATTTGAAGATCTTTTATGATGGATACAGGTTAGAACGTTATTTGCATGACGAGAAGAGGCTTGAAGTGCTGATAGATAGGGATTTGAAGGGATGTTTTGATGCATTAGAGTTGGAAAAAACAGCAGAGCTGGCTCTGCAGTGTACTCAGTCAGAACCGCACCATCGCGGAAAGATGTCGGAATTTTTGAAGGTCCTGGAAGATCTTGTGCTTTTATTGTTAGTAAAAAGATTTGTGGCCGATAGCAGAATGGCAATCTTCAATACTAGGAAGCATCGAGCCAAGCTTGATTGATTTGATGCAATTGGATTGGTTGCATTGTTTGGATGTTGAAGAGAGTTGAAGGATTGAACTCAGCTTATCTTATCAATTAATAAGAATTAAATAAAAAAAGCAAGTGGAATGTTACCCCATCTTTAAAGTTGTAGGCCTCGGATTAGAATATCTACGGACATTGTACCGAAATATGGGAAGGGAGGGGAATGTCGGCTGCATAGCCCATAGCCAGATCCCAGAAGGTTAGAAAATAGGATGAAAAAGCCAGGATGTGACTGATGCATGCATAGGCCATTGTCCACTTTGCAAACTTTTCTAATAAACGGCATTAGCCGCCTGGTTCTATATGTTCTCTGTCTGCCTCAAACAAAATCGATCAAAGGAGAGAATCAACTGCCTGAATTGCATGCATTCATCATCAGTCGTAATTTACAAGAAGGCCAAAACAAGGAGCATAGCTTAAGTAATCATATCCAATTTTAATTCAAGGAATACCTTAGTCAAAAGCAGCAGTCTCTTGAATCGACGCTATCCCTTTTAAAGTTCAGAATCCCTCCGAAAGGGCCTAATAAACCGTCATCACCTACTTGAGCCACTAATCTCCATTGCTTGAGATTCTTTTAGTTTCCTAGTAACACAGGGAGTTGTGTTTATTTATATGCTGGACCTGTCTCGGACAGTGTAGGATCTTTGAAATGAAATTGGTTAGAATTTCGACAAATTAAAGAATCATGGGAAAACATTTACTTTCAAGGACAATGGTTCATAAGGCCCAACGACTTGTCTTCAAACCCCGAACAGGCCAAACCTACGTTATTTTTTCCTAGAATGTTGCTTTAGAGTAGACCCAAATTTGTTTGATTTGTCTTTTTTTTTTCTCTCCTTTATTTTTGATCACCAGAAATTTCGGTTGGTGAGAGTGAGACCCAAGGGCCAAGAATGATGGCTCAATCAATTGCCAACCAAGAGACTTGAAAATCCCATCAATCATACCATAAATTTCAGACGTAATTGGTCGGCAGGCCACATGCCGTTTTCCCATTTTTCGCTCTTTCCTATAATAAGTCCAACCACAGTCTTAATCTCTTAATTGAGGTTTAGCGTGAGCCAACTTGCTTGGCATTCTAATGGTCATTATACGAGACCCCACTGCCGTAGACATGTGGGCAGGGCTTTAATCACTTTGGGATATTAGCAAAGGACTCACGGTCTGAACATGAAGGGTTCGGGTCAAATTGTGATCCTAAAAACAAGATGGGTTTTTTTTGTGAGTCCCCCACCTTTGCCATGAAGTAATCAGAGACTAGTGTTCCTAAGATCGTGACCCCTCACTTTAGTCCATAAACTCTTGTTTTCAACCAAGCCTACTTGATAATATAAAAACCCTTGATAGCAAGTAATAAATTATTACCCGTGAATTGTGTTGCTTTCGAAAAAGCAAAAGTGTACGTAATTGTTCCTTGTTCCCTTTGGTTTCCGATAAAACACACATCGATAACGGTTTGCAACATGGTTTATATGAATTTATTAGTAGCTCTAGTCGATCGACATGCCGACTGCCATGCAAAAGACACAATGTTTGACATCTGTGCTTGTTGTCCGAATGGACAATAAGATATTAACAAAACTAAAGAGCTGATTGGGCAGCATCGTCTGCCTTAGCCAAAGTTGTGGGAACCTCTGTTTTTACATCATTTGTTATAATGAAATGCTCATGAATAGAAGTATTTAGAGTACTTTAAATTCTAAAAGGTATCCGGATCATCCGAACCCGAGATGCGAAAGTCCACCTATCCAATGTGACTGACAGTCTGATCCCCCCCCTTTTTCAGACTTCCCCTTTACCTTTAGCGTTTACCCATTCAACACGTTCTTTTTATATATAAAAAACAAATCTAAGCGCCCAAAGTTTTGCCTAACCCATCAAGATCAGGATTACTTATGTGACACCCTGAATTCAAAAATGAAAAACCTTCCAGTAGAATTCCTTGTTCCCTCTGATTAATGGTGTACTCTTAATCTTATCTCCAATTTTTTTTTTGGACTAATTCTAGTCATTGTTTAAGTAATCTTCACTCAACCCATTTTCATTTTTATAACATTTTTTCAAGTTCCTTTCTTCACTTAAATTTTTCACTCTCTTAAGCCTATATGTATAGATTCTCACTTTTTTTTTTTTTTTGTATTTTAATGGAGAAGGAATCTGGTTCTGTTATGCCAAATAAAACCTATTTTTCTATGGTCTTTCTCCATTAGAATTTCTTGGGTTTTGACATGTAAAAGTGAAATTTTTTTGTTTTTATCAAAGTTTTGTTTTTTATTTATTTTGCTTGGAATTGAAGTCATCAAAGGGAGTAGGTAAGGATCTGATTCTTGGTTGTTTTGGAAGTTAACAAAGGTTCGGCTTTTATTACTTTGGGGAGTTAATTAGCTCTTAATTACTGTTAGTAGTGTTGATTTTTTCTGATTCTGGATTTTTGGGGTGTATGAGCATGGAAGGTGATTTATTTCAGGATTTGGGTTGATCACATTGTTTATGGTCTCCCAGTTTGGTTTTAAAATGAGAAAATTTGAGCTCTTTTCCTTGATATGATTGCTCATATATGTGCTTATTGCCGTGGTTTTTGGTAATTTTGGAAGAGGAGGTGTGTTTTCTTTTTCTAATTTAGCCGAGATTAATGGATCAAGAGGAAGGGGGTGATAGGATAGAAACTAGTAAGAATTTGTGTCAAGTTGGGGAAGGAGTCAGTAGAAATTCTAAGAATTCGGTTAATGGGGTTGTGTCTGAGAGTGTGGTTGTGAAAAATTCTGAAGAAAATGTGTGTTTTAGTGGAGAAAATGCGGATTTGAGATTGCAAAATGATGGCTTTGGATCGTGTAAGCAACAGGAGATGGATTATAGGGGAGGAATTGGTCAGCCGTTGAGTCAGAATGATCTGGGAATTACTGGGAATTCAAGTAGTTTAGTTGATGGAAATATGTTTGACAATGAGGAAAGGGAGTTGGGAGAGACAAACAATGGAGTGGTATCAAGTGAGGGGTTGGTTGAAGCAAGCGAGGAATTGATCAATGAGGAGACAAACGAGATGAGAGGAGTTGGTGAAACACTGGGTCAAGTTGAACAACCAAGTAGTGGGAGTTTGGATAATTCAGTTGACGGATTTGTGGTTGAGACCAGCATTGTGATTAACACCCAAGAGGCAACATGTGTGGATGGAAGTAATGGGTTGTTAGAAGTGAAAGACAATGGATTGGGTTCAAGTAAAGTATTGGCAGAAAGGCCAAAGACAAAGCACGCAGAAGCAAAGGAATCATGTGTGATTGATATAAAGGGAAGTGGTGATGGTAGAAGACAGTTTAAGGAGAGTTGGGATGGGGAAAGAGTTTGTAGAATTTGCCATTTGAATTCAGAGCAATCACTTGAATCTACTGATAGTACATCAACTGCTGCAGCTGCTATGGATCTGATTCAACTTGGTTGTGAGTGCAAGGATGAGCTAGGAATTGCACATAGTCATTGTGCAGAGGCATGGTTTAAGCTGAAAGGAAACAGGTAATGTTCTTTCTCTAGATAATGAAGTCTTAGCCTGTCTTATTACGTATTCTGCTGCTGCTTATTTAAGCTTTGCCATTAGTGCCATGCCATTATGTGTTAGTTATTCATGATATCTGTAGGGTTTGGCTTCTAACTCTTGATTTTAGCTTTCTTTGCTTTAGTTTGTTTGGAGTTAGTTTCAGAACTAACTAGAATGTTCTTAGTTCTCATTGAAACTATTTTGTATTACGGATACCAAATTTACTCTTAACCTTTCACCGAGAAGGAGTCAAAGTGATTTACAATCATTATAGCTGAGGAGTTAATAATGTGAAATATCACTCTGGTCATGATACATGACATTTTTCTCAATTACAGTTTTTTTTTTTTGCAGTGAAATAATCTATTTTGATTGTAAAAACATTCATAAGTGAGAAATCTACACTTTGATTATTATTGAATATGAAGTTGTAGTTTACCTTCTCTTTTTTGTACACTCTTGCTTTTCCAACATGTTTGAGCAAAGTTAATTCTTATCATAAATGTGATAGAATTGGTATAAGAATTCACCTAGAGTTGCAATTGGCATTCCAATTAGCAATAATTGATTACTTAGTTTGCAATTAATTAGGTGCTCATTCCCGGGTTAGGATGGAAACTGTGTGATGAATGTAAAAGGCTTTTTGTGGATATTGCGAAATTTGTTTGCTTAATATGTGTGAACGATGAAGAAACCGTTTTGCTATATTATGAATTATGTGTATCTCAAACCAACATTTGATTCTTACTGCATAACTTGGAAGTGGAACATGGCAGCAGTTCACCTTTACATACCTGCTTATGTTTAATTTACTTCGCAGAATGTGCGAAATTTGTGGTCAGACTGCAAAAAATATTACTGGTGTTAGAGATAACGGATTTATTGAAGATTGGCATGACCAAGGATCTACCAGTGGTGGTGTTGGCTCATCAGTTCGGGGTGGGGGTTGTTGGCGTGGACAGCCATTCTGTAACTTCCTGATGGCATGCCTGGTAGTAGCCTTTGTGTTGCCATGGTTTTTTCGTGTAAATATGTTTTAGCAGGACGTGAACAAGACCTAAGGTTCTTTCTTTTCATCACCATTTTTCGCCTGCTTCTCTAGCTGGTGCTCCTTTGGAATTTGGGTGGGTATGAAATAACTGGTCAGTGGAGCTATTTAGGGGTTATTTCTGGGTTTCAATGCCTCCCCATTGTTATACTATCCCACAATTGCATTGCTGGCGTTGAGTTGTTTATTATTGGGCCTGTTGGCATAGTTAAAGCTAGACAAGGATGTCTTAGGCTGCATCATTACCAGGAGAGGGGGCTGTATTTTAACTATTATCATTTTCAGTATTGTTTTGGATCTAAATTTGGCACATGTCAATTTCATTCTGGGAAATTCCCATTAAACACATGAATGTAATAAGATATTTTGTCAATAAATAATTGTCTTGTATAGAAAACTTGAGTTTTGGAATCACATTTTTTTTTTTGGTTAAAGAAACCTGGGTTTGATCATTTTAGGAAGTCAAATTAACCAGGGAATATGTGATATATCACTTCCTTTTGGCTCCTTGCACAAGCACAAACAATGGGTCTTACTCTTTATAAATTTACCCGAGTGTTGGGTGCATCTTATATTGCAATCTTCAAGCAACATAATCGATCCCAAATAATCATGAATGAAATTCAGATCTGCTACTGAATAGCTTATGCGACCTCTCGGTTTAGTGCCAAATGGGTTGGACCTGTTTCCTCACTCGAGCGCACAAAATACTTGAATTTGGTTAAGTGATCATAATGACTTTCAAGTTTCAACTAGATCTGTCAAGAAGAGGCTAACTTGTTTTGGGTTACACTGGATTTTATCATTTTCCAGGAAAATTGACCTGGTTTGAAGTTTCGAAGTTCAAGTAATAGATTTTAAAATATGGTATGAACTTGACACTAAAAACAACATTCCGTTGTAGTCTAGTTGGTTAGGATATTCGGCTCTCACCCGAAAGACCCGGGTTCAAGTCCCGGCAACGGAATTTACTTTTTGCCTATCATTCCCCGTATTCATATTTTTGGGCGAAGTAGTAAAATATCGGAGCAGAGATAAAACCCTAGTCAACCCTAATCTCTTCTCTTTTAACTCTCAATCATAACGCAGCCGCCCTTTTTGTCTCTCCACCACCGCTGCTCTGAACCTCCTTCGCTTCGCCATGGTAGCTCTCTCTCTATCTCAATCCGATCTTTTGATTCAGACGTCTTTTCTCTTATGTTGATACATGTCTCAGTAACTTTTTTTTTTTTTTATGTTTTATGTAACTGTGAAAGGCATCAGAGAAGAAGCTGTCGAACCCAATGAGGGAGATTAAAGTTCAGAAACTTGTCCTCAACATCTCCGTCGGTGAAAGTGGTGATCGTCTCACCCGTGCCGCCAAGGTAACCAATACAAATAGAAAAAACAAAGGAAAACCCATTCATTTTCTCCTCTTAAATCTTTTACATTAATATTAATTTATCAATTTTGTTTTGTTTCTTCCCCGTTTTGCTCTTATCTAGGTTTTGGAACAACTAAGTGGTCAAACCCCTGTCTTCTCCAAGGGTAAATTTCTGAAACCAATGCTGTCTTTTGTAATTTTCTTTTTTTTTTTGTCGGTAATGAAAATAAAAATGTGGGGTTGATGTGAGCAGCTAGATACACTGTGAGATCTTTCGGAATCAGGCGTAATGAGAAGATTGCTTGCTACGTGACGGTGAGGGGAGAGAAGGCTATGCAGCTTCTTGAGAGCGGTTTAAAGGTGAAGGAGTATGAGCTTTTGAGGAGGAACTTCAGTGATACTGGCTGCTTTGGTTTCGGTATCCAGGAGCATATTGATCTTGGCATCAAGTAAGGTTTTGTTTTTTTACCTCTTTATCAATTTTTGATGTAATAGATGTTTTTCATGTTGATAATCTTAAATGGGTTTAGGTCATTGATTTTCATTGAAACTTTATACTATAATTACTTGAATGACTATGCACTTGTATGTAAATGGCAATGCTTTTTTTATTTAAATTTGGGGTTGGGATCGGTATTAGGATTCAAGAATGCAGCTGCTTTGCCAATTAATCTTCCTTTGGGATGATATTATGAGATAGCACTTTTAACTGGGCTAAATTAGTTAAAGGTTTCGCTTTCTGTCTTAGCGTTCTGTCTTAGCGTGTGGCTTTGAAAGTAGTTAACACCTTTAAAGTTAGCATTACTTAATGCAATCATGTAATTGTTAACACTGGTTGTGGAAGCACCAAGCATGAGAGGAATCTTATTGATATCTGTTCTTTTGTCCCCATAACTGAGTTAATACAAAGTAGTTATGGACAGCTTCATTCTACTAGTAGTTACAGTCAATATTGATGTTATGGACTCCATAAAGGCGTAAATTACAACTCGTGCTCTCTTTCTAGGTATGATCCTTCAACTGGCATTTATGGTATGGACTTCTATATTGTTCTGGAACGAGCTGGGTACCGTGTGGGTCGTCGTCGCCGGTGCAAGTCACGGGTTGGTATCCAGCACAGAGTTACTAAGGAGGATGCAATGAAGTGGTTCCAGGTCAAATATGAAGGTGTCATCCTTAACAAGTCTCAAAATATTGGAGCTTAGGAATAGAAGTTAACGAGCGCAGTTGAGCTGTTGAGTTTTGGCTTCTTGATTTTGATTAGTTTGTGTACCAGTTATCGAATGCCTGAAGAGATTTATGATTGACTTTAAAATACTAGGTACTCTTTCTCTTGGTTTAATTACTTTATTTATATAGCACTTGGAAAATGCTTCTCGATTCAAATATTTTGAACTAGTGATGGAAAGAAAGGCCTAACTTTGCCAACTCCGAGTGTAACTTCACCCCAGGCATGTAGTGCTAGTGAAATGTCCGAGTTATATAAACTGTTGCATCCTCTGGATTTCGGCTAATGTTGTTTCAAAAGGTTAGCAGTTCCTGCACTTTATCATTTGAGAGTTACCCACTGATCCTGAGGCTAAAATGTTCATTTACTTGTATGTTTCTTCAATTGAACAAAATGGATCCCGTATTTGTAATGTCAAATAAATCAGCAAATCATCAATGGCTGCTGCAAGATAATTAGACAAAGTTCAATTTACTTAACACGAGGGTAGGGTGGTGTCAAAATAAAGCAATAATGTTAGTGTCTCGTTTTTCTTTTTGGGTAGGAAACTGAAACTAGATAAAAATCATAAAATAATACTGTACAAAATTCTCCTTGCTGCATCATCGACAAGCAGGTTCAAAATAAAAATAGGAGAGTTTTGAAATAACACAAAAGGATTTTCATAATATTCAGAAGTTGCAAAGCGGTCACGAGCCAAAGCATCTGCTCAAGTGTTTCCCTCCCTGAAGTTATGCATGACTTCACAGCAACTAATTCCCTGCAGCAACTTTTTGCAGCCATCGACTGCAAACACAGGTTAGGAGTGGATTGGTTTTTTATCAAAGAAATGACAGCAACAGCATTTAATTCCACATCCAGGTTAGAAATATTTAGTTGTTTAGCCAACATTAACCCAACCCTAAGAGCCCATAAATCGTTGGACATTGATTATTTAATTCATTCAAATAGATAAAAGGGGAAAGGGGGAAAGCCTAGTTACTTCGCTCTTGCTACCATGACATCAATAATTGAACAAGCTCACTCTTCTTCAATCTTGAGTAACCCTTGATCCCTTTGGCTCTCGCTAGTTTTTTCAACTCTGGAAGTTTCAATTTCTCCATGTTTGCCAACTTTAACCCCTCATTGGTCGCAGCCACTTCATTGCTCTGCCCAAGATTCTTTCCTCCGGGGGCTGTTGCATATGGTATGGGCGATCTCTTTACAAAATTAGATGGTGGCCTTGATAACTTGAAATCCTGTGTTGCTGCAGCAGCCATTTCCCCCATCTCTTGCCTTTTCTTAGAGACGCCAGTTTTCCATCTCAATGCATTCCCTACCTTGTCAGTGTCTGCCAAAATTGTAAAATTCTTAAGTTTTGAAAGTAACCATTTTGAAATGTCCAGAAAGTTAAGCTTCTATTTCTCTCTGTTCATCTTAGATGGTAGGCAATTATGTTTGAGAAAGCAGGAATGTTTTAAAACAGTATCGGATGTAATGCCATTACCTTGCCCGTTCTTGCTTGATTCGTGAAGAAGATCTAAAACTGATTCAGCTATGGACTTATTCTTGGATGAGCTGATAGTTTTAGTCTTAGCACTTGCAGTCTCTTCCTCGGATATTGAAGACTGTATCCTTCTAAACAAAGCAATTATCTCTTTCTGACTGGATGAGTTGGGTGCTTTACTGCCATCAGATGATTTCTTGCTTTCATCCCCATCCTTTCTTCCTGAGGCCGAACTTTTCCTAGGACGGCTTCCTCTTCTGTTCCCATCAGATGCGCTTGAAACAGTTAACTGAAGGGAGATGAAGGGCGTAGACTTATCTGCAATCTCTATCAAATTTAATAAGCTGCATCAAAAAATGATCCCTCAGTTTCTAGATCAAAAAATTCACATGTTCAAGTACTCATAATCTTACTTAAAGGCAAAAGCCACGACATAGGAAGTAAAAAAACATAATGTCACCGACTTCAACCAGTTCTTGTGTATAACATCAGATAAAATAACAAAGATAGAAAGTCTTGAACAATATGCAAATCTACATTGCAAAGTTGAAGAGACAGACCAAAACAGTGAATATTTGCATGCTGAAACATCAGAATGTTAGAAATCAAGTTGTTGGGGTCGTGAACCCATGAGTAAGAGAAACTTCTCTAGAGCTCCAATGTGAGGGTCCAAGCAAAAGAGCATGATTCAAACGGAAAACAACAAATACTTCTGACACAAAATCTCCATCTCTCCCCAGATTACTAACTTCAAACGTAGAGAGTAATTACCAGATCTCTCAAACACAGAAGGTACAGCCAAAAACCGTAACAAAGAAATGGGACTTACGAGAGATAAGAAAATCTAAAAAGCTTGTGGCAATACTTATTACCTGTTGGAGATGAAACAGGCTTTCTTAGCTTGTTGAAAAGGAAAGAAGAAGATAAATGAGAGATAGATTGGAAGGAGAGAACAGCAGCGGCCATATTTTGATTGCAAAACCCTCAATCAGATTCGAAAGCAATTGGATCCACTAGCAGTATTTACAAACTCAAAACCATTTTATTTTATTTTATTTTATTCCTAAAATTGCTAGTCCACACTTTTTTACCTGGGCGCTCAAGGAAATAAGAGAAAGGGCCAAAAAATAAAGGGCAAAGTAGTAAAATTGGAGCGGAGATAAAACCTTAGCCAACCCTAATTTCCTCTCTCTTAAACCCCGTCTGTAACGCAGCTGCCTTTTTTGTCTCTCGAGCTCCTTCGCTTCGCCATGGTAACTCTCTCTCTCAATCTGATCTTTTGAGTCAGACTTCTTTTCTCTTATGTTAATACATGTCTTAGTTACATTTTTTTTTAATGTTTTTTTAACTATGAAAGGCATCAGAGAAGAAACTATCGAACCCAATGAGGGAGATTAAAGTTCAGAAACTTGTCCTCAACATCTCCGTCGGTGAAAGCGGTGATCGTCTCACCCGTGCAGCCAAGGTAACCAACACAATCAAAAAACAAAAAAAAAACCCATTCATTTTCTGCCCTCAAATCTTTTACTTTAATATCGGTTTATCCGTTTTGCTTATGTTTAGGTGTTGGAACAACTCAGTGGTCAGACACCTGTCTTCTCCAAGGGTAAAATTTTGAAACCAATGCTGTCTTTTATAGTTTTTCTTTTTGTTGGTAATGAAAATAAAAATATGGGGTTGATGTGAGCAGCTAGATACACTGTGAGATCTTTTGGAATCAGGCGTAATGAGAAGATTGCTTGCTACGTGACAGTGAGGGGAGAGAAGGCTATGCAGCTTCTTGAAAGCGGTTTGAAGGTTAAGGAGTATGAGCTTTTGAGGAGGAACTTTAGTGATACTGGCTGCTTCGGATTCGGTATCCAGGAGCACATTGATCTTGGCATCAAGTAAGTTTTTTTTTTTTTTTTTGGCTACCTCTATCAATTTTTGATGTAATTGATGTTTTTATATTGATAATGCGTTCTGGATGCTTCTTTCAAATTTGGAATCTTTGATGGGTTTAGGTTATTGATTTTCATTGGAACTTTATGATTAGGATACTATAGCTACCTGAATGACAATGCACTCCTGCAATGGCTTTTTATTTAACTTTGGCGATGGGATTGGTATCAGGACTTAGGAATGGAGTTGCTTTGCCAATTAGTCTTCCTTTTGGATGATATAATGAGATAGCAATGCAACTTTTAACTGGGCTAAGTTATTTAAAAGGTTTCACTCTCAGGCTTAACTTTGTGTTTGCTTGAAAACTAGCTACACCATTCAAAGTTAGCATTATTTTATTCAATCATGTAGTGGTTAACGCTGGTTGTGGAACCACTAAGCATGAGAGGAATCTTGTGGATATCTGTTCTTTTATCCCCATACCTGAGTTAATATAAAGTAGTTATTTACAGCTTCATTCTACTAGTTGTTACAGTCAATATCGATGTTATGAACTCCATGCAAGGCATGAATTACAATTCTTGTTCTCTTTCTAGGTATGACCCTTCAACTGGTATCTATGGTATGGACTTCTATGTTGTTCTGGAACGAGCCGGGTACCGTGTGGGTCGGCGTCGCAGGTGCAAGTCACGTGTTGGTATTCAGCACAGAGTTACTAAGGAGGATGCCATGAAATGGTTCCAGGTCAAATATGAAGGTGTCATCCTTAACAAGTCTCAAAATATTGGAGCTTAGGAATAACAGATAACGAGCTCAGTTGAGTTGTTTTTTTGTTTTGGTTACTTGATTTTGACTAGTTTCTGTGTATCAGTTGTTGTTTGCTTGTAGTGATCTATGATCGACTTCAAAATCCCATGTACTTTTTCTGTTGGTTTAATTACTTAATCAATGTAGCACTTGGGAAATGCTTTTCTCTATTCAATTATTTTAACAACTTTAGCAAGGTTGGAGATTTTTCTGCATAATGAGAAGGAATTGCAATATTGAGCCTAAATTGGAACATTATGCATGCATGGTAGATCTTCATTCTCGAACTGCTAATCTTTCAAAGGCTTATGAATTCATTGGAAGAATCCCTATTGCACCAGTGGCCACAATATGGGGAGCTCTTGGTGGTTGCAGGATTTACCATGGTGTCAAATTACCTGAGAAAGTTGCAGAACGTGTTTTTAATCTAGAGCCAGAAAATAATGGTTTCTACTACTTTTAGTTAATATCTATGCCGATGCAGAAAAGTGCGAAAGTGCAAAAAAAAATGAGGGAGAAGATTGGCAGGAAGGGCTTAAAAAAGAACCCAGGCTGCAAATGGATGGAGATAAAGGCTAAAGTTAATCTCTTTGTTGCTAGAAATAGTTCACACCCACGGTACAAAAAGATGAAATCTCCACTAAAGAAGTAAAGGAAGATGAAGAAAGAAGGCTATTTTCCTAAAACGAAGTTAGCCATTGCTTGTAGATTATTAACCTTGCAGCTACCTGGCTAAAGAATACTAGTAAGCAAGCAACTCAGAATATGCGGTGTGACTGTCATGAAATGTCCAAGTTCATGGTCTAGGAAACTGGGACAGAAATTTTCCTGAGCGATTCAAGTCGATTTCACCATTTAAAGGATAGATATTGTTCTTGCAGAGGCTTCTGGTCTGGTGGCTAAATTTAAACCGTCTTAAGTCACACAGAAAACCTTCTTTGTTTTACCCCACTAGGCCCTAGCAATACTCTCGATTAACTGTATTAATACATCAGATTTTTATATGTAATTGCTAGCCTTTTGTAATCATTTCATACATAAATGGATTCGAATTTTCCATTTCTTAGTAGGGACTAGGAAGTGTGGAAATCCGGAAAACAGAATTCTGTCAGGAATAAGACCACAGGTAATAGAGTTTTGAAATTTGGGGTTTAAGCCTCAACAACAATGTTACTTTTTAAAAAACTAATTACTCATAAAATACTGCAATTCAATGAGTAAAGAGGGCTCATAGATTCATTGGAACATGACTGCAGGTGAAGGCTCATGGTATGGGCTTCATTTTTCCTTTTTTTTTTGTTTAAATTTGCCAAAACCTTGTGTGGGTATGATTGCAATAGCAGTAAAAGAATTCTTTTACTTGGTCACTTTTATGATGGAAGATGAATAAATATTGAAAAAATGAAAATGAAGATTATTATTGAGGATGATGGCCATAATTATTAGTATCACTTAGTTTGTTGCGCTCCATGATTAGAGCATCCGTTTTCTTAATGATTGTCGATCCAATATATACACATTTATCATGCCTCAAGAGTCATGATTTACATTTCTCCAAAACCTTGATCAAGATAAAGAAAAGCTTGGAAAAGCTGCATACGTTATTCCCTATATTAGATCAGAAACTTTTAAGTACAATTTTAAACTGGCTACGGTTGATGGCTCTGCCCATCCATCCACATGGTTTGGTCCATTTCGAGAGTGAAAGCACCATGGAATCTCAAATTTTAGTACGTAATCAAAAGCCTGAACAGCTAAACAGCAGCCGGGATCCAGCCATCAAACTATTGCAGGAACAATACAGTTGGATCTGTTATAATGTATCATCACTTTTATCCAAATAATTTAACATCTAGAAATCCATCCACGTCCAACAATTTGGCTCCAAGTTCATAATAACAGAGAAGATTGTCTAGAGGTGTGCCCACATGCCAAAGACATTAACCTTTCCCATCAGCACAATATGAAGGAAACAACAATTTTGTGCTCTCTGTGACTGAACTTGCAATGCATATAAAAATGCATTGGCAGTGATGTATAATTGATGCTGCTTCGACTTAGCTCAAACAGTTGGATTTAAGAAAGGATTCAGAAAAACACTATAGTTTTGAGCCCGAATTCAAGCCGCTTGTGTCAGATGCACATGCAAAAGACCAACAGGTATATGTGATTAACAGACAACTCAAGAATTGAAGACAGCAGCAGGATTCGGTGGAAATGAGAGACAATATCTAGATCAGTAGTTCCAGGAGACACCCGGAAGTTGTTACAGGGGAAAGCTCACAGTTAGTTTATCTTTTGTCTTAACTTGCTATTGATATCATAACCTTTCACCAAGAATACCATTGGGGCATTAACAATTCACTTAATGAACAAAGACCATTTGACTGAAGACTCTATTCAACTGACAAAAACTAAAGCAAACTCAAATTTAAACAAGAGATCTTGTAAATTTTAGATTACTGTCAAAATAGAACAAATTGAATCAAAGTAAAGCACAGTGAATGACCAGAAAGGATAAAATTAGAACATGGTGTCAAAAACCAAATGCTTAAGGATCAAGAAGAATACATATTTTTTGAGGAAAAAAATTGACACATTAATCACTTTCTTCCTCCGAAGCATTAGCAACTTCTAATACACCTCACATTGCCCACAGCTCGTAGAAAAATATGGAAGCCACTGCTCTTTTAACCATTCAATGACCAAAAAGCAGCAAAAAATAAAACACCAGTTCAATGATTCCTTCGCCTCTTTTTTTTTTTTTTCCTCCTTTTCCTCAAAATTCCACCTATAGCTACCCATTTTATGATAAATCAAGTGAATCCAATGTCAATAATAAATAAATGGAAACTCTAATTTACCAATTTCCCCTACTCTAAAAATCTAACCAATAATCAAAAGTATTTTTTTTCTTCAGCCGCACCATTTTGAGAGAAGAACCAAGAAAACAATAAGGAAAACTATTGAAGAAAGCCCAATTGCAAAACCGAGAACAACCTTATTTGGCCCGTGATGATGCTCCTTCTTTTCACTTCCATCATCTGCACCATCACCATCATAATCTGAAGAGTCACTCTCGCTATCACCAGAAGACTCCTTAGAGGGCGGCGGTGATATCGGTAATCCATGCTTATCACAAGGAGCAATCCCAAGCTTCATTTTTGATGATAAAAGAGAATGGTTGTAACACAAATTGCCATTCCCACCGACCTTGAAAACGGCCAATCTCTTTATGAAACTAGCATTGAAAGGTAGAACCCCATGAAGCTCATTGTTCTCAAGATTCAAGACTTTCAACCTTCTCAACTCTGAGAAAAACCTTGGGACAGTCCCATTTAACTGGTTATTACTCAGATCAACATGAACCAAGCCTGGAATAGCTGACATGGTATCCGGGATTGACCCAGAAAAAGAATTGGAAGCCAAAGATACATTTTTTAACGATATCAAGTCACCAAACTCAGTAGGAATCTCCCCATTTAGGGCATTTGAAGAAAGATTCAAGAATTCAAGATCTTGAAGAAGCGTATGGGAAGTTGGTATCTTTCCTTTGAGCTTGTTATCCGATAAATCAATATGGGTCAGATTCAGAGGCACGTGCCTTGGAAGATAGCCTGTAAGATTAGCGTGAGAAATGGTGAGTGTCTTCAGCTTGTGCATATTTCCAAGGATTACATAAAGGCCGCTGGTGATAACTGGAGTGTAGGAAACTGTGAGATCAGTGAGGTTAACGAAACGTGAGAGCCAGACCCCAGAGAGGCGGCGCAGAGAGCGAATACAGGAGAAGGAAGTGAGGGAAAGAGAGAGATCGGAAGGGAAGCGGATGGGGGAGGTGTGGCAGTTGGTGAAGGAGAGAGAATGGAGGGAAGAGAGAGACTTGAGAGCTGTGAAGGAGAGGAAAAGGTCGGCGGAGCAGTTGGAGAGGTGGAGAGAAATGAGGTGGCGGAAGGGCTTGGAGCTGTCACAGATGGTAGCGTTGTGAGGGGAAGGTTGGATGCAAGGGTCTCGTGTGGTGGGGATGTTGAGGGATTGGAGTGCTTCTATTTGTTTGGGGTCTAGAGTAGAGGGAGAGGAAGAGGGAGTTTCGGTGGTAGGTGGCGTTGGGGAGGATGTGGGAGAGGGGGTAGGGGAGAGTGTGGGGGGAGTGGCTGGCTTGGTGGCATTTTTGGTGGTAGCGGCAGAGGTGGTGGAGAGAAGAAAGAGGAGGATAAGCAGGAAGAATAGTGGGGTTGGTCGTTTCATGGTGGAGAGAGAGTGGGTGAGTTAGCACTGAGGTGGAGTTGGAAGTAAAGTGATGACTGAGAAGTGAGAGTAAGAGACGCAGCGAAGAAGTAAGCAGGGGAGGGGCTGCATTTGCATGTGGGATTGGGTGGGGTTTGACAGTTGGTCAAGACTCAAGACTTTATTCTTGTCCTGGATTTGGATGTTATTTACATCTACATAACTGCACTTCACTGCTTCCTATTGGATGAAGATAAACAAGAGAAAAAAGAGAAAACTTGGAGTTAGTATTAATCCTGTCCATTAATGACAAGGTTAGCAATGTAAAATGGAAAGTAATTAAAGGCTATTATGTGCAGTCCATGGGATGCTGCCCAAATGGTCGCAATTTGCTTAGATATACAACAAAGGGCAGAATCTGAGATTTTTCTGTTATTTATAGGTGCAAACACAATACAAGTATCCAAGGGTCAAAGTTGAATTTCAACTTTATGCAGCTTAATACAAAGTAGTTGACCCCTGACCCCTAAAGGCATAAACAAAAGTATAAACCCCCCCCCCCCACCCCAATAATTATTTTTTTCAGCTGGATTTACTTGGCTGCCAGCTACCTTCCAGCTACTTTCTAACCTTTTTCAATTAGTGTTCAGTATCAGTATTTCTTTTGGGCCCAAACTTTTCACAGTACAAAGAAGAAACTAACAAGGATTGGAAGACAAAATGTCTTCATCTAATCTTAATTTCACTTTTTTTTTTCTTGTTTTTTTTTCTAACAGATTATCAAGAACTTGAATTATAACTTAATTTTCTATCACTTTGTTGAATCGATCCACATTCTTTTAGAGATCTGGGTGTTATCATTACACACCAAGAATTCTTTCCTTTATAGTTACACTAGAATTTGATGTAACTTCTTGGAGAGGCACACATCATACTAATCATCATGATGCCTTGGGATCTTGGTTTCCTCTCTATTATGTTTCCGGGGTTTCATTGCTGGCACTGTGATTTTCCAACCCAACCTGTTAGTTTTGACATATTCTAATAATGTTAAAACCTGGGATTTCCTCAGCACACAAAAAAGATGTCTTCCTAAATATTTTCTTTTTTGGAGAAATTTGTACCATAAAATATTACGCAGATAACTTATACAAGATGATCTACTCTAGGGTTCCTAAAAGGATTTTGAAAGAAAACACATTGTCTGGGTTGCCAGGCGAGATTCCAGTGATGAGAACAGTGCCAGTGCCCTTTGCTTTATATCTGGTGATTAATGAACAACTCCCTTAAGGAAAAGTAGGAGGAGTCAGTCTTCTTTGAAGATCGAGGAAAAAATCGGACAATTATGCCATTCGGCAGAAGTCTTCTACAGAAGGAAAGCCTGTATCGAGTAAGTGGAGAGGAAAGATCTCCAGAGATTCTTATCTTATTCCATTTCAGTTGCTTGACTAGTTAACATGAAATTTATATATTATAATAAAATTTTAAAATATTATAAATTTTTTGATTAAATTTTTACAAAATTACAAAATCAAGATCATATCAAATATTAAAATTTTAGAGATAACTCTCAATATATAATATTTAATTCTCGTAAAATTTAAAAAATGACTCATATTGTAATATTTAATTTTCATTTGATTAATGATCGATTTGATATTATTTATAAATATTTATATTCACTTGTAAGATATTATTTATTTTAACTTAAAAATTTATCGATTTTATCCACTAAAAATACCTCATAAGCCTAAATTTAAGTTTCAAATTACATATCATAATAAAATTTCAAAATATTTTCACGTGAGATTAGAAAGTCATTTGATGAATTTCCATGAAAAAAAATACAAAGCCATGAGATTTGAAACAAATCAGGGAAACGGACAAACATTCTATCGATGGCTTCAACAGCTGTTGGGAAATAATACCCATCTTTACATTAATATAGCTCCCGGCATTGCGCAAACAAAATAATATTAGAAAAAACAAAATCATTATGATTGACTTGCTCACGCTGATTATTATCAGATTAAAACTAGATCACTTGTAAAGAAAATTGGACATTTTAAATTTTTGCCCTAATCAGAAACAAATGACTGATGAAATGATCCACCATGAAATTTGGTATGCATCAGAAAAGATTTCACTGCTAAAATTCAGCTTTAAATGATAAAATTTCAGATTGCTACTTATTCACAGGGGCTAAAGGATACAAAGAATGAATTACTCAGGAACTTTGCAGAATCAAGTTCCAATCTCCAAGAGTTATGAAGTTATTCATCTCATTCTATTTTCTCCAACAAAGATATATACTCACTAGAGCCAACTATTTCCCGGGTTGGATAATTTATAACTCATTGTGGTCAAAATTGTTAAGGATGGTATCCTCTTAACTGAAGTGTAGCTCGCCGAAGCTCAGTAAGGCTATTTTCCCTGGTTCATTGGTGATATCTATGCCAAGCTGATCTTGGATCAACAATAACATACTCCAGAAATAATAGAAGACAATCTCATACACCAAAAACAGGCAAAGCACTCCATAATATCTGTTAGGAATATTGATTCAAATCTCATAAGAGATTTGTTAGAGATTTGTTTGAGATTGTCAGATATTGCACCATGTAAAAGAAGAATTTCAAGAGAAAAAAGATTCTTAATAGGTAAGTTTGACTTGCAAGAGAAGAATTCTAAAAGGAAAAAGATTCTTAATAGGCAAGTTTGACTTACAGGAGAAGAATTCTAAAAAGAAAGGGATTCTTAATGGGCAAGTTTGCATGGTTATAAATAGGTGAAATTTTTACAGGTTAGGTATGAGAAAAAAGATGTAAGAGAGTTGAAGGGTTTTGTGAGATAAACACTCCATAGGAGTATTGAGACTTTACGTCTTATGGGTGTGTATGTTTATTTGTGAGTATACTAGAGGAGACTGAGAGGGTCCACATAAATATGATGTATGGGAGTATATGGAGGTGTGTATGTTTGTTTGTGAGTGGATTAAAAAAGACTGAGAGGGTCCACATAAATATGATGTATGCGAGTAAGAGTTTGGATTTGTGTTTGTTTGGGTTGAGAATATTTCATAAGACTAGAGGAGATTGAGAGTGTCTTATGAGTATTAACTGTTGAGTGAGGTTGATGATATGATGTATGTTTATAATTTTCTACAACTAGTGGATCTTATTTCTCATCCGTGGATGTAGGTCAGTTGGACTAAACCGAACTACGTTAAATTATTGTCTCTTATGTGTTTGATTTATTATTTGATTTCGCTTTCGTTGGTATGATTAGATCGGATGCTTTTAGCTCAATAATATCAACAAATAACATCAATCATTCCGCCTTTACTACTTTGGTTGTGTCACAGAAAACAAGGTTATCTGATTCAGCAGGAGTTGTACAGAGCCAATTAACCTGACAAAGAGAAATGACCACGTAACAAAGAAAATGCCACACAAGATACAGCAGCAGTATGACCACCTAAAGAGTAATCCAAATGCAACCATTTTCTTCCGTTTTCATCCTCAACTCCACTATCAGCTGGAAGACTGCCTTTTGACACTGACTTAGATCCTTTTCGGGATTTTGTGGAACTTTTAGGCCCAATGGCTGCAAGCTCTGACTCCATATTAATCACATTAATAACACCATCACCCCTAGCAACAATACATATATCCTGCCTAATTTGTCCAACTTATCAACATCTGGAACTTCTCTTAGTGAACAAAACTAGGGTTGAATGTTAGTTTAATAGTTTTGTTATGTATAATTGTTTGATTTTAGTTAGAAAAAGTGGTTTGAAAATATCAATTTCTTTATATGAGTAAAATACTAAAATTTGAATGTAATAACCTGATTCTGAATGCCAAATCAATTTGAAATAAGTTAAAATAAAGGTGGCTCTAAATACTAACTCTCTAGTCTCTACCATCAAAATAGAAGAAATGACGATCAAATTGATAATACAGTTTGTCAACCCAAGTGGTCATTTTTCAACAAATCACAAATAGACGTTGTCAAGAAACATCTTGTAACTAAGAATGTTTTAAAACAATCAAATGTGGAACAAAAGAAGCAGAAATTGGAACAGGAGCCTGTCTGGCAGGCTATACTTGAAAATTGAAGTTGCAATTTCAACTCATCTAAGTTAGACATGAAAATTTTCAAGGGAAAATTGTGATATTTTAATATTTTTTTATTAAACGATTTCAGCATGGAGATAAAATAAGATGTTATAAATATTAAAATTTAAATATCAAAACTCTTTGACGTCATATTTTAAAATAATTATATAAATTAATCAAGTAAAATTTGTGACATTTGAATATTAATCGCATGTTAACAATCATGCCCATAAACCTATATAAAATTAACTTTTAATCAATAAATATCAAGACATGAAACCAATTGATTAAAGCAGGTATTAGGCAAGACATGCCTAATTGCAATTGCTTTTGACTTAAATAATCACCACCCACTTCTTTATTTATTTTTTTGATAAAAATCATACTAAGTAACATGTTATTATGAATCATTTAATATTTGGATTGAGTTCATTCCCTTGTTTCCTAGCAATCAAACCAAGAATGTCAAAAGAAGATAATACCCTTATCTTGCATGTGAACCTAATCAGTCTGTAGAAAGTTTCTTTGCTAATGTCGTTTCTTTTGAATTCTTCTACCCATGCCTCTCCTCTTCACTCGAAACAGCAGCTTGAAGTTCAACATGGCAGCAAAAAAGTTTACCAAAGAAGTCAGTTAAAACTTAAAAAAGCTAGCCCCCATGTATATGTTCATACCAAAGGACAAAAATGGAGTTTGATTGTAGTCTGGATTCACGTTTTGGGCATTCTAGTGTGAGAGTCGGGAAGTGGAGGACAGCATTGGGGAAATAACAGCTGTAAAAAAGAGCCAATATCTTTGGTTATTGATCAGAGGCCTGAAGAGTCAAATGTTTAATGAGTTGAACCTGTGGGATTAACAGTGAAAACATGCTTATAAGCAGAAAAAAAAAGATCATATCTTCCCTTTCACGTGAAAGTTTCATAGGCTTACTTTAACAAACATGGATGATTTTTGTTTTGATCTTATATGGTAGTAAAAATGGTGTGAAAGGTGGAGCATTCCATGTTACCTGTTGCCCAACTCCTTACATAGTGCAAGAAAATCAAGTAAAAATGTACTATAATTGGGTCTTTTTTCATTGAATTTAATGAAAATTTAAACTACGTTTTGAACTACTACCATTTCTTGTGATAAACCTCTAGCTTGAATTTGAATTTCAAAGAGTTTATGACATCCATAATTTGATTCAGAATCACATAGTTGATGAACAAATTCCATGAAGAAAGGATAACAACTAAACAAAACTACCATGCATATTCGCATTTCCCATATCAAATTGATTAACCTTGGTTATGAAGAGATCTACCAAAATTACTTAAAACAGAAATGGAAATTAAACATAGTAAGTAGCTAAAAGAAATGCAGACTTAACAGTCATGGAGATGGGTTAAAACAACAACTGAGCAGTCCATAACAAAATGATCAGGTTTTGAGTTGAAGCTAGTAATTAGTAGTAACATTTATCTGACACTGTAGGCGACTGCATAAGCCCAAGACTTAAGGTGCTCTTTCATGGCCAAACCATCATCCAAAGGAGGCATTTTCATGTAATGTTGGCTTTGGAAGTTTGAATACCCATATGTTTCTTCAGAAAATGAAGACTTGGAATCCAAGTTTCCATGAAACCCCAAATCAAGGTCTCCAAGGACATTTCTCTTGCTTCTTTTCCTTGTCCTCCTTCTCTTTGACTTCTCTGTTGGCTTTGCAAATCCCACCATTTTAACTGGCTGCACTACCTGCTGCTCACTTCCAACAGCAATTTCACCAAAATTGGGACACCTTGGAACCAAAATATCAGTACTAAGAACCCCATGAATACTTTGTTTTGATGGTTCTTCTTCCTCGACGGTGTCTTCATCTAGGACAGCGGCATGATTCTTGTGCTGAAATGTTGTTAAAGTGAGCACATTGTTGAAAAACCATAGAGAGTCCAAACTTTCAATGACTTTCTTTGAACCATCCATGAGAGGACCCAAGACGTGAAACAAGACTTATAAACATGGACAAAAGTAAAACTGAGAGAATTAGAAGATGAGAAAGCTAGTCAAAGTATTTTTTTTAATTCAGCTACAGTTAACATTTGGCTTGATTCTCTTTACAAAAGCATCAGGGGAAATTTTGTTTTTCTGAAATGCAAAGGTTAACCCTTTGTTGCTATTGGCTTATTTTGATGGAGAATCATGGAGGAATGAGGGTAGTTTGGGTCTATTGGAAAATCCTGGTTTATTGGTTGGCATTGGTTATTCAATCTAATTTTTATTTACAATTAAACTTGAAAAAAGAAAAAAGAAGAAAAACAACTGCAGAATTCAGTATCGAGTAATTAAAATCATGTAAAAAGAAGAATTAGAGAGAAAAAAAGGGGAAAATCCCAAGAAAACCAAAACAGTGAACTGTGAATTCTCATCATCTGAATGAGCCCACCATCTAAGGTTGTCTTTCATTTCTATCTCATCGCCCAAAGCAGGGACACTCCAATCCATCAAAGGGTTTTCTTTTCTTCTTGTTCTTTCTGAAACTTCCCATGCTTGTCTGAAACATAAGGCCTTGAAACTCCAGCTTTATCATCAGATTCCTTTGCCATTTTGTTTGAAAGCATTCTGTTTTTATGGTAGGTTATAGTTTAATTATCCGGATCAGTATACAACATTGCCACTTAGTTTACTTTGCCATTTTGTTTTTTAACTGTTATATCCATTAAGCATCATTTGGTGCTAAGAACATGTAAGAAATAAAAATTTTGAGCACTAATTCAATTGAAAGAAGGGTAACTTTCTTTTCCTCCCATTTACATAATCTTTTAACAACATTATGAGCTTTCTATCATACCTTTAACATTAATCAGCACTTTCAAACCGGTCAAAAAGTACTAATCTCCTTCTGAAATGTTCCAAATTTAAGCAATGGGAACCTTGTTGAACATTTAAAGACAAATATTTCTGGGGTAAAGAAGGAAGCAAAAGGATTAGTATATTGTAGATTTTTTCTGAGTTTAGGAAGTGGTACCATGAATTTCTGCACATTAAATTGACTGAAGAATGTATAGCTGAATTGCTGGGCAAAACTCCTTTGGCAATAAGATTACTCCTGATCCCTCTCTCATAACCCAAACTATGAGCAGCCCTGAGTAACATAATGCCAAAGTTGAGTTGCCTAGTAATGCATCCATACCCGGCAATTGAAAGTACATTTTTGTGCAGATGAACAGTTCAAAATTCAATCTTCATTTATAGGCCAGGAAAAGTCTAGCATTTCCCTGCATATAGCATATTCTTAGCTTATCCACTTCTTTGTAGGCCGCAAGTGAGATGTGTCATCTTTGTTTCCATCGATCCGGTTGGTAATATTTTAAGAAATAATAATTCATTTGAACCCTATAAGAAAATATAGGATGGCAAAATCATAAAGGATTATAGTGACACTGAGAGAAGGATATTGTCGTAAGGTTCTTTACGAGTTCCTATCTGTCCTTTAGATACATGAGGTTAAACACATTATATATTTTTTATTCCAAGTTATTCATGTTTTTCTGCAAATAAAACTATTTTTTCTTCTTTCTGGTGATTAGTCTTTGACACCTGAGTTAAGAACAAAGCTGACTGATAGTTAAGAACAAACCTGACTGATATATGTGGTCCTTAATTATAAGGCCCCTTCACTCCTCCAAGGGTCACAAGAAATTGCAGGAAACCAGATTTACTGTAAAGGAAAGCATCGAATATAAAGGCTTTCCTTTTGTCTCAATAAGTATTAGTCCCCATCCAGAAAAAAGTAGGAGAAAGAAAAAAATCATAAAGCATAGAGATGGAAGATCCAGTGGCATGTTCCATTGCCTATCTTTCTGATCTCTATGGTTTTGTGTGTTTTATGGGGAAATAAGGAACATTTTCTGTTGATGCTGCATGTTTTTACGTGTACTCATGCATATTTCGCATCTGTCTTCATTTTTCCATTAGCATATATGCATCCAGCTCTAATATGCTTTATACAATATTCTTTATTAACTGTTCTCATGTGCTCAGACAGCATTCATAACTGATAATGACATTAAATTAATATTTGAATTCTAAAAGTGTTGAAAGATGCATAAACATTTTGTATTGATAGTAGATTAGCAGGACTCTTGATTGAAAAGGATATGTTTGATTTCTTAATGCAAGACTTGAACCAGCTTTTAACTAGCTTGTTTGACATTACAGTATTTTGCCAAACTATATATAATTAGTATTTAAATATTTATAATGGCATTATTTGATATACCCATGTTTCTCATGTAGTTGTCTCCTCTTACTTGTCCTTATGTTTGACACAATTGATAATCTTTTTCTTGCAGAATTTCATGATTTGACAGTTTAAAATGGCTATGACTACCTCCTCTTTCATTAATGATTGAGAAGAAATTGATTAACTCTTTTGTTAATCGTTAATATTGCAAAATAAATAGGGAAAAATGGCATCACTTTGTCAAGAGAGAGCAGATAAAATTAGGACCACTGTCCCATGATTAAGACGGGGAATCTTCACAGGTTTGAATTGGCATATGCCACTCCTTCCATTGGCATATCCAAAATATTTTACGTGGTAAGTGTCATCTATTTCGTAAATTAGAAAGAAAGCATATGGCATTTGAGCACTATAAATACTAGCCAAGGAATTATATCAGTTTCGGAAGCAAGATAGATGTGGAGTTGAGGAATTACAGAGCAAATTCTCCTCTAGCAAAAATGATTAGGCCTCCTGCATAATTCTGTTTTGCCAAAAGAGATTTGCTCTGCCATTCACTCACACAGTGATTTCCTTTTTCTAAATCAGTAGTCTTCTTAGTAATGTTGTCCTATTATTGTAAGTTTAGCATTGTTTGTTGGAAAAACAGACTATCAATGCGGTTTTTATCATGAAGTTAGGCTTCACTTACATGCAATCTTTCACTAAACTGACACTAGCAGTCGTATTAATCAACATGGAAGGCTTTGTTTTCAGGCTTGCTTCATTGCATTAGGCCAAATGCCTGCAGCTGATCAACGAATATTATTAAGACAGATCTGCGACTAGGTAATAGTAGATCCAAAGTTCTCAATATATCAGAGCGTTTAAACATTTGTCTTTGCAGCACTTCAATAAAAGAGCCATAAGAGATGAGAGTGTAATAGCTCTACGATCGATCCTGTTATGTTTTCCCATATCAGAGTGCTAAAACAATTGTCTTTGCAGCTAGGCTAAACAAATTTGTGCATTCAGTCCCTTGCTAAGAAGTGGTATTTCCAGTGTCATGGATTAAGCGGAAAATGCAATATCAGAGATAAGTGTACTAAGCTTCTTTTTCATGTAATGAAAATATCTGTAATTTCGTATACGAATATCTCTATTCTCTTCTGTCCAGCCTTTAAAAATTAAAAGAAAAAAAAATACTTGTTCCTGTTTAATTTAAGAAATCAGTTTGAATTTTTGTACATATTGATCCAATTCATTGATTTTCAGGCAAGTTCAATTGACCTGAACCAACTGACCGATCAAGCTTGTGTACTACAACCTTGCATTTCTCATATCTAATTACTCTTCCTGAAAGAAAAAAATAAAAAATCTGTGGTGATGCATAGCCTAAATAGTACCTGCACATCTACTTCAGTAAGTCCCAAATTCAAATCCCTCCTCTGACATACTATTATGAAAAAAATCCTTTGACAAGTTGTGAACTGCAAGAGTGAAAATCATAGAAATATCAATAAAGACTACATATGAGCATGGAGAAAAAGGGTTGCAGTGGAAGTGGGGAGAATTTCCTTTTGCAGATACTCCAATTCATTGAGAATTATGGTCTTTGCAAATGTTGTAATGCAAGCAGCACCAGTCAAAGAAGGTTTAGGCAGCAATTTATGTTCACAATAAGAATGATACAGTTGATTAAACTGTCACTGCATTTTCTTCCCTTATCCTTAATGCATCCTTGTATTATATTTTATAAGCAAAGATCAGAAAGATAGAAACTCGTTTGGAATGAAGCATCATCTCTAAAATCTACCAATAGATACAAACAACATCTATTTTAATGGTTTTGTTATTCTTATAACATCAGATCAGAGAGAGATATCGCAGTAAATATTCCTTAGATCACGTGGTCCGCAATATATGTGTGGCCCTTGCTTTCATAAGGCAATTTCATTGAAAGAACGAGTTAATGAAAAGTCAAATAAACAAATCATGCGAAACAGTCTGACTTAATTGTGATTGAGTTACAGAATTTCCTGTATATTTAGACATGCTTATAAATATAAATTTATTTATAGGACAAGTTCTGGAAAAGGTTGTTGAAAGAAGCCTGATGTAGATTGAAGAAAGGGACCATGATGACAATAGCAGTAGAGAAGAGCAAGCTTTTTATAGGAATGAACCTCGGCATATGCCAACCCAGTTCCATCAAATATCCATATCGATATGCGAATAATGCAGAAAAATAAGAGGAAATTCAATTCAACCTATCAAACACAAGCACAAATGTGATGATCAAAGATGTTCTAAGGGTAGAGAAGAATAACAGTGCAATTCTCCTTCGGCAGAAATATTAAACTTGAAGAAAAGTGCAATATCCGCCAAAGGAGAATTGCTCTGCCATTCAAGTACTCTTATCATATTTGGCCTGGAGCAAATCTTTCTTGAAATTGATATTCACATTTATTTATTTATTTTATATTTTTCTTATCTGTTTAATTGCTTGTTGTAGGTGAAAGAGGCCACAGAGAGAGTGATGAATAATGCGAGATACTCATTGTTAAGAAAAAACTATGCAGTGCTTATATTTGCAGTCAAAACTACAACAGTCCCAAAGTGTATTTTCAACATTATTCATGCAATGAAGTTTAATGAGAATATCTTCTGCTACAGGAGGAGCTCAAACCGTTTGGTGGATTTGTTTTGACGATGGTTTGATGGTATAGACAATCAGAACATGAAGATATCCTATCTAATGTGTGATCATCAGCCTTTTCCTTGATAAAACCTTGTCATTTTCCAAATTGCATCAAACTGATTTCATCCAAGAGTAACAAAAATGGAGGGGGATCAAGTGGGTATACCCAGTCCTTCAGATGATGTATATATGGAGGATGATCAAGAGTGCAATTAAATGGGTATTGCAGGTTAAAAATAGATATAAACTATACATATATACTTCTGTATTTAACTCTATTTGAGTCTGTCCAACTTTAAATTTTGATCTTTGATAAGCCGTTGTTGTATTAATACAAATCAGTAAAGAAAACTTGACTTTTCATTTCCTATGAAAAAAAAATTACAGAAAAACATATATATTTGATGCTTAAGGTAGCTGTTTTTCAAGCTACCTTGGTTTGTGCATCAATTGATGACTAGTTTTATATTAGAAGATGGGTATATTATGAGGATTCGCTTTAACAGGAGAGTTTAAGGTTTCAATCTCACATCCGCATATTACGAGGATTGTATGTACGTAGAGAGTTAAACACATACTTATGAGATACTTTTTGTGACACAAAATTGTGAAACCTTTGAGTTAAAGCAGATAATTCCTTACTAATGGGAGGTGGGTCTTGACATTTCACGCAGCTGGTAAGCTGAAGGAATGTTGCAGCGGAATTGAGGGGCAAATCTTCATTGGCAGAAGGCACACTACAAAATTTAATATGCATCATAAGTCACAGCTGATGGATCCTGCCAGCTGGAGATTTTGTCCTGTAATGCAACTGCAGCTGAAAATTGAAGAGAGATGAACACCAGAGGCCTCTTGTTTATAGTTACCATATTTTCATTATAATGCCAAATGCTGCGCATATCCAACGTACAAACTTTTTCTTTTCTGATTGAAGGCTTTTCCATCAAATTATTCCTTATGCATGGCGTAGTGATAAATTTGCTATCATGAGGAAAAGTTTGAGAAAGTACGATTGCCTATCTAGTGAGTAGAATCGTTAAAAGAATAGAGACATAGAGTTAAGTTACCTCAAATTGGGTAATATATCAAGCAACTGATATAAAAAATTATTCCTTCAAAAATCATATTCGCTTTTATCTGATCAGTTTCCTCGTATAATAGTTTTTACTTGAAATAATCTTTGACAAAGATGTAAACATATGGAATCCAATTAATAAAATGAAAGAGAATTGGTTTATTATTTGTTTTTCGTCATAATAGGTCATAATGATTGTATTGCATGTAAGAGCATCAGTACTCAATTCTCTTAAGCGGTCCATGCACGGGATCTCCTTTTGAACATAGAAATTTGAACCTGAAACATACTAATTATTATTGAAGGTTTTGCTGTTATAATATTCATTGCGTCATGGGTACTGATTTGTGAAAGGAGAGGTTCAAACCAACAGCCGCCAATTCCTTTCAACTTCCAGGAATATGTAAAATTTATACATGCAAAAAAAAAAAAAAAACACGTGTGAGAGCAGGATTTAGATGCTTCAGGTACTCAACCTTTTTTTTTCAATTTTTTGTTCCTTGTTCCCCTTTCCTTTTTCATTGGTAATTCAAATCGCCAATTAACAGGACTGCTTATCTTCTCGTGCTGCTGTTCAACTGAATATAACGAGGATTTGAGCCATCTCATTACTTGCATTTACATTTCTTCAATGCTTCTGTGAGTTATACCTGGAGAGGGAGCAAAAGAATTTGTGTCAGAGTCACAAAAAGGTGACAACATATATATGAAGAAATAAGAGATATGGGTTTTGTGCATGAATGGAGTGTAATGTTTGAGCAAAAAATGCCATTGGAAATTAAAATAAAACAGATTGAAGGACAGAAAAAAAGAAGCATCGTCTTTGAATCTCAATGGACAACCAATTTATAAAGGGGTTTGCAGTTGTAGTGCAAAAGAATTGCCGAGCAAATCTCCTTTGGCAGATGGCACACTCACTACTACGTACATTAATGCGTGAGTTTGGATGCACGTCTGATGAGTGCCTGCCTGCCTGCCCGCCAATGGAGACGTTGCCCTGTAATGCAGTTGCACATGAAGTCGCCTTGTGTTTGCTACAGTGCCTTAATTCTTCCTTATTTATGCCCTCCTGGAAACAAGCATATTCAGTGGAACAATGCCTTGCTGTTGGACTTTGCTGCCTTTTTTGGGTGAATCACAGCCACTTGATTGTACATATGTTGAAATTCCATATATTTCCAGAATTTCGGTGAAAATTTATAGAGGAAAGGTCACCTGGACATGTAACCAAATATGCTCCCTTGTGCTTAATTCATCTATTTTAGAAATGAATAAATTTTCACAAAAGATAGAAAAAGGAAAGAGAATAAGCTGAAATGAATGCTTTGCTTTGGAATGGAAGATCCAAAGAATGTTCTCTATATTCTACTTGTGCTGTCCCTTTTGTAAGGCTACTGTCAACCGGCCAAAACAAATGGACCCTAAAGTTGATTTTATGCAGAAACTCGAGGCTGCAGTTCCAAAATGCTTAATTCTTTTTGTCCTCCATTGTCGATTCTTCCAGTACTCGTAACTGCAAACCTTCCTGATTCATCCTCTACTGACTTTCATTATTTGATAATAACGCAATATATCACATGTAATTATTGTACTACAGTTAATCACATAACTCTTCAAGTAAAGTGTTTTATCAAATTATTCTAATGGAGAAAGAAAGAGATTTTAAGCTTTGACAATGGCAAATAGTTCTTTCACGAGATGAAATTCTATTGCACTGGCAGTTTGGCACGCACTTCAGGAAGCCCAAAAAGTGGTTCAAGGCCAGATATAATAACACGATGAAGTAAATAGGACTTTAGGCAGAAAATCAAGCCCAAAATTTGAACCCACTTCAACAAACCCAAAAGATGATTTCTTAATTATGACACATTGAATGGAATGGTACTTTGGGCCAAAAATCAAGCCCAAAATAAGATCCAAGTCTTTATACACTGACATAATGATAATTGATATATGGATGTGTTTGATGTTCCATTGTTTTTGGGTTGTTCTAACTCCTAATCTAATCATATCATTGACACCACAATCAAAGAAACTTGGAATTTTCCTTTTTTTTTTTTTGCTGTTTCTAATTTGCATCTTGTCCTGTAATTACAGGAATATTGTAGAGACTGCTACAATGCAGGGGCAGGGCAATAGAGTAGTACTTCAGCTTTCTGACAAATTTCAGAGTTGAGATTCTTCATTTCCTAACAAAAGAACAGATTGGGTATCCCTAAAAGGCTTCTAATTCCCATTAATCTATGACAAACTTTAAGAAAAGGAGTTTTCATCTTAATCTCTACAGATGTACTTGCAAGACTCTTTTTATCACATTGGATATCAAAATAGTCCTAGAAATAGCTGCTCAAGGAATTCTTCAAATCCTAGAATGAACACAAAACAAGAATTATAGGTTTTTATCCCCTTGTTTTGGTTGAACAATCAAATGTAGTGCTTGCAAGCTCGATAGTTAGCTCATGTGACTCCTGATGCCCTGGACGAGAAGATATAAGGGAAAACAGCTTCAATATCTAGACAAAATTTTGGTAGAAATTGGATCCTCCTTTAACAAACTGAGAAGGAGATGTCAAGCAGAAATGGACAAAGAAAACTAACGGAAAGAAAGATGGGTTTAAAACATTGAAATATCAGAAAGATAAAGGGGCAGAAATGGACTCCTACTAGACTAGAGAATACACCAACAAACAAAAGCTAATAAGAGTGATTTAGGGAGGAAAGGGGATGCATTAATGCAAAGTTGTGGCTGCGTCCTTCTGCATATGGTTCTGAATAAATGACAGAATTTGAGAAGTGGACAAGTTCTTGTCATTGATAATAGGCAAAGTACCCTGTTATATACTTGGCCTTTAGAATTTTAAAGCTTATCCTCTCACTTTTCTTATTAAACTCGGAAAGGGAACAAGAATTCGCGGACATCCAGGTTATTTGGTGTCACAGTAGAATCTATATGACATATCATGCAATGTAAGAATCAAACTTTTGCATTGTACCCTTTTTTAGTCATTTATCAAAGATCTCTTGGCAGCAAGTCCTGGAGCAGTATAAGTTTCAAAATGAAGCGAATGCTAATTAAGGATTACGAGTCATGAAAATGAGGGGGGAAATGATAACAAAAGGGGAGAAAATGAACCGAAATGATGGAACTTTTGAATCTTCAAAGCAACAAAGGTGAAATAATTTTACTTCTGAGACGAATGGTTGGTGGAAGTACCTGAAACCCAGAATAGCGAGACAGCTGGACTTAACGAGGGGATATGATGAACCCCAGAAGAAGAAAGAACGATAAAGAATAAAACAGAAGTGAGAGTGTCAGAGCATGTGACCTACAAAGCCAAGACCAGGGCACTAGAAGGCAAAGGCAAAGGGCCTCGCTTGCGGGGGACAAAGAGAAAGAGGATATGACAAACATTAACTGACTCTGTGCCCTATGGTTTTATCGATTGCTTGATATTTCTGATTCTGACTGTGACCATCATACTCAATTCCAACATCCCTTCCCATGCAAATATTGCTAACTGAAACAGAGAATATAACAACCAAGCAATCCATTTTATCTATCATTTCAACTGATCCTTATTCCTTATCATTTTGGCATTTCTTGTTAGCTAGTGGTCCTGTTTCTCACATTTATCAATGGAGTAGTAGTATTATTTTGTCCGGAGGTTTCATGTTTTGGTATCTGTTCCTCCATACTTTATTATCATTTGATTAATCTAATCAAAGTGGAGAGGATATAAAATGGAATACCCTTAATTGTTACTGTCAATTAATGATTTTTTGTTTCTTATCATTTCTAAAGAACTGCAAAAAACTACTTCTAACCATTTCAGGATGCCATATGATCATATGCCTATTGGGCACTACATAATTAAGAAACTGTAATCATTCCAACAAAAAAGCCAAAATTCTGCAGCATAAACAAGTTCACAATTCCACAAACTATTCCCTTCAATGTTCCAGAAACAATGCCACATCAACTAAACTTAAGAACATCATGTTACCCGTTCCTATAATTGCCTTGCCTTTGCAAAGTACTCTCTCAGTCTCAACTACTCATCATTTTTGGATCCCAAGACATACTGATCTCTCTCCTTTAGCTACTCTTCCCTTTTCCCATCCTATAAAAGCTAGGCCACTATATTGAAAGTTTACTACTATTACTACTACACGTTTTCTACTATTACTACTACACGTTTTACATAAAAAGTGTTAGACAGAAAGGGAAGATCAGCGGACAGAAAAGAGAGAAGAGATGGTAACTAAGCTGCAACGAAGAACAACATTTCGCAGAAAGGTTCACCTTCTGCGAACTCTTTCCACCAACACCATATCTGTAATACAAACATTTGTTATCGGCTTTAGCCCCTTTTTTTGTCAAAACCAATCACTACGTTCTTTGATTGGATTCAAAGAACTTATCAGGTTCATGATGTTAATCCCTTTTTTTTTTTTTGAAGGTTAAAAGGAGTTCCATCATGTTAAAAGTTCTTCTCCATTTTTACAAGCTTAAAGTCAAGTTGGAAGAAATACAAAGAGAGTGCCAAAACCTTATGGCTATCAGAAATGAATACTTAACTCTATTGAAGCATATACAAATCCCAAAGGTATTCTCATGGTGACAATGTGTGTGTGTGTGTGTGTGTGTGTGTGTGTGTGTGTATAAAGCACATTTTTTTCAATTAATGTATGCATGGAATCTTAACAGGAAGTGAAGGTGGAGAAGATCGGAGAAGAGTTTGTAGTTAAAGTGACTTGCAACAAAGAAGGGGACAAGTTGGTCTCAATTCTAGAGGCGTTTGAAGAATTGGGTCTTAATGTTCATCAAGCTACAGTTTCTTGCAGCCATTTCTTTGCCATGGAAGCCATTGCTGTAGCTCGAGACCAACAAACTACTGATATCAAAGACATTACACAAGCTGTTCTCAAGGCCATTGAAAAGCAAGGAGGAGAGGGGATGCTTGTAACATAGAAGTTTCCGTTTTCATTAAAATTTTCTCATTTTCATTTTAATGCTATGGAAGATTTTGAAAATGAGATGATGTTTCAAGAATTCTAATGAGATTTTCGTTTTGTATCATCTTCTGAACTGTTCAAATGGCAAGAAAGAATTAACCACAAGAATTCCGTGGTTAGAAACTTAACAATGGAGGGTTAATTGGTAGATTAAAAAATAATTATACATCAAAAAGTTAAATGAAAGAGTAGAACATAAATAAATATATGGTTACATAAAAAATCTTCAAATATGAGCATGACTATTAGTACACAAATATCAAAACATTAAAAAAAAAAAAAAAAGAGAGCGTGAAGGAAAATTATTCAACCGTGCCATTAACAATATTGTGAATAAAATAATACTTTAGTTTGATATTATTAACATATACAGTAATCAAAATGGATAATATGAAATCATAAAACCCAATTCTATGTTTCTTGTAAAGTTCATATATTAAACTCCTTTCATGAAAGAAAATCTTTAACTTCATTTTAAAGGTTCATTTAGTTAATTAATAAAAAATAATTCCAACTTAATGAATAATATGAAATGATAAAATGAAATATATATATATATATATATATTTCTTGCAATATATAAATCCAATACAAATCTTTCTTGCAATTAAGCCCACACCCAATGCAAACTTTTCTTGTAAAATCCATATGGGAAACACTTTCACCAAATCACTCAACCATCCAATAAGTGTGTTAAACCAGCCCAACCCATCAACCTTTCCTCAACTCAGCACAATCAAGCCTATCAAATTTCACATATCATAAAAAAATTTTAAAAATAAAATTTAAATATATAAAAAAAAAGTAAAAATATAAATTTTCAAAATAAAAAATAAAAATGAAATGAGAGAAGCACTGCTAAATTAATAAATTATTATATTTTAATTTGCAAGAGAATTGAATATAGCCGATAAGAATTGGCCCCATTTTTTTTTTTTTTAAGAAGTCTAAAAAGTTATATAAAGTGAAAGTCTACATTAGATGTTGTAAGCATCTTGACCGTCCATTATTATATTGATTGCATGATTTTAGCCGGCGAGGATGATGAAAATTGTGTGATAATTTTGATTTTTCATTATATACTATGATGCTGCATATGACATCATAATATATTACTAAGTAACAATAGTAATAAAATTAACTATCACAATAGTAACAATTATCATCCAATCTTACATAATTATGTTATTGATAAATACTTTTAACAATACTTTGTTTAATTCACATGATTTTCTTTCCCCGACAAATTAGGTCATGATTTGTCAAAGACTAAAATTAATGTTGGAAAACAAGGTGAAATGCAATTTTAATTATATTTAACAAATAATAATGTGATTGAATTTTTTAATTTTAATATTCAAATTTTAATTTTTAATAATTTTAAATAAAAAATAATTATTTTACATCAAAATGTGTATATATATATATATTTTTTTTTTGTAAAAAAAATTTGAAGATAGATAAATTGTTCAGTCTCTTAAGTAAGGGTAATATATGCAGTACCTGACAACTTAAAACAGATAATTATAAATTGTATATTTGAGATGACCTCAATAAATAATCACCGATAAATATATATGTATTTAATGGTACAACTACTGCGATAGAACAAGTTGTTGTCCTGGTGGAAGAAATTTCTGTTAGCCCAATGCAACGGTGTTAATAAAGGAGTTTTAATATATATCTGTCAATTAATATTTAATAATAATTAATTAAGGAGAAAAAAAATCAAGTAAATATTAGTAAATGAAGACAAGAGTGAGAGAATTAAGACAAGGCCAAAGTTGATGAAGTCACCATCATTGAATTATGCTATTATCATTGAATAATTAAGCAAAATGGATAAGTTTGTCCTCAATTGTTATGAAAAGACCGTGTGAACTGAATCAAAGTGGTTCCTTTGTCGTTGTTTTGTTTTGTTTTTTTCCTTGTGTGTTTTGTGGGTTTGATTTAGGAAAGATAGTTGGTCTGTTTAATTAGGAGCCCCAAAATACAACAGATTCTTGTTTCTTGAAGTACTAGCACGATTAATGGATGTCAAGCAACTATTAAATTATAAATCTACCAATTTTAGTTTTCTTTTTTCCTTGGTTTTGATTAAAAAAATCAGCAAATTTAACCCAAGTAACTTCCCAAAAGTTCATTTTTATCCTTATTAATCATCTATACATACAGCTCATACCTACAATACTTATTTTTTAAAAAACACATTATACTAAAAATTAATATTTGATATATTATTAATGTATAAATTTTATATACTAATAAATTTATAAAATAATAATGCTAAACATAAATTCTTACAATAATTACACAAAAAAATTATTAAATATATTGATAATAAAATTTTTTAACTCTATAACTGTGTCTTTTATATATTTTAAAAAAATTAATTTAAAAAGTAAATAAAACATTTATTATTATGTTAATTTCGTTTATAAAATTAAAAAATTTTACTATTTTTCTTACGGAAACGCCCTCATTTATAATTTAGTTTTTTTTTTCTCAAAAACTTATATTAATTAATTAAAAAAAGGGCGAACAGTAAGGATTGAGGAACGAGGGGGGTGTAACCTGGCATGTATCCCATGTAATAAATGAAGATGAACAGTGAGAAAGCTGTAATCAGTGTGCTTTGATTAATATATCTAATAATTAAAAAACGAAGATATGATATAAAAATGAAAACATAAATAATATGGGAGGTCATTTTCAAGTTGCATTTTAATAAAGTCTAGGATTTACATCACATTTGCTAAACCAATCTGTCAACATGCCGCCCACCACCCCTCCCCCTATTTTTAAAAGGACCACCCTTCTTCTTGTTTCTTCTTCTTCTTCGACCTAACCCCTTTTCTCTCTCTCTCTCTCTCTTTCTACGGCCACCACAAAACTAAATCTGATCATCAAGATCTAATCATCAATCATGAACGGTGGTAGTAGTTTCAGCAAAGCAAGTAACCCTTTTGTTACCGAACAACAATTAGAAGACAACGACAGCGACAACGTTTCATCAGAAACCGGCGCCGAATCTCCTCCTTCTACCACTTTCAACGACATGAAACTTGCTTCTCCTAAAAAAGGGTAATTTTTTCCTATTTCTTTTCTTTTTCAAAGTACTGTAAAATTCTATTAAGTTCGTATTTTGCATTTTGTTTTTTCTTTTCACGTAATGGGTTTTGTTACAGTAAAAAATCCGTACACAAAAGAGTGGTGTCAGTGCCAATCAAGGACGTTGAAGGTTCCCGCCTTAAAGGTGAGACTGCTCCACCGTCCGATTCTTGGGCTTGGCGAAAGTACGGCCAAAAACCCATCAAGGGCTCTCCTTACCCCAGGTAACTAAATTAACTAACTGGCAGTAAATTTATCCAATGTTTCTCTGCATCGAGGCGTAAATTTCTAAGTTTAGGATTCCTATAATCATCACCGTTGATCAACGTTTCTGTTTTGATCATTCGTCCGGCAGAGGCTATTACCGGTGTAGTAGCTCAAAGGGATGTCCAGCAAAGAAGCAAGTTGAGAGGAGCCATGTGGACCCTACAACGTTAGTGATCACGTACTCCTGCGACCACAATCACCCTTGGCCGGCTTCTAGAAACAACACCTCCTCCGTTAAGCAAGCTTCGGCGGCGGCGGCAGCATTTGCGGTGAAGCCCGAGCTATCTACATCTCACCCGGACACGGAACCGGAATCACGAACCGAAGAGAGGTTCACGGATCTGACGGACGACTCGATTCTGACAACGGGGAATGAATTTGCTTGGTTCGGAGAGATTGATACAACGTCGATGACGGTTTTGGAGAGCCCGATATTTGCGGAAAGGGACAGTAGTGTAGCTGACGTGGCGACGATTTTCCCGATGAGGGAAGAGGACGAGTCGTTATTCGCCGATCTGGGCGAGTTGCCCGAGTGCTCGTTTGTGTTTAGGCACCAACGGAATGTGGGACCACAGGTGGAGATCTTCTGACACGTGGCTAATCAGCAATTCGTAAGTGGCAGAGGAGTCGTTGGTTTCAACATCGTGTGGTGCGTATAGAGTGGCACAAGATATTAAATTCCTAACGGAGAAAAATGAAAGGGAAAACGAAATTTTTAATTAAAAAAAATTTCTTACATTACATTCCCTTTTCACAGTTAAATTTGCCTTGATTTCGGTGTAGTAAATGAATAAAATTCAGAATTCCAAACTCTGCTGTTATCTTGTTGTGGCTACTAACATTTGCCGTTTGCTTAAGGGACTTGATTGAATAGAAACAATTTTAACCAAACTCACAACAATATTTTCTGATTCTCAAATTTGACCTTAATTTGATGAAAATGATGTTAGTAGCCGTTTTAGACTTTTATGTTAGGGTAAATTCCACCTAAATCTTTAAATTTTAAATATTATTTAACTCATGTTTATTAGTTTAAAAAGTACACATTTCACTTCAAACTTTTAAATTCGTAGGACAAAAAGATTTTTTGTTAGTTATTTCTTAATTATTTTATTAATAATTTTATTAAAAGAATTTTTATTTTTGAAAATTTTATATCCTTAAATATTCACATAAAATAATAATTTTTAATAATAAATTTTTTAATTTTTTCTTAAAATATATTACTAATATATAAATAAATTTTTAGATGTAATATATAAAAATAAAATTTATAATTATAAATATGTTAATATCTAAATATGTAAAATAATATGGAATATGTTGAACTTATAACAAAATTTTGACATAGAACAAATTAAAAAAAAAAAAGGAACATGTAGCATATAATAAGAAAAAATATTTGGTTGGAAAAAAAAATTTTGGTTAAAATTGTTACATGCAAAAATATATTCATTTTGTTTATATATATATATATATTTATATATTAACATATTTATAATTGTAAGCTTTGTTTGTATAGGTTATATTTAACAAATCTTTTTATATTATTAATATATTTTATATATCTTGAGAAAAAAATAAAAATAATTTATTATTATAAAATATTACTTTATATAAGTATTTAAAGATATCGATTTTTTATAAGTAAAATAATATTTTAATGAGAGCATTAACGAAATAATTAAAAAATAATTGACATAAAGATCTCTTTATCCTATTAATTAAAAAATTCAAGATGTAATATCAATTTTTTAAATTAATGAATTTAAATTAAATTATATTTATATTAAAATTTAATTTCAATCATTTTATACATATTTATATATCCGTATAAAATTATTTATATATCAAATTTAAAATTTATTTCAATTAATTTATATAATTTTTATATCTTCATATCATGAAATTTTTTATTAAAAAATTATTATATATACTTGATTTGTCGATTGGTGCATGAACGCAACTCATTCTGGTTTTTTTTTTTTTTTTGGCAAATTGCTTTAGATTTAGAAGCTCGAATTGTACACAGCAGCCTGCAATTTGGCACCCGCCAAGGACAATTGGATAGTCATGACTTTGGCAAAAGAAATTGAATGTTAGAAGATTCTTTTATTTTTTTGTTGGATGAAAGTTCAGCCGGCCATAGCATTTAAACTCAAATCAACTGAAGAACTTTGACTTTTAGGTGATCGTATGGCTGTAAAATTTGTTCCACCCATTGTTTTATAATTTTTTTTTTGGTTCTTATTATCCATTCAAACATCATTTGTTCACACACATCAGAGAGATCCACATGGCTTTAGATAAGCTAATCTTTGCTGCTCTGTTAAGCTTTTCCCCAGCTAAGCCAAGGAAAGGAAATTACAATATTATACTAATACTTTAAAAAAAATACCAATATAAGGAGTAGTTGAGGCCGAGAAGAGTGATTGAGGGACCCAAGTTGATATTAAAAATCAAACATTTTAATTGTTTTTAATTGGTTAATAATTACGATTAAGTCAAATTTCGAATAAGATTTATAAAATCCGTAAGCAGTGGTTGTTATATATGAATTATTTTAGTAGATTAAGCCTTGATTTGCATCTCATTATCTTGTACGGTTATACAAAAGGTCAGGGTCACTTCTATAATGATCAATGCAATCGTTAATATACTTAGATTTATAATTATGTGATTTAATGATAAAATATTAAAATTTTAATTTTAGATTTTTAATTTGAATAATTTAAATTTATTAAAAAATATTATTTATAATTTAAATTTGATTGATATTTATTCGATAGTAAAAATTTTATTAATATTTTTATTAAAAATATTTATCAAAAAATATTTATTAAATTTTTTTAAATTTTACATACTTAATATATGTAACAAAAAATTTTAATTTTAATTTTTATTTAATCATTTTTAATAAAAAATTTCGTATAAATCTTTTTAGAAATTACATGATTTTGATCATGATAAACTCATGCAATCTAAAAAACAACTTTTGGAGAGAAGGATAATGACAAGATTCTTCTTCATTTTAAAGTGAGTTCAGATTTTTTTTTTTTTTTTCAAATTGCTATCCTTACCATCATTCATTGATTTTGAATCTGTCTGAGAATGGAAGAGAAGAGACTACTACAGATAGTGATTCCAACAAAAGAGCCCAGGACAACTGGCTCTCAGCAAACAGATTTTCTAAGCAACTATTTAAATGCGTTCAGTGTAATACCCTGTTCCTCAAACGCCTCGTCTGCTAAAAATTACAGCCATGAGGAAAAATTTTGTATGTAAATTAATCAATCTCCGGCCATATCCTACTGTAGGTATCTTTCCAGTGAATTTTACAAAACCAGAGTTTACAAAGAAATAGATGCTGCAGAACAAACCCAGGCAGCATCCCTTGAACAATCAGGCTTCAGATTAACAACATCCTAGCTTGAGCAGCAGCCCCCTCTCCTCATAGCAGAGACATCTTTACTGACATCAATTTTCTCGCCCTTGGAGGGAACGGCTGAAGCAGACCCTTCATCACCTGTCTCCATGGCCTTCTTGCTCACAATATGGTAGATCTGAGTAAGAACTTCAGCAAATGCTTTTTCAACATTTGTAGCTTCCAGAGCAGAAGTTTCCATGAAGTAGAGGGACTCTTTCTCAGCAAAGGATTTCCCATCCTCGGTTGAGACAGCCACAAGGTGACGAAGATCTGATTTGTTACCAATGAGCATGACTACAATGTTGGGATCCGTGTGATCCCTCAACTCTCTTAACCACCTCCCGACATTTTCAAACGTGGAGTGTCGAGTAACATCATACACAAGAAGTGCACCAACAGCTCCTCGGTAATAGGCACTTGTTATGGCACGATACCTATCAGCGTAAAAGAAGTTCAGAAAACAATATAAAAGAACTAGGAGAGCATGGAACAGAAGAATTCTGCAAGTAACAATGTCAGATCTGGAATTAAAACTAATTTATCGATAACTCTCACTACAGTACAAAATAACCATGCTTTAAATACAAAGAGAAAGTAAAATCACAATCAATCCAGCCATTTAACAACCTCATCATCCCTTATTACACTCTATAACCATTGTCCCTAAAACATCAAGGGTTTGAAATCAAAGTTCAATCATGCATCTGTTTCCTATGATACTAAAACTACATTATTCCAGCTATTAATCCATGATGTAAAAGCAATTCCATCAATCGACCATTATCTGAATCCAAACTATGTAGGGACTAGAGATTATACACCTCAGCTTAAACACTTTCAAAATGGGATGTTTTCATTGCTCTTCTGGACCAATCCTCACCTCTTCCAACCCTTTCTTTCTGGCAGTCCAAGAAAAAGGATGAAGCCTTACATTTTGTATTTTAAATAAACAAACCACCTTAGAAAACATATTATAACTTAGTAGCCTTACACACTACTAGAACAGGGAAATCAAACCATACCCAGGCCATGACACAGCAGCCCGTAACAACAACAGCAACATTAGAGATATAACAATTTACCAATTTACTGAAGCACTACTCTTTCCCTGTAACATTCTGAGCAGTCAAACCACAAAACGACTAATAGGTCCTTCTGACAAACTAACATCTATTTACTTGTTCATGCCATTTCTTCCATTCCCAATTTACCAAACAGTAGCTACAAGGTCCCACAAGTCAGCAATCATCATCTCTTTGGGACTACGCATTACAAAATTAGGAAGCACGCAAGCAATGAAGACAACGGATGATGGTTTTGACCGGTGATGAGGCAGTGCCGCTTATCAGTTTCTCTTAATCCAACTTCAATTTCTCTTAACCCAACTTGTAATAGAGCTCACAAATCGTAATGCAATTTAGCTCTAACATGAAGTCAAAACCATATCTCATATCTAGCAGGAAGCAAACATTAAAGCATGACCACTTTGTTTCTTACTCATTGTCAAGCCAGATAACAGCTGCAACACGGCTCACACAACAAGATTAAAAGATGCAGAAGCAACAAGATCTGGTGATCCACACTTCAAATCTATGTTCAAACTATTGATAACCCAAGCCTATTGGGAAAACAAACTAAACCTAAATAACAGATTTCTATCAAAACAAGCAACCAGAGCTCCATATACGCACAAGCTGCTAACAGATCTAGATATGCAAGAAACTTCCTTTTTCTAACATACAAGTGAAAAAAATTTTCTTAAATCTGATTTTAGATCAAATCAAACTCTTCCAGAATCAAAGTTGCTCTCTTTTCCCAAGCAGCCAAGAGCACAATCTCCAAAAAGAACAAAAACCGAATTCCCTTATGGTATTTGCTCATCTTTTGTAGCAAAATCAAAAGAAAACTAAAAATACCGAGAAAAAAAAAAACGAAGACAAGATAATAGTAAAAGTGAGACCTTTCTTGACCAGCAGTGTCCCAAATCTGCGCCTTGATGACCTTGCCATCAACATTCAAGCTACGCGTAGCGAATTCAACGCCAATAGTGGACTTGGACTCGAGGTTAAACTCGTTCCTGGTGAATCTTGAGAGCAAATTTGACTTTCCCACTCCTGAATCTCCGATCAACACCACCTTGAAAAGGTAGTCATAGTCATCCTCTGGTCTGTAACTGTAACCAGCCATCTTTCACTCTACCCAAAACCACAACTGTTCCACTCTTCACCTCCTTTTTCTTTGTTTCAAGCAAATATGAAAAAGCGACTGCGTGTGCTAGAGGGCGTTGGTTTCAAGTTTTTTCAAGCTTTTTTCTTTAAGATCTCTCTCTAGAAAAAGGTATTCTTGGGTGTTTTTTTAACCTTATTTTATTTTGACGGGTTGGAAATGTAAAAGACTGCTGTCTGCTCGATTGGACTCCATAGTGGAAATTAGAGGAAGTGGGGGTACGTCCTTTTCAACAGTTGGGGCCTGATTCTATGGTTTTGGCCCTTCTGGGTTTCTTCAGGAACTTGAAATGACTTCAATGCCTTCCAAATATTCCTCTTTATAATGTCTTTAGCTGTTAAAAGATGAGGTTGTATTTAGCGGATGTCATACAGTCTTTTGAAGTGGGTGGAAGGTGTTAATTATAGGACACCATTTGTTTGTTTTTAGGTATTTTCTTTCAGAGGAAGGGAACCTTCAATCTGAAGGCTTCAAATGACTTACTTCAATGCTGGTGATGAGATCTTTGTTGTGCTTTGGTTTAGGGTTTAAATGGGGTTGGTGACTGATTGCTGTTGAAGAAGTGGTTACTTGCCAGGTTTAAGGATATGATTCTTGTTAGGACTTAGGATACCGTTAATTGTGCTGTTTCTTTTTTGTTGTTTTTTTATGTTCTTGATTTTGTTATTAAAAAACAAAAGGGCATGCAAACTAATTTCTTATTTCATAATAAAATATTAGTATAGTGTATAATTTAATTTAATGATATAATTGATCGAGTTTAAGTTGATACAGTATTAAATTTAAATTCAATCGAATTTTATTTTTTTAATTTGAGCTTAAATTCAATTTGAAATAGAAATCGAGTTATACAAACCCATTCAATCAAGTTCAATTAATATATAAAAATAAATTTGATTCTTATATTCGATAAAAACTCGATTATTTATATTCGAGCTTAAATTCAAGATAATTTATTAATTAAAATATTTAAAATATATTAAAATATAAAAATTTAATTAAACTCATAAATTATTCGATTTTAATATAAAAATATTTAAATTCGATTTGATCGATTAATCAAATTATTTAACCTCGATTTAATCAATAAATCGAACTACTCAATCTCGAATCAATAATAATTAGATCGAATTTAAATTTTATTCGAATTAAATTTTTGTAATTTATAAATATTAATATATCATTTATTCTTCTAGTTTAATTCATATAAATGAAATTATTTAAAACATTTAGTCAATTTTGAGTTGAAAAATAGAAAAAAAAAAGAAAGAAACAAATGAGTTTGAATTTCAAATGTACTCCCTCGACTAAGTCCCTAAAAGGTAAAAATAGGCTATATAAGATTACAATCTGATCATAAAAAATTACAATTAGTGATATTTAAATTTTAAATATGTGGGATTTTAAACTCTGAATTCAAAATTCATAACTTTAATTGAGAGCAAGTGGAGGGGAAAATGACGGTTGATTTTTCATGGGTTATGTTCTTTGTCCTTGTATTCAATTATGGAGCAACTATTCATTCCAAGTACTTTCATCATCACATTCTTCATTTCCTTTCCTAAAAGGAGGACCACGTTTTTTTCCTTGTTCATTTATTTATTTATCATCACAAAAAAAAGGGGTAGGATAAGAGTGAATGCCATGGCAACTGGCACAACATTTGGTCAAATACGCAAAGTTAAGATTTTCATATTGGATTGGAGGAATTAATTTAGTATGAATCCAATTTAGCCCAATCCAGCTGTTTCATTAGATTTTGTTGATTTGGTATACAAGTTAGAGGCATGTGAAACTGAATCAAATCTGATAGCTACAAGAATATTCAAGTAGTTTTATCAAAACTCAGATGATACTAAATCTTGACTCACGTGACTTTCCCCTTTTTAATATTCAGATTTTATCTCCCAGGTGGGAAATGAAATTTCTTGCCATTACTGGGTAATAAGGCCTGACCTTGTAGTATTTAGCTAGTTTGACCCAGCTCATGGCCTACCTTGGTCCCTAAACTCAGGCCTCCATGCTTTCCACTTTACCAGGCAAGGGATCTAGCACCAGGGCTTACCTGGGTCTCCTCCAGACCATTCACTTTGGCTTGGGCCTTGATCTTGCACACAACCAACTCAAACTTTAACTTGCAAATTTGCAGTAAGTTGGTTATCAAGCCGAGGATGACATTTTTTGATGATATTAAAGTGTCCAAACCTGTCTTACAGTGATGACTTGACATAAAGGACATAGCAAATGTCGGATTACTGGTCTTAGTGAAGGTCAGTCCTACGATTTCTTCAATATGATCACCTTGATTTGTAGTACGGTCCGTAGTTATTATTGGTTTCATGACAGATAGCTGGCCACTGTCCCCATAAAAAATTGTTAAAACCCCTTCCCTTGCATTGTATTGTAGTCATGATTCAGAATTGGCACATGGTGGTTTTGGGAACAATTATGACTAGAAAAATTGCCAACAAATACGGAAAAGCAAATTATTTTGGAGTTTCGATTCTATTTGGTCTTCATTGGGTTTTGAATCAAATTCGATTATTGGGTAGATAAATTGCTTGATAGATAGGGAAAGAATGGCTTATGACAAGAAAGAAGAACAATCTCCCCCGTTAGAGCTTGGAGAGAAATGGATTGAAACTTGAATATGAGACAGTGGGAAAAAATCCGAGAACATGACAGGGAACTAATTTATTTGAGTTGAGCATGAATCTGACATTGCTTTGGGTAGTTTTCTTTTTTACGGAAATTTGATCTTTGCATTCATCACTGTCACAATAGACAAAAATCCTAACATAATTCAAGAGTTTGAGCCAGGTGAAGGTGTCATTATTGTTGTCAATGTTATCTTTGTTGGAACAAAAAGTGATCCTCCAGCCCATACATTACAGGAAAAAATAATGGTTGATACTTTGCCTGTGTTCTCTGCCCCACAATGTTGAATGCATAAGGCCTCCTTGAAAAGAATCTCAACCAGTTCAGCATCCAATGAATTGAAATTATGGCCACCAGGAAACATTATCCAAACCTATGGAAAGGGCAAAGCCCTATTGCTTCCTGCTTTCCATTGTAGCCTGCACCAAAAATACCGTTTCTGGTAAAACGTAAAACTTGATCTTTACGATTTCAGAAGGTTGGAAAAATGGAAATCATAAAGCTTCCTTTAAATTCCAAAAAGACTTTCCATTTTTCGTCGTTTGCTTTGCAACAATAGAATTTCCCTATGTCGGTCTCGCAGCATGATCAGAATTAATTCTGGTTCAAAACTGCAGTCGCCTGTGCTTCAACTTAATGATCATTGTTGGAGTAATTTCTTTAGCAACAAAGTCATCATTGTGACATTTTACTTCTTAATTTCCGGAGTGATAATGATCCTATATCATATAGGAACATGGATATAGCAAATACCTACAAGGTTTAGTCTAGTTAGTAAAAAGTTAAAATTTTAAATCTAAATTTAGTTCAATTATTATATACGATTATTTTTTAAAATATATCATATAACAAATTTAAATTCAAATTTTATAACTTATAATTTTTTTTTATGTTCTCGTTTTGCAGTCTTCTTTTGTAAAAAATAACATGAATATAGCAGATCGTACTAGAGTCGGTGGTCTCTCCCATCTTTCATGTTCAATTATAAGGGTACCCAAATTAATCAAATGAACCTACTTGATTAAAATCACATTTTCGGAAGGATTTGCTGACCAACCATGGATTTACAGTGAACAAGATAGGAGGGTCCACGAAAAGAATATATCCCTTCAGTCAAACCAAACAAAATTGCAAATGTACAAAATAAGCTTTCCATGGCTCAAATAATTGCTTAGCCAAAACTAGTGCAGGTTCCTCTAAACTTGGCTCCGGAATTTCAAACCCCAGAGATATAAACCTTTGGTTATTCCACCCATGACCTCTCTATGATTGCAGACAGCCATACATGTTTTTATCAAAGTTCCCACTTCTTCCCCAACTCCAGCCTTCTAAAAATGTTGTCTCCTTCTCAGTACCTTCATCAATCCCAAGCTTATCATAATTATCATTATCTTGCTGTTCTTTTTTTGGAGGTTTTTTTGTACTGATTTCTATTTTATCAATGTCAAACTCTGAAGTCATTTCATATTCACCTTCTAATTTGCCTGAGACATTTCCTGTTAAGGTTCAAATGGTTTCTAAATCTGTCTCCGACCGCCTCCTTGAGAAGTTTTTTGATGTATCTGAATACAACTTTGATTATGAGAAGAGTGGACTCTGGTCTCCCCCAGTTCGAAGAAGTGCCTTTTTAAGCTCCCCTGGTCGAATATTCACTGAACAAGAAATGCTTGAAAGGCTCAAAAGTGTAATGGACAGACGTTGTAGTAGAAGACATAATATTTGTTTCAACGTATGTCTCTGTACTTTTCCCCTTCTTTAATTATGATTGAATTCATTTCTGTTTCATTGATATTTCATGTCAAGAACCGAAATTCAACTAAGTTCAGCTTCAATTCTAGTCCTGTTGAGGATTGCTGATGAATCTTTTAAACTTTTTTTCGCAGGCGTTTTGTTGCTCCTGTAGGAAACATGGTACAGTGAAGGCTTGCTTAACAACGAAATGGAGAAACACAGAAAAGAAAGTAACAAGAAGAAACCAATAGTACTTGCCTCTCCTTCCTTTAATTAAATGTTGTAGTTTTCCTGTAGAATTACACAGTGAACAGTGTACATTTGCAATTCCACCTTTTCTTCTGGTACTTTTCTTGGGAGTGTTTGTTTTATTGGAAATTAATCAAACCCAGCTTTCTCAGAAGATTCAATATCTTCCAAGCTTGCAGCTCCCAAGGTTAAACTTAACAACCCATTAGAATCTTTTCAGCAAGAGCTTCTAATATTTCATCCAATACCAAAATCACCTAATAGGGTCTCAAGCTCAAAAGTAGTGTTGCATCAGATTAGAATTTATGTAACTAAATTAGATACTGATTTTATTATAAGCCATTACTGTTAGTTTTCTGAGATGCATTAATCTACCAAGGCTGTCAGCTTTGACTCAACAACAATGGCAATTCCAGCAACTTCATAAGTATTTGCATTATTGTGCTTTTGCATGAACTTTAAATTGAAATTAGAGTTGAATATTTACATTGTACACTTCAAACAAAGCATTATTATCAGTCATTCTGGTTAATCCTGCAGGAAGAGTTATTTTACTGAGGACAGTATTTGGAATGGAATGAAAAAGATGCCAAATTGGAATCACATGCTAATCATGTGCTCATCAGCTTTAGATAGGCAACCAATCCCCAAAAACACAACTCATTCCATTGCAGACAAAACTTTTGTGGGGTCCTGCAACTGTAAAGTATGCATGCAATCACAAAGAGAATAAATTTGAATGGCCAGCCTGCACTTTAGCTGCTCTCACCATGCAGACAGCCAAAGAAATTTGTTTTTCTTCAACAATCTAATCTGTCTAAACATTGAATCAAGTGAACCTTCCAAAGCCAAGCTGGTCCTCTACTGTTCTGCTTCGTACAAGACCAATTTTTTTTTTTCAGTAAAATGTTGTAACCTTTCGATCTTCAATCCTTGTTTTGGGATAACAAAAAAAACAAAAAAAAGGAAAAAGTGAGGTGAAGGGAGTTGAAAAGGAAAGGTATTGAGAAAAGAAGAGGAATCACAATTGTACTTTTACTGTTCTCATCAAACTGTGAGCATCATCAAGTCCCAAGTAGCAGTGGACGTACAAGATTGAAAAATGTACTGTTTATGACCATAGGGAGGCAGTGGGCCCCTAATGACGTGCCCCAATGAACATGTCCTTTTTATCCTTTTTCTTTAATTGTATTTTCCCTTTGATTTCTCCTGTGATAGTTCATGGAGAAACCCGCATATATTTATAAATGAAAATTTATAAACACAACAATGCTAACAGAGATAAATGCATGCATTAATGATGGTTCACTTGCCTGATACTGAGAATGGAGAAAGAAGATGATGTTGATACAACTTTCCAGTCCAGTTAAAAAACAAAAGATATGCGTTTGCCGGGAGTCGAACCCGGGTCTATTGCTTGGAAGGCAATTATCCTAACCGTTGGACTACAAACGCTTGGTGTCTAAGGTGGAAGAAATTTCAAAACTGGCAAGTTACAGCCAGTCTATTTAGGTTCACAAGAGGAGATTTAATCTTGAAAGCGATACTTCCATGGTCCATAACTACTAATTCGAAAGTGATTAGATCAAGCCTTGTTTCCTTTTAGGCCTAGAGCCTAACTATACCCATTTTTCCAACACTAAACTCCTTCTCAGTTTTCCAACCCACAATGTTTTTCCTGGCCCAAAAGAATTGCTACTATAATGTTTTTGCTTTCATGACGTCCCAATGCCATGTGAAGTTGCAAGACCAAAGAAGAACTAAAGCCTAAATTGGGAAGAGAAAGGAGGAGGCAAAGAATGATTCATATTGGTGTATAAGGTCATGAAGTTGGATTAAAACAGCTAAGAGGTGATGATGGTGGGAAAGAAGTATGTTCTATTCGCTAGTCTGAAAATGAATTTGATATGGTATAAACAGCTTAGCAGGGCTTGTCATTTTTCTAATCCACTTTTGACAAATTCTCATTCAATCAATTAAAAAAAATATCTCCATAAATACTAATTTCTATATATAGTAAACAAGAACAAATCTTTCAACATTCCAATTTTTTTATAATTTTGATGGGCAAGTATGAAATTTGCAACACTTTTCATGATCAATTACATTTGTCTTTTAACTTGAGATTTAGTTTAATTTATTCATACAATTATCTATAACATCTGCAATTCTTTTTTTTATTCCCAAATTGAAGCCTCTAAATCAATAAAAAAAAAGGATTCAATCGCTAGGTTTGCCTGATTATTGGTATTCACGTAAATCACTTATCAAATAATCAAAGCATATAGAAATATTTAAAAAAATACTCTCCAAAGTCAATTGAAGAATTTTTTTTTTTTTTAATAATGGTAATATGATCTTTAGGCACAAATATAATTAAGTCAAGTTGAGTTGACATAGTAAGAAATTTAAGTTCAACTTTGACTTGATACTCGTTGTTCAAAAGAGTTTTGTCAAATTTAATTTCAAATTTAAATTTAATTTAAAATAATAATTAAACTATTTAAATTTATTTAATAAAAAATAAGATTGATTTTTATATTTAATTTTAAGTACAATTATGTTTAAATTCAAATTTAAACTCGAAATTAATATATATAAAAATAAAATAATAAAATTTATTAAAATTTAAAATTTTAATTAAATTTATGAATTAATCAAATTAAATATAAAATTATTCGAATTTAATTCATTCAATAAATTAAATTATTCAAATTAAATTTGATAATGATTAAACTAAATTTGAATTTTATTTAATTCGGAGCACGAGTGATACACCCCTGCGCACAAGGTAATGTCCCTGACTCTGTTCTTAGAAAAATTTTCTGAGGTGTAGTGAGACAAAGGAGAATTGATTGCACTGTCGGCCAACTGCAACGGATAGTAGTTGTCGCCTGGCAGACACCTGAGTCGTTGACATGGGTGAATGCTTCAGGGACCCTTTCGTACACATCATGCCCTGCAAACATCTTTCTTTTTATTAATGTTACAAAACATTTTATATATGCCGACAGGTTTAGCTACATTTTAACACGAATTTTTTGTGGGTTTTTTTTTTTCTTTGTTACTTTCCTGGTTTGCTTTAACTTACTCATCGTGTTGGCAATTCAGAACCATATTTCTCTTCCTTTTTCTTTCTATGTATTGTTTAAGTCAACAATGAATGTCGACAATTTGTTTGTATTCATCTAAAAGGAAGGGTACTTGTCAAATATGGTAAGTGAGAGAAGCTTACTTGAGCCATGGTTTCTATGATCTTTCCTTTGAATTTTGATGCAATTTTTTTGTTTTTATATGGAGTAAAAAAGTTTAAAGGAATTCAAAAGTTGAAATCTTCAAAATGTTGTTATAGTTGTAATCCAATTTATTGGTAAAAGAATTAAAAGTAAAGAAAGTAAAATCTAATGCTCCAATGAAATACATGCTAATTGCTAAACGATCTCTTCATGCATGATTCATTGAAAGAAAAAAAATCAGACCCATCAACCATTTTGCCATTAAAAATCATTTAATCCACATTCATGTTTATAATTAATGGTTGAAGGGACTCTTTGTTGAGAGTTGTTGTTGACTTTCTCAGTACAAAACAAAATCATCTTTCAAAGCTAAATATAATGAGAGGCCATTTGGTGCTAAACGCGTTATCTTTCATGTACAGAGTGGATAATATAGGAGTGATAAAAAAAAAATAATAACAAATATTTAATAGAAAAATATAATAAAATGTAATAAAATTTATATTTCCGGTTTACTTGATTAGTGCATGATCGGATCTACAAAATTAATCATTTGACCATTTAAAGTAGTTTCATGAAAAAGAGTAGTCGTTATTAAAAAAATAATAAAATGTTTTAGTTCTAAGGATTAATGAATGAGAGTTATGATATCCGTAGTTAAATAAAAGTCTAAGTCTCACATAAAATTTTTGTTGACTTTTAGATGCTAAGAATTGGGACACTAAGAGATTCTATGAGTTTGTTTTTGTTTTTCATAATTGTTGTTGGATAGTAGCCTCTAATATATTAATGCTAGTGTCAATTATGAATATCATATTAATTTTAAACCGTTCGATTCACGTCAAATGCTTCAAGAGAAATAGGTAAAGTGATCAGTCTCTGTGATGAGGGTGTCACGAAGTTGGGTGCAAGAAAATGTCACAAACTTATGGAAGAGTCCTGAATTCCACATCCAACGTAATAAGAAGGTTACTGGAGTATAAAAGAATTCACACCATCTCTTCATTGTAAGACGACTTTTGTAGGATAAAATCGTGAGATCAGGGGCCAGAGCGAATAATACCTCACAAGGGTGTGAACCGTGACAAATAGGTTGATTTGAGACTTCGGATGAGTGGATGTCAGGGTCCCGAAGTCGCGCGAATTCAAAGCTTAAATCTTGATCCATGACAAGTGGTACTACTTGAATTTATGTATTTGTGTTGTATTTATTTTATATAAAATATAAAAATTATTATATTAAATTCGTATCAATATATTAAATATAAAATTTTTAATTTTATCAAATTCATATATAATTTTTATTAAAATTTTAAAAATTTTATTTTATATCATATTATAATATTTAAAATTATAACAAGATTACTTGTTGCTTCCACGTAATGAATATGATATGTGTTTATAAGACAAACTCTAAGAGAACAGTACAGTTAGCATACTGATCTAGGCATAAATTAATTAGTTACGCTTTGTTTGGCTGTTATTTTTTCTTTTTTTATTAAAAGAAGAAAAAATGGAAAAAAAAAGAAAAAAAAAAGAGAGTTTCATGAGGGGGAGAGGGTATTACTACCTGCAATATGAGCCAAACAAATGTAGCTAATTTGGAAGATTATGGACAAATTCTACGCCAGCTAGCCAACTGCAGGCTGGCTGTGGAAGACGTGCTAGTTGTTTTCTCTTCATTTTGTAAAAGATTTAAGAGCCTCATGCCCTCATGTGCTCGACCTGTTCTCCTATGACAGAAAAAAGGTTTTATTGGCTGTAATAATGGCAGCAAAGGTACTAACTCCAGTAATGTCATGCACCGAAATTATTCAGGACCAATTAATTGACATTGAGAGCTTGTTTTTGACAGTTGATGTTCCAGTCCAGTAACAGCTTTATCAATCACAAACTACTACAACACACACAATGTCCAATAACTTGTTCATATCTCAATTCATAAACTTTTAACAGCAGCTCCAGTTCTATAATTTATTGGTAAAACCCTTTTAATTAACAGGCCTGTGACGGTCGCTTGTTGTGGGTGATTACTTGGTAAACAACCAACAATTGAAGAATTTTAAGAGCTAGCTTCATGTATCACATTATTTAGTCTTATTCCAAATCTGGCCTTTCTGCTTGGCATCTCTTGAGATAAGGTTAAGGATATGGGACAAACTCTTCAGATTCTTTGTTTGCGTCTGCATAAAACATTTCCATTTTTTTGCCGTCGCATTTGTAACAGGGACTTTGCTGTCCTATTGTTCCACATGTTAATTTTGGATGTGAGAAAATTGATAAGAAGATAGTTCTTTTTTTTCTTCATTAATTTAGGTTTGTTGTTTTAGCGGGGTTGCTTTAAATATCAGGAAAACAAATCTTAATCCTTGGCCAACAAATGATCGGTTTCCCATTGGCCAAACAAAGGTTAGACTTAAACACTGGTTAACATATTCTTTTATAAAAATCTTTCAATATAACAAGTTATTGTCACGCAAAAGTTTAACCCTTCCCCAATTTTAACGAAGGGACCATGTGGATCTTAATCTTATTCTTTTCTTTCATGATTTTGACTTTGGCAGTTTGTCCTGCCAATCAGACCTTCAGCTTCGACTCGATTTTAGAACTCGGCTAAAGCTATAAAATTATCTTCATTTGGCGGTGGCTAACATTTGTCAGATAACAGTCACAGTATGATGTTGATGGCACATGGAAACTGATATAATTCTTGTGAGAATTGTCTGTGACATGTCATTGCGCTTAATTCTCCATTTTTTTATCAACCTGTTAACAGCTGGTGAGAAATATTTTGGAAGTAATGATAGAAAATCCCATTCTTTCAATCTTTCTTGGTCATAATAAGAAACTTAATTGAGAGGAATTTCAAAGATGGAGATTCAAGTCTGCACTAGTGGAGACTTGACTGAGTGGTTGAGCCGCTGCCATGCATGAAGCTAAAGCCTAAACTGAGCCAAAACAAAACCAAATGTGGATGCTGAACTACTGCCGTTTGGACCAAGAATTTAAGAGTTGACGGTGCATGAAATTGCCAAGAAATTGGCCGGCCGCTTATCTCACTAGTCACTCCCTCAGTACCTAAACTCATTTTTCTTCCACCATCACGCGGCCTTCTCTACCCTCGTTTTTAATTAGTATCCAAATTTGTATGTCCCATTTTAATTCCACTCTGAATTAAACCTCAAAATTTTCTTTTATTTTTCTTGGTTCTCTTCATTTTCCATTTTTTTAATGTTTGACTTAGCCAAACCCCTTCTAACTTGTCCTCCACGCCATCTCTAAAGCCATCACGCGTTGGTTCATTGCATGATTTCTCAGTATATTTGTATATATATTTGTGCACCAGACCCCATTGTCAAGGCATCAAGCAAAGCACTACATTACAACTTCTCTCAACGTTTTCCAACTTCACCAATAAAACCCAGATTCCATTCGCTCTTCTTTTTCTTCTCTGTGTCTCAAACCTCGTTTTGTCTGCAATTACTTTTTTTTTTTTTACAATTCATGGATCGTTTTGGTTCTCTGGCTCTCATTTTCTTGGTGATCTCTGCTTCACTTGTGCCGCAAATGGAAAGTAGGAAGCTACTAAACACAGGGGAAAGCAATAAAAATGCTCCTTCTTTGTTTGCAAGCTTGGTACTTAGTGCCCTTGGGAAGGGCACAGTGCCAGCTTCTGCTCCTAGCAAGAAAGGTCACGCCATACTCGATAACGAGAAGCTCTTTGCCCGCCACCTTGCTGGCATTGATCGGATTCTTCAGTCTGTTCCAAGCCCCGGCGCAGGACATTAGTCTCTCCAGAATCTCTCCCTAGCTAGTTTTCCTTTTCCATATATCTTCATGCATAGGGTTCTTTGTCTCGGTTTGCATTTTTTTTGTCTACAATTTTGACTTTTTCCTTCTTTTATTCTTTCTGATTTGGTTCAGATTATTATTATACACATAAACAGTCAGTCAGTCAGGTTTTTTTTTTTCTTTCAAATTATATCCTTTCATTGGGATTGATTTTGTTATTTATCCCTTTGATCAATGCCATTGTCTTGAAGGTTTAGAGTAATATGAATGAAAGTTTCTTAATTTTTCTTATTATAATCAGCTCTTACATTTCTGCGAATTTGGAATCCTCTCTCTGTTTTTGTATTTATTTTATCAATCCCAAGGCCCATGAACAACAATGGAGTTGATAAAATGATGGAAGAAAATCACAACTTAAAAAGCAATTCATTCGATATTTAAAATGTAAAAGAGAAATGTTACAAACCTAGTATCTAAATATATATATATTGAATTTTAACTTAATTCAATTAATTTATGAAATAATTCTTATAAAATGACATGAAATAAATTTAAAATTTAAATCCCCACTTATAACTCTTTATTTTTATCTTCAAACTATGGTTTTTTGTATAAGAAAATGTGCAAGTATTATCTTTGTCCGGTTGCTATTGATTAAGATTTGAAAACATTAAATTCAGCCTAATTTAAAAGTACTTTTCAAATACTCAAGTGAAAGTGAGCTTTTCATGTTTAAAATATAATTTTTCCCCATTTATTTTTGGACTCTATCTCAAGAAAAAGATTACATTTCCAAGCATAAAGCTGGTAAACAACACCAATATGCAAACAAAGAAAAGGGGAAAAAGAATTAGAAGAAATATGGAAGGGAAAGATCGCTTATCATGCAGACATAATGGCATGCCATTTGGCCCCTAATTGTGATAATAAAATGAGACCCCAAATATAAGGAAAGACGGGTTTAAAGACAAATACATCAACCATTATCGGTCGGTTGCTTTGACATAAAGATAAAGATGGTGATTGCACCCTTTGGGGCTCTGGTCCAATAACCCGAATCACAAGATTTGTCTCATAAGAATGGAAGGTTAGTCAATGAGAGCTGGCAAAAGTGATAAGAGGTGATTGTTGGGTGCATTAGTATTTAGATTCGAACCTTTATTATTTTTTAAATAATTTGTAAATTCGAAAAATTTATAGATAAAAATTAAATGATTTCTTAAATTTTAATTAGGTTGGCAGTTTGTCTTCCCCTGTTCCTAAAATTTTTTTGGACAAGAAAAAATGACCTCTGTCAAGAGTTTTGGAATGTCTCTCAAGTAAAGCTTCAATTTGAGTAGATTTTATCTTTCATTTTTCAAACGTTTTGCTTCCAAGAATTTAGCATGATTGTCACTATTTCTAATCCCTTGGAATAATCAATGATTCAACAAGTCAAAATCATTTTAATTAATGCACTATGGTCGGTGAAATTTTTAACAATATTCTTATATGGCTAATTCAAGATTGGTGGAAAATGATTTTATTAACCCAAATTCATGCCTTAGACGCGGGATGAATTCAACCAAAGCATGAAACTAGCATCCTAGGACACTAAAAGCCATCAAAATTGACTGGGAATAAAAGAATGATGGCCTAGATTTGGGTTCTTAGATTATCTTCCCCTGAGTTTCTGCCCATATAGGTAGACTTTTTGACTGTTTTGAACCTTAAAAGTTTGAACCCAAAAGTCCAACCTCATGCTAAGATTTCTTAATCACTCGAAGCTACCAGCTACCTTCTTCTACAGAAAAGTAGTCTGGTAAGTCAATTAGGGGGACTTAAACCAGTTTTAAAACAATTGTGGCACAGTGAAAATTGCTATAAGCAAACTGAGGTGTGGCAGAGAGCTGTGTTTATGTTCTCAAAACTGACAAAGCAATTGAAACTTTGACAGAGAATTATAATCAGTGACAAATCAGATAAACCAGGTTGAAAAGAAAAGCAAAAGATATGTTTCCTACAGGACAACAAACCACATAGATTACATGAACTTGTATCCTAAATCTTGATAGGATGGCTGTCACACTGTCTTTAGCTTTTCTTTTCTTTTATTATTATTTTTTTTTGGCATTTGGGTCATGTAGTCGTGTTAATGTAAGATCAGTCATTTCTCAATTACATAAAATTAAGGCATAATCTATCACTAACCACTGGGATTACAGATTATCTCAATCATGACAAAATGCATTTCTAGTCATAGGCTGATAAGAATCATCAGTGCTGCCCTGGTTTAAAGTGATGAAGGAAAGGGAAAAAAGTGGTTGATGAAGAGATTAATCCTTTTGATAATTGTCTTATGCTTAAAAGTGTCTTGTCCTCCAATGATAAAAAATTACGAATATAATTTTGCCTTGTCCAATGTCCATACCAACATAAGGGCTCCACAAAAGCACCATTCACCTGCAAAAACAGCAAGACATGAAATCAAATCCTTTTGCATATATTTGTACTTCAATCGACCATCAATTTGTCTGAATCTTTTATCTGTGACAACAGCGATTAGCAAGAAAGATGCTGATAATTACCGGTTTATCTTTTACCCTGATCTGGTGTTCTTCATTCTTTAATGTATTTTTTGTACTCACTAATGAGATTGAGAACATAAATAATTGACATCAGCCAGTTTAGGTACTGCTAAAATTAAGGGTGACAATAACTTAGGATGAAACATGATCAAGCTCTACTATCGGACTTCAATTATTTATCCAAACTGCTTGATTTTAGAAGACAGTTTTTCAAGGTAACCATGAACAAGCGATGAGGTGATAGAATTGAGAGTTTTTTCTTCTTCAACTCTTGCCTAGCCAATTAAATATTGCTTCAGTTAGACTAGAGGTGAAACATGTGATAATTAAATACTAAAGTTACTTACAGCAGGGAAGGTGAAGACGGGTCTTATTTGTAATGTGAAAAACCCTCATGCAGCGTCACTTTAGTCAAGGCCGCAAGGGCCACCATGCGAGCAGCGTACCAGAAAATCCTTGACGGTTTGGCTCCAGGGTTTGAAGTGTGGACCATATTGTCATTTTCCCTACCTAAAAATTTACCGCTCGTGTTTTTGACAGAATGTGGGAGGGCACTTTTCTAAGATGTCGGGTGTTTCGTGTTCCGGAAATCAATGCACAGAATGCATGTAGACAATTTTTTGACCAGGAAGAAGCCAATTGAAAGCATCCCTTAGGTCTAACGTTAAGACAGCAAGACTTGAAGAGCAAATTTCGTAGGAAAACAGCCTTTGAGTTGAAGAGAAACTTGACACGTTTTTTTGCAGTTAATCTCTGGTCCAACCAAGTTTCAAAATCGTGGGTCGGATTTCCAAGCAAGATCCCGTCCTCGCCTAAATCTGGTTGACAAATGACAACAACACTGTCGGTGGGCGGGAGGGGGGGCGGTGAATCTTGAATCACATTTATGGATGGTCCAAAACATGAAAAAGAAAGCATTGTATATTGGCCTATAGCCATCACAAATGGGGCTAATATATAATTTTAGTTGCTTTTAGTATCTTGAGCCCTTTATTAGAAAAGAAAACCAAACAAAATACATGGAAAGGAAAGAAAACGTAACAATTGGAAAGTCTGCTGCCAATTTTTCCTTATAAATAGATTTGTAATGATTTTTTTTTTAGGGAAAATGTCAATGCTGTAATTCAAACATCGATTAAATTGTCCGTGGATAATTCCTGAACCACTATAATTTAAACATGAGTAATAAGTTTTTTTTTTTTGGTGCAATTGCAAAGGGATGCTTATACAAATGGTAATTTCAAAGACTAGGGCATTGACGATTTTCCATTTCTGAGGAGATGTGCATTCGATGCTGGACAGGTTCAGGGCTTCAAGCTGCTGGAATAGTACTCAAAAGGACATGAAAATTAACGAGCAAAGTTGTGAAATGCAAAAAGACAAGAAAATTGCCTAGCTAGAAAAATAAGAGATTAAGTCAAAATTGGTTCACATGGACTGTGGCACCATAAGACACAAGAAATCATCATAGTATGGGGAAATCTTGTTCAAGAATTCAATGTGTTTGACTGTCTGTTGCCAATCTAATGTATATAATAACATTCACAAAAAACTTCTTATATATCCGGTTTATTGAGTTGAATTGAAATTAAAGTTAAAAGATTTGGAAGGAATTTTTTTAAAGTAATAATATCTTCAGCAATTGTTATAGGCAGCTGTACAAACATCCTCTGCAATTGTGACCATTTGTGGTGCGAATTGCCATCAAGATAATCGCAAACGATTTGAAATTGTATTGTGGATATCTAGCAAAAATTGACTTTGGGAAAGAAACAGAAGGAAGCATGATGACATGGAGATGCTACCTGAGAAAATGGAAATATCATCATGCCAATGAGTTTTACACATTACCTTCACAAGGACTTTCCAGGAAGCTTCAGAAAAGAGGATTAATAGACTAGTACTAGTACCCCCTCCCCGACAGCATTGAAGGCAGATAAGTTAAAATGAAGAATGTGATACTGAAGTTAACTAATTGATCAAACGTCCTTTGATATATAATTCTCAAAGATCAAACAGAGAGACAAGGAATATTACAATCTAAGTAGTAGAATTTAATTGCAACAAAAATGAAATTGAAAATTTGATACATCTAGTCTTATAGTCCAGCCACTAGAGATCAAGCTATCTTTTTCCTTTTCTACACATTAAGTCTCTCAAATCTCAACAACCAGAATAGTGAAAAAAAAATGAAGTTCAACAAGAACCTGAGGACAAGTACAAAGTTGTAGGTATCATCGACGGCCAATTCCGAGGCTTGGCACAGAAATTAGCTCTTGAAAACTTATAGCATCGGCTTATCTCAAGAGATGGTGCCTGTTGAAAATGGGTGCAGTATGGCCTCTGTGGCTTGGACCTGAAGGCGTTATTGGACCCTTCATGAGAACACGAAAGGCAATTCCGTATGATTCTCGCGGCGGAACATTATCATCATAAATGGCTAACATGTCGGGATTAGGCCCTTCACTTGGAGACTTTGATGTTGTCATCAGTTGCCGGTTGATTCGAGTTGCAGAAACGGTGCCCGGCATGAACATGGGAAATATCATGAAAAAGCTGATCAAGTAAAGCATATAATTGAAGGCAGCCATGAGAATTTTTTAAGGTTGCAGGGGGGAGCAAGACAGGCGATCTATGAATTGTGAACAATATCGTTTTACCAGGAACCACAAAAAGTTAGTAGGAAGAAAAGGAAAGAAATAGGTGTTGAGGGGCCTAGAGTTGGGCGGTGTAAAATGGGAATGAAAAGTTCAAGCTGTTAGTATCTGCTACAGCTCAAGTCTTATCATGATAAAAACCCAATTTTCCATGAAGAAACAATTCATAAATTTGACAAATTTCAGTATTAGATGCGAATTAATACAAGGCCAATCCTTTAGATTAAAATAATTAAGAAGCATATATAAATTCCAGAGCAGATTCTTTGAGAGGATATATATTAGCTTAAAACATACTGATCATATTCAGGTAATTATTTAGAATCTCAATCATGTTGTATTACGGACCTTAAACATAGTTGCAAATCCTGGGATTTTTATGTAAAGGAGGAAGAAACATTGATGAAACATTGATGAAGGAGGTGTTAGATAGTTCTTTGGTGAATTCATGCTTTGTCAGTGAACCTAAACATGGTTTGTCCTAGAAAAGCAGAGGTTTTGGGCAGCTCTTATATATGGGCATATCAAGAATGAAAAACTCAAAAAACTCTTAATAATTGAAGTTGTCAGAATTCAAATCTTAGTCAATAAATAAAAAATTTAATATGTTATTAACAAATCATATAACGGTTGATTAAACTATATAGATTTAAGGATGATATTTGCAACTGCCCACCCTTCATGGAGAATAATGTATACAAAATAAATTAGGACACCTTAAAAGCATGGGGTTAATCAGGTTAGTAAAGCAAATAATTGTCATTATCTTTGGATATGGGCGGTTAGGCCTTAAAGAAAGGACACAAGAAATAAGAGGACTTAGATTAATTTGACTTTTGCATGTGTCTTTAGTGACTGTGTAAAAGAAAATGATACACCTTTTGAAACGTTTGTGAAAAGATAGCTAAATGAAATATTAAAGAGGTATGGCTGTTGGCACGTCGCCGACTCGCATGGTTAGGTATTTAATAGATTTGATGAAGATGTGCTTGCTTTTGCGGGCCAGTTGACATTGAATGTATAATTCAATCTCTATAGAGAAAAAAAAAACCATTTAAATTCTCTTTGCTAGAGGCGTAGATCAACTCTTTCTACATAAGATCATGAGTTTTGGAATTGCGAAATTATTATGCAAAAACAGGCATCTTATTTGGGTTATAAAGTTATAAAACGACCCCTAACTTGCAATATCATGGACATTGAGATGGGAGAGCAGAGCAGGGCCCGTCCAATCTCACCTTATCTCTCAGCTTTCCTCCAATTACTACTTAGACAGTTACTGTTTCCTGATTTATGATTAAAAACTACAAAATTTTGCACCCTGGGAAAAGCTGGCCAAAATTAAGTACTAGGAGTAAATAATAATACTGAATTATTTGATATTGAAACGGTGATGGAAAGAATTCTTTCACCTTTATATGCCTGGAATTTTCATTGCCAAAGATGAGTTTGTACCATTTTTACATATTTCTATGTTTTAAAGGGAACTACTTTTAATAATTGGTCTATTAGCTCAATTGGTTAGATGTCGTGTTAAAAACATGAAGATTGCAGATTCGGGATCTGCACGGTTATTTTCGTAACATTTGACAGTTTAATCATATAAGCCAATCTATAATCCCTTTAAATTTGAATGGATTAAGTTCTATTTGAAAGGAGGGTATGAAATGAAAAGAAATGGTGTGGAAATCTTGACCGAGATCATCTGCTATTCCAACTCCTACTAAAGAAGCAACAAAGGCGTGGACGCCCGAAACAGGTACCCTGCAACTATGATCATTGCTGCTTCTGTTCACAATTGGCTGCCCAACCTATGGAGTTCATCATGTATGTAAGATTGCCACCAAGACATTGAGTCAGCCTCCACCCGCATAGAAGGAATCCAATTGCAGCAACAAGTCCTCCAATGCCTCTAAACCAGCACTTCACTTGCAAATGCCGCTGATAATGTCTTATGAATGGTTAAATGTATTTTGGTTAATTGTAAAAGCAAATGATTCAATAATGTTGCAGTAATTAACTCACCTCATCTTCCCCATTTCCGTAATACTTTGATCTATGCTTGAACACATTTAGCTACATATGGATTCACAACAGCAGCTATGTCGCTAGCGGATCAAAAAACCCTGCAGACCAAGGCCAAGATTGAAAGAACTATATGGCAAGTTGATCAATTTCGTTATGCTTTTGCATTGCCAGGGTATTTGTGTGCTTTAATTTGGGTTAGTGCAAGAGTAGGCAAAGATGCCTGATGCTAGAAGTTGAGGAAAACTGAGGCAGTCTTCTATCTCATCATATTTTTTAGCCAAGGCCTGCCGAAAGAGAGTTCTTCTGTCATACTCAAGGACCTAATCCATTGCAGTTATGAGTTATATATGTAGTCAGTAAAACCAGCATTCCTTCGTTCCTTGCTAAGGAAGACATGAGATTGTGCATTTTTAGCAAACCAAGTTAGTAAAGTACCCTGACTAACGAGGGAAAATGTGGACTTTGTCATGTAGCGAATAAACTTAATGGCATCTTCATTTGGTGTTGTTTTTTCCATCCTCTGAAAGTTCCTTATTTGCAACAACCTGTTTGGCGTTGACTTGAGCAGATTTTAAGTGGAGCAGATTGATCTGCACTAGTATTAATAATACCACGAGAAACAGGTTGAACCTGCTCAGACTCTTGGGCCGCAGCCAGTGAAGTCCAACTTCTTTCTTCCTCCTCATAGACTGTTTCTCATCTGCAAAAAATCTTTTGCACCACTAGACTGCCCTGAGTTTCTTGACTTTCTACATATTCATACTTCATAGATGTGTTTTCCTTTAATTTCTGTAGTTTTTGCTAGTAGCAGATCTTTTCATTGCCAAAGGAACGAACACATCCTGTGGCAAAACCCAATTAGGCTATTATTAGGAAATCAAAGATTAGAGACGACCAAAAAAAAAAAAAACCATTGGTGGTACAGCATAATTTACAATAGCAATAATAATATGAAATAAATACTGTAATTGAACAGTATTTACCAAAGATAATAGTGCGCCAATCAAGGCAGACCCTGCAACAGTAATTATAACAGTTAATCTATTAACATCCACATTATTTCCTATGACCTACCACCCTAGTCAAAACATTGTGCGGCCAGCATGGTTCCCTGATTGCTGAGGTGCGACAGGATTGATAATTGCAATATTTATCCACTTCAGTATCAAGCCAAAGAAGAAGAAAAAGTAAGGCAGAATGTTTCAATCATTTCGGGTCAGACTATAGTCATAAAAGTTCTGAACTTTTTTATCTGTCACGTCCTTTTCTTTCTTTCCTCTTCTTGGCAGCAAGCCAATCTAACATAAAATTGGTAATAAAATCAATCAAAGAGACCAAAGTCTTATCAAGTACTTGCTGTGATGAGAACAATTACCATACTCCACGTCAAGAAACCTTCAGTGGGTTGACTTCATTTCTTTGAGGAACTGAATGAAAACGAAACTTCATTAGGTTTTTTTGTATACCACTAAATATTGCTTTTCCATTTAAGAAAATCTTTGCACTGGGTGAAGCTTCTGTTTGGTAAAAGTAGAAACAAGCAAAATTATGATTTCGAAAATGACATCTTTTCCATACATCAGAAAATAATAGCATTGACAGTCGTAGTACTGTTGCTTGCTGAGGCCGCTCCAGGAATATCTACGGCGCAAGCCATGATTGAGGCCTTCAAAAGGGTTAAACCCCCTGAGCCTACTGATATTGAAAACTGCAATTAAAAAAAAAAAATTCGTTTTCAGATGTCATAAGAAAAACATGTGCTATTTCATTTTTCCATTGGATCATCGATGCAGGACCTCAATGTTTTCTATGTTCAAACACTCATGATCATTGCCATATACCTTGGCTTGCAAATAAGTTTTGAGCTGTACAAATGAGCTGCTTAGTTTGATTCATTTAAAGCATGGAAAGGCCAAAAAAAAAGGGGTAAATTGAGAGACAAACAGGGGCCGGAAGATTGTTGGCACCAACTGAAAATGCCAGTTCAATCCATTGATAAGTCTCCTTCCACTTCCCAACAACCCTGGTGGGCCGGTGGCCAATTCAACAGCAAAATTTTGCATTCTTTCATGGCATTTTGTCAACGGCTTTAGTCACAAACCACCAAACTTATGTTGAAATTAGAATGCTTGAAATTCACATTTGGAGATATCCCCCAAGTCCTATAGATTGGCTTTGTCGTTTCCTTCTCTCTTCCTGTTTGTTTTTAATGCTTACAAATTTGAGTTTTTCGTATTGTTCTAGCTTTCTTGTTTATTGGAAAAACCACTGTCTTAAGATTCTACGGCAACGAAAAAAAGACAATTCAAATACTTTATTACTTAACCCATAAATCGAAAAAAAATATCTAGCAAGAATGTGATAAACATGCAAAATTTGGACATAATTTCTACGAGAAAAAAGAAATCATTGTAATATGGTGGATATTACCATGACCAAATTTCTGTTTTAAAATGAAGGATCCATCAATTAATTTGATATTAAACTTAGTGGAAATTTAAACTTTATTATATTTTCAGTACAGTGTAATTGAACTCACTGTACCATTAAATAAATTTAAATATCAATTTTAATGAGATTCATTAAACATAAATATTTTTATGAATTTTTTTAAAATTATAATAATAATATTTTTTTCAATCATAATTATAATAATTTTTATTATTATTTTTAATTTTATCGAAATTAATTTTATCGTCTATCTAAATTAACTGTTAGAATTAAAGAATTTGCTAATGGAATAAGCCAATGAAGGTGCAGGGAGACATGAGGGAGCATTCAAGCCTTTATGCTTCTAGTTATTGATCAAGAAGGAAAGCATTTTAATTCAATTCAACTATAACTATATTGAAGAAATTTTCGATGACCCTTCTCTACCAAGAAAGGGAAAGGAATATGTCATTTCCAACTTTTATTTTGGCCTTTCTCATGTTGCTTCCATTGAGTTCATGATTTGTTTCCTAAATTTTAATATATGTTGAATCTTCTAAAACATTGAAGCACATCTCCATTTTGTTTCAACAAAAAAATATTTAAATAACAAAAAAAAAAGATTCTAAAGAGATAAGAATAATTGAAAGTCAACAAAAAGAAGTGAAAATATACCGAGTGTGAATGCATGGTATGCCAAAGTTTTCTTTGTATCTAAAGCTTCTTTCTTTTCCTCTATTTTTTACTATCTTTCCCCAATCTTTTCCTTGATTTATGTATATATTCCCATTTTTCTTTGTTTGGGAATGAAAGAAAGTGTTTCTGAACTTCCTCCCTCTCCCCTTTCCAAACAGATATATTTATTGAGAGGTGATAAATGTACCTATTTTTTTTTACACCCTTATTTAAAAAAAATTATAAATAAAATTATTTAATTGTTTTTCTCATAATTTTTAGAAAATGAATTTTTGGATAATTATATAATTTTTTGAAAATAAATTTCTAGAAAATCATAAATATTTTCAAAAATGAACTTTTAAAAAATTATATGATTTTCCAAAAATCCATTCCAAGAAAGTGAGACAATAACAATTTTACTTAAAATGTTTCTTAATTTTTTCTTAGCCCATTTTCCTGAAATGGATTTTCAAAAAATTTAAATTTAGTTTCGAAAAGATTTATAATATTCTCAAAAATTATGTGACTTTTTGAAAATAATGTATGTAAAAAAATAATTAAATAATTTTACTTACAAAAATTTTAAAAAAAATTGGGGTGTAAAAAAAAAAGGATGTATTTAACACCTCTCATATTTATTTTGTCCAAACAATTTCCTTTTATTAATTTGGATAAACTTCATAAATATATCCTATAATTAAGGTCAAAATGAAAGTATCACTAAGATTTAAAACGTAATACTATATGATTTGTTTTATTGTTTTTAAACCCAAAATCATTATTTTTTTTTCATCTAAATTCATATTCTTTTTCTAAAAAATCATACTATCTCTCTAAAATAAAATCAAATTTTTTTTAAACCAAAATCAATCCACAAGCAATAACCTTCAAATTACCAAAATCGTCATACTTCTATCACCATTACAAATTCATATCACTACCAAATTTCATCTTTAACTTATTCTCTTTCTCTAAAAATTTATATTTTCTATTTAAAATCACTAGTTCCTTTTTCTTTTTTTTCTAAATGTATTTTTTCAAAAACAAATTTATCAATCAATACTCAAATCCCAAAATCTAGTGAACTCCGTAGTCACTACTATTTCAACATTATATGTTGACATTAACATACCTATGAAACACCTTTTTTGACTTTAGTTCTTTTTTTTTCTATTGTTTGTCTTCTCTTTTCAATACCTATGAAATTTCGAGATCCTTGATTTGATTTTTTTTTTGGGTTTTTATTTTTAGGTTATTTGGTATGGTTTTATTTGATTCTTTAGGTAGATTATTGATTTTAATGACAAGGTTGATTGCTTGGCAAAGGTAACGGTAAGGTTAATAGGTTGCTGAATTTGTTGGTAACCATTTATTTTGGTGATAATGTAAATTTGTAATGATGGTGATATATAAATTTTGATTGTTTGAAAATTATTGTTTATGAATTGATCTAAAGTTTAGAAGAAAAATTAATTTGATTTTAAAGAGAGAATGAAATAGCGGAAGATAATAAATTTTTTTTAAAAAAGTATGAATTCAGATATAAAATGAAAAATAAAAAAAAATAAAAAATGATAATATTTGATAAAAATAATAAAATAAATTATAAAATAATTAAATGTAACATTTTATATCTTAAACGATAATTTCATTTCAACCTTAATTACAAGATATATTTATAAAATTATCTCTTTTAATTTTATATTCCCCATGACTTGTCAAAGAATATTAGGTGAAAGATATCATATGAGTCAACAAAAACACCCAGCAATCTGGTCTGACCCTAACCAGTCATTGGAATCTGGTCTGGTCACAACCACATTAATTTTTTCTCATAATTCCATCCTAACCTTCCTTTAATTTCAATCCTCAAGGCGAAACTGACATTTTACCTAATAAAACGAACACATGCTTACTAGTTCCTCCATCAATGCACAAAACCAAACGCAGCGTTAAACGTAGACACAGCTCAACCAACCCCGTCCTGCCATTTGATGATTGTGACTTCACCGATGACGTCATTTCCTTTCAGGTCATCGCCGACTCTACCTTATCCGCAAAAAACTTTTGTCTGCCACGTGGCGACATCGTGAACAGAGGAAGTGGAACTGAGCTTGTCCCCACTTTTCAATGAATCAATGATACGCAAGCTAAAGCCGTGACGTTTATTGCGTGTTGAAGATTGGAAGGGTTTAAGCCATCCGCCATGACCACGGGGTAGCACAAACAAAAACACGTGGCAATTTTGGTTAATGCCACGTCGGAATCATCAGGAGAAGAGAGAAAAGGCGGGTGAGGGAAAAACCAAACAATGCCAGCTGGCATTACTGGGACGTCCACTGGCCGACCTTGCCCTTTTCCATTTTTATATTCCAAAAATTTGTATATTTCAATTTTAAATATTTCAAAAGAGCGAAGCACTTACAGGAATTTTCTACTACGCGGTACGGGAAGTAATGCCGCCAAAATATACCAATCTTTTTATGCCACGTGTCTTTAAAATGGCTACGAAATTTTTGAAAACCGGTAAAACCGGCAATGCCACTTGGCACAGGTCAAATAATAAGACGAAGGTAAAGCCATTACACTGCTTAATTATATTATATTAAAATATTAAAACGAAACTTATTAGTAATATTTTGTTACATAATTTTAAATTAAAATATATTTATAAAGGCATCAATAAGATTTATTATTCCATTTTCTTATTGATAGTTAATTTCTATTTAATAATATGGTATCTATATGTAAATTTTATAAATAGTATTTATATTAATAAAAACACTTTAATTGATTTGAAGTTATAAATTAAATGACACAAATTCAATTAAAAACATGACAAAAAAATCATTTTTGAAATAATTATTTAAATTATTTTCTAAAATTACAATTTTATATTTTTTTACTACAAATATGTGAATTACATAATAGGGTACAGTTAAAATTTTTTTTATGAATAAATCATATCATATCCCATAATTAACGATACAGAAATTTTATTTTATTTAGTTTAAAAAAAGTTTATACCAAAAAAAAAAATACAAATGTTAGTGTCATCGTTTACTTATAATATGAAATGTATTGAAAACAAGGCCCAAATTTTGTCTTTTATACAACTTTTTTTTGGACCACACGTGTCTTTTATACAACGTAAGATAAAATAAAAATGGAACTCTGGGTTCACCTGCAACTTGCTGAACCAGGTAATCTTTAAAGAACGGCTAAGATCAATTATTGTAAAATCGTACGGCAGAAGTTCCTGGCGGCATCACGCCGGCTTTTCACAAACGACATTACAGTATCACCAACATTTGCAAATTGCAAGAGAGAGAAAGGAAAACAAACTCAAAAGAGAGAAAAAAAAAAGGATTTTAAATGTGGCTCTTTGAGATAGAGTATCAAAACAACCCCAAAACAAACCCTAGATTTCATCCTTGACAAGAAGAAACCCCCAAAAGAATTTCTATTTTTTATCTCAAATTTTCATATTTGGATCCAAGGGTTTCCCATTAAAGACAAACTCTGTACTTCGAAGGGCAAGGTTAGTTTCAAAGTTTCATTTTTTAATTTACTCCCATTACTTTGGATTCATCTGGTTCCAAAGATTTTGCCTTTTTTTTTAGTTTTCTTTGATTGAATTTTGATATAATATTCATTTGGGTACTTTTAGTTTTTTTTTTTTCCAATTTTTGATCTAATTTATTCATGGGTTTATTTGTTTTATGTGATTCTTGTTTGTTGTTCATGTAAAGTTGATTTTTTTTTTTATATCCAATGCAGAACGTGCCAAATTAAAAAGAGTATTTTTGGAAGAGAAACGAAAATCTTGAGGGGGTCTTGTTTATAGTTTTGAGATTTTGGGGATTGCTTCTTGTTGAAGGTTGATAACTAAAAAAGAGTTTAAAGATGATGTCAAGATCATATACCAATCTTTTAGATCTAGCGTCTGGTAATTTCCCGGTAATGGGTCAAACTCGTGAAAAGAAACAGCTGCCGCGGGTAATGACAGTACCGGGGGTTATTTCAGAGCTTGACGATGATCGGGCTAATAGTGCCAGCTCAGATGGGCCATCCACTATTATTCAGGATAGAATTATTATTGTAGCCAATCAACTCCCAGTTAAAGCTAAGCGTAGACCTGATAATAAAGGGTGGAGTTTTAGTTGGGACGACGATTCGTTGTTATTACATTTAAAAGATGGTTTGCCTGAAGAGATGGAGGTATTGTATGTTGGTTCTTTGAAGGTTGATGTTGATCCCAATGAACAAGATGATGTTTCACAGCTTTTGTTGGATAGGTTTAAGTGTGTCCCTGCATTTCTGCCACCTGACATTTTGACTAAGTTCTATCATGGTTTCTGTAAACAGCATTTGTGGCCACTTTTCCATTATATGCTTCCGTTTTCAGCGAATCATGGAGGCAGGTTTGATAGATCTTTGTGGGAGGCATATGTTGCTGCGAATAAGATCTTTTCTCAAAGGGTAATTGAGATTATAAACCCAGAAGATGATTACGTTTGGATCCATGATTATCATTTGATGGTGCTGCCTACATTCTTGAGGAGAAGGTTTAATAGATTGAGAATGGGGTTTTTTCTGCATAGTCCATTTCCTTCATCTGAGATATATAGGACTTTACCTGTGAGGGAAGAGATCCTAAAGGCACTCTTGAATTCAGACCTCATTGGTTTTCATACTTTTGATTATGCGCGGCATTTTCTGTCTTGTTGTAGTCGAATGTTAGGTTTAGAGTACCAGTCAAAGAGAGGTTATATTGGACTGGAGTACTATGGAAGGACAATTGGGATAAAGATCATGCCTGTTGGGATCCACATGGCACCGATTGAGTCTGTATTGAGACTTGCGGATAAGGAGTGGAGAGTAGGACAACTTAAACAACAGTTTGAAGGAAAGACTGTGTTGCTTGGAGTTGATGACATGGATGTCTTTAAAGGTGTCAACTTGAAGCTGTTGGCAATGGAGCAGATGCTGAAACACCACCCAAAGTGGCAGGGAAGAGCAGTTCTGGTACAGATCACAAACCCTGCTAGGGGAAGAGGGAAAGATATTGAGGAGATACAGGCTGAAATACAGGCAAGCTGCAAGAGAATCAATCAGACTTTTGGACAACCTGGTTATGAGCCAATTGTCTTCATTGATAGGCCAGTATCCCTCAGTGAGAGAGTTGCATACTACACTGTAGCTGAGTGTGTTGTAGTCACAGCTGTGAGGGATGGGATGAATCTTACTCCTTACGAGTACATTGTGTGCCGGCAAGGAGTCTCTGAATCAGAGTCTTCCTTAGAATCAACTGGGCCCCAGCAGAGCATGCTAGTCGTATCAGAGTTCATTGGTTGCTCTCCTTCACTCAGTGGTGCAATCCGGGTAAATCCTTGGAATGTTGAAGCAACTGCTGAGGCAATGAATGAGGCAATCTCAATGGCTGATGCAGAGAAACAATTGCGCCATGAGAAGCATTATAGGTATGTTAGCTCACATGATGTAGCATTCTGGTCTCGAAGCTTCTTCCAGGATATGGAAAGGACATGTAAAGACCATTTCAGAATGCGTTGTTGGGGAATTGGTTTGAGCTTTGGATTCAGAGTTGTAGCTCTTGATCCTAACTTCAGAAAGTTGTCTATTGATCACATTGTATCTGTGTATCGAAGGTCCAAAAACAGGGCTATACTATTGGACTATGATGGAACGGTAATGCCTCAAACATCACATAACAAGACCCCTAGTGCAGAGGTTATCTCAATCATAAACACACTCTCTGGTGATATCAAAAATACCGCTTTTGTTGTAAGTGGAAGAGGAAGGGAAAGTTTAGGCAAGTGGTTTTCTCCATGTAAGAAACTTGGAATTGCGGCTGAACATGGTTATTTCATGAGGTATGCTGTTTTCTTCTTTCTTTCTTTTTTTTTTTTTTTTTTTTTCTCTCTTCCCATTTTTGTGCTTCTTCAATAGGTACACTTACTTCAAAGTTGTCAATGTTTCAGGTGGTCTACTAATGATGAGTGGGAAGTCTGTGGGCAGAATAATGAATTTGGGTGGAAGGAAATAGCTGAGCCTGTTATGAAATTGTACACAGAGGCCACTGATGGCTCCTCTATTGAATCCAAGGAGAGTGCCTTGGTCTGGCACCATCGAGATGCAGACCCAGGTTTTGGGTCTAGCCAGGCAAAGGAGATGTTAGACCATCTTGAGAGTGCATTAGCAAATGAACCTGTGGCTGTGAAAAGTGGCCAGTTTATCGTTGAAGTGAAACCTCAGGTATCTGCTTAACTTTGGTTTTGTAACTTTATGTATGCAATATCCTGTCTTTGTTGTCTTTTCTGATCATTTTGTTCTAGTTAATTAATACATTAAAATTGGCATGATGTGTTGCAAACTAAGTTTTTCCATTCCTTTATTTGTGATTCCAACATTTTGAAATATGCTTAATGATTATGAAAACTCTAGCTTTAATATTGTTTTTCAGCTTACTCTTTTAATGGGAAATGTAACAGATTACTTTGCCTTGCTCCTGAGCTTTGGTAGTAAATTAGTTACTTCTCAGGTTACTTTGATGGCAGTATTTGGGATTGAGAGTGAATTGTACTATTGTTCCATTAAGGATAGGAAAAGCATAAAATAGAAATAATACGAGTAAATCTTGTTCTTGTATCACTCCTGAATATAATGTGATCAGTTTTGGGAGGTTATTATCTTAGTTTTCTATTTTGATTTAGTGACATTGGTTTTGTTGATTGGATGAATGCATGATATTGAATCAATTTTATTGTTGGTTTTAGGGAGTCAGTAAAGGTGTGGTCGCTGAAAAGATCTTCACAACCATGGCAGAGAGCGGAAGGCGGGCAGATTTTGTTCTCTGCATTGGCGATGACAGATCTGACGAGGAAATGTTTGAGATCATCAGCAGTGCAATTTCCAGTAGTGTCCTCTCCTCTAAGACATCTGTTTTTGCCTGCACAGTTGGCCAGAAACCTAGCAAAGCCAAGTATTATTTGGATGACCCAGCTGAGGTTGTAATCATGCTCAAAGCTCTTGCAGAAGCTTCAGACCCTGAACCCTTCACAGATACCGGATCAGAAGGCTCCCTTTGAAATATCCTCCATGGCTTTATATCAAATTTTGGGCCTGTTGTCCTTTTGGCCAGTTGGGAAGAATGCCATGCCTGACCTGTGATGAAGATAGATATCATTTTCTGCTTGGTTTGGAACTTACTGTTGAAAAGGACATTCTCTGGCCTTCTGTCTGATTATTTGGCCATTGAGAATTCATATGATCTGAGGGGGAAGGGGTAAGAGGATCTTCTGGGACGTGGGTTGATTCATGGAGAGAGACTTGGAATTGAAAGAAACCCATCATGTAACTCTTACTACCATCTCATGCATGAGAAAGGTTACTAAGCTTTCCTGTGTGCAGTCATAATATCCATCACATAGATGGTTTGTATCCAGTTGCAGTACAGCCAGATAAGTATCATTAATTTCAGAGATCAACTTTTTCTGGTGATAGTGACAACACAAGCAGGTATCAGCTGGTTAAGAAAGTCATCGTGTTGAATAAACAGATACAAATGTTATTTTCCCCCCTCATTTTATTTTTTTGGAGTGAATTTGTTTTCTTCCTTTTCATTGGATCCATTCCTTATTCACTATTGAATCTGTAAATTTTATGGAAATATTGCAACTAGCTTTTCTATGCTTACACTCAATTGGAAACTGACTGATGGATGCAGAGAGGGATGTACAATCGCTGAAAACCCAGAAGCTTCTTGGCAGAATTATGTAACTACTGCAAGTTCTAGGAAATGTTTTAATTTTGCTTCTCTTGGATGCATTTGGTATCTCCTTTTAAACCTAACAAAATTTTACGTTCTTGAATTGAAAATCTACTCTTTTTTGTTGTTGAAAAAACAAAATTTATCTTGGGGGTGTCTGTTTTAACTTGATTATTGATGAACTTCATTGAACTTAAAGTCAATATATGAAAATTAAAGAATAGAAATCTAGCGCCATAAATTAGACCAGTCAGTCAGGGATATGAATTGTGATGCTTGATGCACCCAAAGGCCAAAACTAGTCGTTGGATTACAGGGCTCAAAGCTATTCAGGTTGCTTCTGGACACATTGGGCTCTAGAGTTCTAGGACCATTTATTTTCTAGGACTTTGTTTGTTGTTCACATAAACTGAAAGAAATTTCAGATTTTAACTCAAAGGAATGCTTTTTTTTTTTAATTTATTTAAAATTGCTAATATTTCAAATTTAATCATTCAAACTAAGAGTTAAGTTATTTTAAAACGATCGTATTTTCATACGTAATGTACCCAATAAAATTCGTATCTTAAACATACTTAAATGAAATTAAGAGATACGTTTCACAATCAATGGGGGCTTTGAAAATTATTACATCCGCCCGAGGCCTAGCTAATGAATTGAAGTGGCATGGAAACTGCCGAAACAGCTTGGCAGCTTGGTCTCAGATGCCAGCCTCTAACTATAAGTTGCCAATATTTATTGTTTCTTATTGGAGTATCAATCAATTCATTTCTTGGTTACAATTTATAATCAGACCAGAACTGTCCACATTGGCCTACTGCATTTATGAGGCAATCTAAAAACCTTGTCTCATTTAACTTCATCTTCCTTTGTTTTCATCCTCATGTGCTGCACCTGCAACAGGCTTAGGTTTTATTTTTTTTTACCCTTCAGATCCTGACATTCACATGGCTTAAAGTTCCAAGGATTTTGGAAACAAGTTTTTTCTCTTTAACAAATGGCTTCTTAATTGAATCATTATAGTAATTTCTAACTTCAACCATTGCTGTATTTTAAGTTCTTACATTCTTAATTTAAGTACATAAACTTTTAAATAAACATTGACAAATCAACAGTTGTACTGACTGTTGGGTGTTCTGAAGTAATTATCCTGAATGAATGAGTCTTGTACCCTGCAAACAATTATTGTACTCTGGTTTTCTTTCAAAACCAAAATCTCTGGTTTTATGTTCGGTTGCACACAGATCATAGCCAAACGTTACATCAGAATTAGGCAAATTTTTCATAGCAGGCCCCGTGATCCTTTGCTCAGATTTTTGCGATTACAGCCTAAACCCACTTTCCTAAGTGAATTATATGACTTTAAAGTCTTCCTTATTTGACCCTACATTGCTTCCCCACTACCGAATCTATCAACCAAAGCAACTACAAACAGTCCTTAAGTTTTTTTCTTTGCCGCTTATGTTTGCTCACTTATCAGAAAAGGTTAAAATCTGATCAGCCCAACTGCTAAAAATTGAGCACCTGACCCCAAAGTCCAATTTTTTTTTCCAAATATTACAAAAAAAAAATAAAAATTATAGAGGATGAAATTTAAAATCTAAATCTACCAAATATTAGTTATATAAATCAATTAATATAAGTTTCGAATTCATTTTATTTATTTGCAATAAAACAAAGTCTTACATAAAAATAAGATATATGAAGTAAAATTTGCATAATTAGAATTAAGGAGATAGTAAATAGCCAAAAAGGTTTTCCCAACTAATTGGTAAATCTAATATTTCTCAAATTTAAAGTCCATAGATGATTGATTTTAATAAAATTAAAAAAATAATAAAATTATTGTTTTTATAATTAAAAATATATTATAATATGATTAAAAACTATAAAAATATTTATATTAAATAAATTTTATTATTAAAATCTAATTGATGATACGATAAATTATAATGAATCCCACTTTTGATGGAATCCAAACCCTTGTGAGAATATGAGTAAGCAGATGCAATGACATATATGAACAAGGTTATTGTTCATGCATTATTACAAAGACAATCATAGAGTTTCATATTGGCTTTTAAAATATTTTTCTACTGCCAACTTGCAATTCTTGTCTAGGAATTTTTAGGCATGTTAAACATTAAAAATTTGCTTTACGCTATTATTACTGCTGCTGCTGAATTACAGTACTAACAGAGAACTTTTTTCCCTCTCAAAACACTTTCTCTTTCTCTGTTATAAAACTGATTTTTTTTTTAAATTAAAAAGAAACAAAAATCCCTACTCCCCCATAACCTAGCCGCACCTTCTGTTTCTTTTTGGCCACTTTGGGCTGTGGGTCCGGATGCTGGTGGTGCTATCAGCCACTACTATTCCATAGACCAAAACCCACGCGCCGCTCCACGCTCCGCTTTCTTTCCCATAACCTGGGAGATAACTGAACTTCTGAAGTTGAAATATAAACCTTAAACCACGAGTCCACAAACCCCACTTGAAAATAGCACTCGACTCCACTCTCCCCAACTTTCCCATAGCGGTGCGTGTACCATACGGGCGTGGATAGCATCTTAATTTATTCATCTAATAATGAAGTACTATATGTTGATTCTCGAAAAAAAAAAAATGATCAACGACTCACCGGAGGAATAGTCTCCGGAGGCAAATAAACTTGGCTTTGTATCACAGTTTTACCAATCTTGAACCCTGGAACCACCGTGAAACTGACTCTAGTATCAACATTTGCGTCGTTGATTTCACCAGAAAAAAGAGATTCTTCACTCACATTTTCCATGTAAACCTCAGAGAATTTACAATTTTTCTTTACCTGAAAGACTGAAACTTGATCATGGATTGAGAATCCCAGGCAATGCAAGAGCCAAAAGCGCCTAGCCATCTCTGCAAAAGCTGTAAAAAAGGCTGTATCCGGGAACCCACTAGAGGCAACTAGCTTCCTTTGGTTCAAGTTTCCAAAAAAGGAACATTCCATTTTGGCATGGACCAGGTTGAGGTACTTGGTTCTGGTGAATTTAGCAAAAGAAGAGTTCGGATTTTGAACTAAAAAGGATTTTGGGTGAGCAGATTTCAGGTTCTTGAATTTGTTGAAATACTGCTCAGGGTCGAGTTTTTTTGAGGCAGAATCTTTTGTGAGCCCAAAATCATGGCAATTGAAGTCTCCTAACATTGTTTTACACACAAAAGATTCAAATACCAAGCAACTGTGGCTTTGTTTTGCAAAAACGACTCCAGGTTCAATGGTTTGAGCAGCTGAATCAAGATCCCACTTGGCTAACTCCATTTCCTTGATCATCATTTTCACGAAACTGCGAACAGATCTCAAAGTACAGTGTAAAACTTGCACAAAATGACTTGGATTCAACGTTGTAAACTGGATATTATCAAACATTGACAAAGGTCCACTGGAGTTTAGTTTCTTTTCTAAAGACTTGTTAACAGCAGTGCAATCTTCAAGCTGCTTATGGAGTAAAGCAATGTCTGAATCTTTTTCTTCAACATCAGATTCCAACTTCTTGATTGTGATCTCGTAAGTTCGCATCAAGCTTTGCTGTTCCTGAATCTCCGCGAGCATCAAAGTAACTTGAGGTGAAAGATCAAGCTCTTTCTTTAAAAACTTTCGCTTTAGCTCTGAAAGAGCTCTGAGTTCTTCCACAACAGCTTGGTCAGCAGCCTGAATAGCATCACTGTTGTACGGATATTGAGCCATTTGCAGCTCAACATAAGCAGCTTTGATAGAAGTAACACTAGCAAAAACCTTGGCAACCACAGCTTCCAGAACTGCTTTTTGCTTAAGCTTGGAGCCCCCATGTTTGTCTGCATGGGAAGAAGTTTTCTGACCTGGGATTGAACCTTCCTGTGGGAATTTATGTTGGGATATGAGAACAGAGGTTCCAATCCCATTGCTTGAAGCAATTCTTGTTGCAGTTCTTAGGTTGATTACTTTCTGGAAAGTTCTTGCTAGCCTGCTCTTATTGTTGCTGTGGTTCAAAGCTGATTTGGGTCTGATTGTTTCCATTTTGGAGAGATGAAATTACAGGGAATTGAAATGTGGTTTGGAGCATGAAAATAAAAAAAGATTTTGGCTTATTGTGAGCCCAAAAAAGAAAAGAAAGAAAAGAGGGAATCGTGGAAAAGAAAGCGAATGTGATATGAAGAGCACAACTTTGACTATCAGATTGAATCCGGATACGATGGTGGGGTTGAACAAAAGTGAAAAACATATAAAATATCATGTAAATGATACAAAGAGAAGTACAAATTAAAATCTTGAATTTCAATACTCTTGAGTGAAGATAACAATTGTGAGCACTACAATGCATAACGTAATCACTTTCATTTACATTTCATTTAAACATAATTTGGGTTCTTTAATTTTAAGAACTCACAAGCTTATGCATCCAAACTTTTTTTTTTCAATTGATCTGTGTATGATTCAATCATTTTAAAAAAAAAATTATGATAATCTTAAATATTAAAATTCAAAGTAAATAAATTATTTAATTTTTTATATTAAAATAAAATTATAACCTAAAAACCAATAATTATATTATAAATTTGAGATGACAAGACAATCAATTAATCTCAAACCCTAAGTTATTTATGTTAAAAAAAATTATCCTATCAATTAAATCAATATCTTGTTGGTAAAAGAATATATATTCAAATCTAGAATCTTAATGCTCTTCTAGACATTAACAAATGTTAAAATAATTCTTTAAATACCTAAATTTCAATGTTTCCATTTTTTAGATTTTAATAATAGTAGAAGGGATGATGATTGTATATAGGGGCGGCTGATCAATGGTTGATGAACCCCTTGAGTTTGAGGCATGGGGCAGAAATGGAGGTGTTATTTTACTTATCCACCCTCTCTTAAATTAAGCTATATAATTCAAAATCTTGGAATGTAAATAAAGAATTCAGTCGTTTATTATAAAGAGATAATACAAATGACAGCCGAAAGATCTAAAGTTAGAGGCTTAACAGCCGAGCCGAGCCGAGAGTGAGACTCGAGTCGAGCTCAGACTCACAAACTCGGGGCTTCAGAAGCCGATTCGAGTTTTTATTTTAAGCTGATCATCGTGATCGAATTCGAACTACTCAGAGCTCCTCATTAAGCTCGATTAATATGAAAAATAAGCTCGATTTGTATACGACAAGAGTTCTTATTCATGTTCGACTCGAACTCACTATTCGAAATATTTTTTAATTAAAAAAAATAAAAAAATAATTTAAATTAAAAGCTCGATTAGCCGCGGCTACTCGAGTCAGATATAAGGAATACTCGAATTTCGGGCTCGATCGATAAGTCGAGCTACTCGAGCTCGAGCTCGACTCGACAATAATCGAACCGAATTCGAGTTTTTTTCGAATCGAACCCGAGTAGCTTGCGAGTACTAATGTATCATTTACACCCCTAGTTAGGTGTAGTGAATGAAGGCATTAGCATCAGCTTTCAGCAGTCAGTCAGATTTGTTCTTTGGGCAGTGAACAAAATCAAACGTTAGAGATCTGTGCCTGTGTTCTTGGTGGGTCCCCAACTGATGAACTGAGAGTTACGAACTTAAGCAGAAGAAGCATGAGAGAAACACACCCTTGTCATCTTCCTCCTCTAATATTAAAATCATATTCGGTGAAATAAAATGATAAAATTTTTATTTTATATTTAAAGAGATACATGAAATTGTAAAGAGTATTAATATTTTTTATATAAAATAATTTATTTTTTTAATTCATTATATTAAATTTATATATGTTATTATATTTTTAAAAATTATATTAATAATTTAAATTGAATATATAAAATTTAAAAAATAATATTTTTAATTAATAAATAAAATTATCTTATCTTAATTATTATACACTTCAAACATAAAATAAAATAAATTATTTAATCTAATCTTCTCTACAATATAATTTTATACATAAAACATAACATAAATCTACTATATTCGAATTCGGACTATCTTTATATGAATCAATTCACTGCCCGCTGTCCACCATTGGCTTTTCAAGTTGAAGTTAACATATTTCAAAATAAGATAATATTTAAATTGAAATTTAATTTAATTAATTTATAAAATTATTTTTAAAAAATAATATTAACAATTTTAAATTTTAAATTTTAATATCTACATCTTATTCTTATATATCTTAATTACGGCCTCGCACCAAAAAAATTGATTTTTAACTTCTTTATTTTTCTGTTAGCTTAAAATCATGTTTTTTTTTTAAATGCTTCCTTTTAATTTACCCTTCGCAGCGCTACCTAGCAAAGATTGAATGATTGACTGACGGTGGATTCTTTGTTCCTTATAAGACATTGGGAAAATTGGAAAATACTTGTGAAGGTATAACTTTTTTGGGTTTTGTTTGAATGAGGAAACCACAAGGAAACTCGTTGATAATAGCATGCATGACGATTCAGACAATGTCAATTTGCCAGAGCTTGATATGCACTTCGTGATCTTAAATATATCAAATTTGCTGCTGATTCAGGACGCTTTTGCCTTCATTTTTTTTTAACCGTAGACACTCATTTATGTTCAAATTTAATTAAGCTTATTGATGTTCGGATTCGGTTGGATTCATTGATGTTCGAATTCGATTAGGCCCATTAATATTCGGGTTGATTAAGTCTATTTATTATGGATCCAATTAGACTTATTAGTGCTCGGATCTAATTAGAGAGTTTTTTTAAAAATTGTTATTATTATTACTCATTTTTCTTTTTCTATTTACTGCTTTCCTTTTTATCTAATTTGCACATGGATTAGAAAACAGGGAATCAGAATCCATATCGGTTGTCAAAGTTTTAATTGTAAATCAAATTGCTAAAATTTTGGATCAAAAATCATGCTAGATAAAATGCAATTTCAAGATTCAAGCATGAGATTGATTCTGTCCATTTTCTTAAGCTGATCCTAGGATTACCTATAAATTAGAATGATTCTACAAAGAGAACATATAGAAATTTTGACAAAAAGTTATTGAAAAAAAATCTAAAAAATTTTGGACAGAAAGGGTTTTGGGAGCTTAATTTTGGGATTATAGGGTTCAATTTGAAATTGTGAGCTTGATTTTAGGTTTTTTGGTTAGAATTAGGGTTTAGAACGATTCTGAAAAGGTTATGGGGGTAATCTGATAAGTTTACTCGTTATGACACTAACAATAGAAGCTTTGGTCTTGTTCGAGAGTATCATATGAAATGAAGAGCACTTTCTTCACCTGACAAAGTCAAATTTCTTCAATGCCAAAATGATTTGAGTAATTAAAACTTAGCTTGTGATTCAATATTTAAAAAACAAAACGTGGCTGTGGGCTCGAGAGAGAGGAAAAAAAAAGCTGAAGAAAATGGTCCAAAAAGTCACGGCCTAAAGATGATATCGACCCATAACTAGCTAGTTCTTAAGATTGGCCGAAACAAGTTGCTTTAAATTGTTCGACCAGAACAAAATTTGATTAGGATTAAAAGTCTGTCACATTGTAAGAAAATTATTGAATAGGCGAACGGAATTAATAATTTGTGTATTTATATTATATAAAATATTAAAAATTTATATATTTATATTATATTTTATGTAAAAATTATATATTATAATTTATATTAATATAAAAATATAAAACGTATATTTTTTAAAAATTTATTTATAATTTTTATTAAAATTTTTAATTTATATTATTTTATATTATATTATCATATTATGTTTAAAATTATTAAATGTAGTCGAACCTCAAAGAAGCAATGAGCATCAAGAATATCAAATTATGGTTAAACAATATCATATTTTCTTCTTTTTTGGGGGAATTTGAATAAGACCAAAGTCATGATAACAATACACACAGGTAATTAATTTTGTTGGGAGTGAATTGGTGGTGTGATAAGGGGGCCAATACAAATTTATTGGTGTTCTTATTCTAGTCTCCAAGTCTGCAACATCATTAACAGTGACAATAGAGCTAAACTAAAGTTGTTCAATGTGGAAACAGGGGTCATCCCAATTTCTACGAAGTTAGTTAACATAATTGAAAATAAAAATGAAGTGACCCATAAGCCAATGAGGCAGGTTTAAGGATGATTTTGGACATGGATTTTTTTTTTTTTTCAAAGTTTACAATGATTTTTAAATTGAAAATTGAATTGCTTTCTTCTTTTTTTTTTTTTCATTTGAAGATAATAGTAACCTATGCTAGGGTAGAAACGTTTAGTTTGAATTTATCAAACGAAAGGTTAATTTTATAAATTTTCAGTAATTTATTTGAATTTTTTAATTTACATTATTTATAACATTAAAGTCATACCTAAATGAAAACGTTTATTTTTTCAATTTTTGAACGAACAAGATTCAAATCCGATTTTTTTATGTAAAATATAAATACATTTATCATTAATTAAAATGTTCATATACCAACGAATTACTTGATGAATTATGAAAATTAATAAGATTAATAGCACTGGAAATGTAATTATGATTTTTTCTATTAAATAATGGAGTGGCATTTTCACGTGTGTCGTGTACAATTAATAAGGTTCATTAAGTGTTGGAATCGATTTCACAATTGAAAATTTCAAATTCAAACCGATCCAAAAAAAAAAAAAAATCATATTCTTAAGCAAAATTATGACATTTGCTGACTTTGAGAAACAAATTGGTCGTACCAAATTGTGACTTTGGCAGACCATGGAAACACATTAATCATTTCACGGATAGGAATAGGCATTCATTTAGTGGAGATTTGAATTTTATTGTATTTTTAATGTGATATATTTGAATAAAAAAAAAAAAAAAAAGAAAGCTGGCTAAACTTTGGGTTCCACAAGAAGCAATCATGTTTGAACTATGAAGTATATATGCGAAGTTATGAAGTGTCATACGATTAAAGAGGAAGAAAGTATAATTGCTTAATGAATGATTGCTTTAAAAGCAATCAACTAGAGAGTTCCCTACTGACCCGAATGGTTAGAGAGGTAAAAAAATTCGAAATAGATGAATTTCGATTTAATTTAATTTTTTATGGTTGATTTTTTTTTTAAATTAAATATCGGATCGGATTGAATAATATAATAAAAATTTGGAGTTGGATTGGAGTCGAGTTTTAAGCAAATCTGATCCTACTCGACCCATATATATATATATATTAATTTTTAATTATTTATTTAATTTTATATTTATTTATATATTTATTTAATTTTATATTTATATTAAAAATAATATTTTTTTTATTTCGAATCGGATTAAGTTCAAATTTTATATATTTAAAGTCAGATTGAATTCGAGGTGAACAAAAATCTCTCTCGATTCGACCCGTTACCATCACTAACAATAATCAATTTTTGAAGTGATAATTCATTCGTAAATTTAAAATTGACGTTCTCGAGGATTAATTTAAAATAGGAAGATTTTTTAATATTATTTTTAAGAATAAATTTGATTATTTGTATATTTATATTATATAAAATATTAAAATATTTATATTTATATGATATTTTATATAAAAATTATATGTAATAATTCGTTTAGATAAAAAATAAAAAATATATTCTTTAAAATTTATTAAATTTAAATATAATTATTTTTAAAATTTTAATTCATATTATTTTTTTATCTCACTTTTATATTATATTTATGTCATATTCGCATTTTAAATTATTTTGCTATCAGCTTTTCAGCTTTGGTGAGGATAAAGATGTAATCATCTATATAGAATCCAGCGGCCATAATGGAGGTGAAAGCCTATTTGTTCTTAGTGCTGGGGAGGCGGCTTCATGTCTCATCAGTGGCCTGAAAACCTGGAAATTCATGTGCTGTATGTTAGTCAAACCAAACCTCTCCAATGTTCAAAATGTTGATTACTAAAATCTTATTACTACTATTTGTATTCATTTCTGGCCACTATATATATTTTGAAGTCAAATTTTATTTCACTTTCATGTCTTAATAGTTCCCTTGCTATAGTTTTAGAAACATCATAAACAATTTCATATCACTATTAGTAATTTAAAGATGATTTTGTGATACCAGTTGGATTGACATTTGACACAACGAAATCAAATGTTAATATTGGTTATGTTAAAGTAGAATCATGGTATGATTCTTGGGATTGAACACAGCTTTTTTTCTGGGAACTTGTGTAAGTATTTGGTAAACATCTTTGCCAGCCCTGACAAAATTTTCAGGGATTAATATAGCAAGATATGATCTAATCTAATCTGGACAGTTTCATGGGATGAGAGTGAATATTTTGGGCCAGCAATAAAAATAAAGTCAAAAAGTTGGTAAAACAATAGATAATAATGAAATCGAACTAAAGTTTGAGGTAATCATTGCTAGGCTTAATTAATTATTCAGATCTGTTAAGTTTTTTGAAGTTAATTCTTTTTTAATTTATGTATCTTTCTTTTTTGTCTATCTTTGATTTAAACATCAAAACATAAATATTAATATTACTTTTCAGCTTTATTTTAATCGTTCTCTCTTTTTTTTTTTTTATTGGTTTCATAATTTTATCCCTAACAGGTCAACTCGACGCAAACAAATGTGTGGTATGATGCATGCTTCAGCTATGGAATGAAAAGCTAATTTTTGTATTATCATCTCTGTTTAAGTATTATCATGCTTTAAATATTATAAAAAAAGGGATTATCATGCTTTATATTGAGCTTATGTTTTGTCGTTGTCTCGAATATGCTTTTGCAAAGACAAAAAGAATTATAAATTTAATTATGTTAATTTATATAATTATTTTAAGAGATAATATTTAATAAATCTGAATTTTAAATCCTATAATTATAAATTTTTTATTAAAAAAACAAAGAGCAACCAAACCTATATATTATATATATATATATTTATTTATCATCAAACTATGAAAACTCTTTTATAAAAAAATGAAAAACAAAGAGCAACCAAATCAGGCTAAATTCTCTTTACCCTTTTTCATTTTAGTGAAACCACTTTAATAATTAAATGTTGTATACAAACAAGAATAAAAGATTTAAGCATCCTTGACGAGCAAGGATACCCATCCAACGTTTTTTAATGCTTATTCCATCAGATTTAGTCATTAGTAAGTTTATAGCATATTCTAGATTCTATACATCCGATGATGGATTGTTGTCTTTTAACTTTATTTTTCTGTGTTCCATCAATTTAAACTAGAAACTTTGGAGCATCAAAGAATGTAAGATCATGGAAAGATATGTTATAGTTTGAAAAATCTGTAAAAAAAAAACCAATTCATGCTCTGAGAATTGTCTTAACAATATCCAAGAACAGCGTGTTTATATTCCTTGAATCTTTTGTACCGAGTATTACTTAAAAATGGATACTCATTTTTCTTGCAAAAGATATTAACTTACGAAAACACTGTTCAAAATTATAGTTTTGATGAAGATGAAGTTTATCTGCCTTTGCCTGCTTGCTAACATAATAAATCAACGCCTGACTAACAATCTTGAACTCAATTTCTATCCACAGGGTGTTACAACAAGGTGGAAACTACTTACATCTTTGAATTCGCTCATCAAAATTGCCATGACTCTCCAACAGCACCACCTAACATTATTTTTTTTTTTCCTAAAATGAGTTAGAGCTTAGAAGCCCAGTTCACTGGCTCTCTCCTTCTCAAACGTCTCAAAGTACTGATATATGATTCTCATGGGCTCACGGCAAGCAATATTCCAGTCCCGGAACCAATTGCTCTCATGAAATCAGCTAAGACTGTTAGCGAACCGGTGCACATTCCGCCAAATGCAGCTGCAGTTGGTATGTAGCGGTTCAGTTCCTTCTGCAGATTTGAATCTCTATGTCCAGGCATCACCATTTGTTGTTCCTGCAAAGATGCAGGGAAAACAGGAAACTTAGAGAAATCAGAAACACATCCAGTAAACAACTTGAGTTTTGGCCTTAGAAAACTCTCTTCATTAAGTTCTGGATATCCAAAGCACTAGAAGATCAAATTAACCATTTTTAAAAGGCAACAAGGACACGTAAATCAAAAGAACAAATAAGCATTGACATAATTCAATCACATATTAGGCAAAAACTTGGAGAAAACATGATCCATGAAGTCTTCACTTCATGCACGATGCAAACAAACAAGACTAAAAAGAATAAGAACTCTTACAGGCTTCCTGATACAAGACTGAAATCCCAATTTTTACAAATAAAAACATATGGTAATGCCAAATGGAGAAGGACAACAAATAGAAACAGATGGATGAGATAGAAAAACTTATCATAAAAGGTTACCTTGAGCTGGTGAACCGCGTCTGCAGCAGAAGAACCAGAAACTTCAATCCAAGTTTTTGAAAACAAGGCACATGCTGAAAGCATGAACACCGAATAAAACAGAGCATGGAAGGGTTTAGCTGCCATGTCTGCCAACCTGGAGGAAAAATCAGAAAAACCAGGCATCATATGATGAAGAGAAAATAGCAAATAAATGAAAAACAAGCATGCTGAGTGTGATAAAGATGGAAGAGAAACAAGATCGAACCTTGCAGGTGCAGTTGTCACGCCCTGGGCAGGCGCGCTAGGCACATCAGGCGCACCAACACGCGCACCCGGGATTGAAGCCTGCACACCAGGCGCACTGGCGGGAGTTTGTGTGCAAGACCTTGGAGGGAAGGCCAGAACACCCGCACAGCCTGCAGGCCAGCCCGCACGGCCAAGGCCTAGCCTGCATGATGCCCGCACCACATCCAGAAAGGCCCAAGAGGGGAGATGTGCAACAGTATCTTCTAGAAGCCCTCAAGATCAACAAGAGCCTTCTAACAGATTTGGTTGACCCATAGAATCAAGAGATAGAATCCTGATTGATTGTAATCTTTGTAATTCCTTGATTTTAACCTTGATTCCAGGGATTTAGCCATAAGTGTAGCTGAGAGCCTCAACTATAAATAGAGGGCTGCTCCACCCTCATTTGTACATCATCATACACACTTCTGTTTCAGTAATACAGAGCATATTTTCAGCAATTCTCTTGTTCTTCTGTTTCTCTCAAACTTGCGCATTCTGCCCTTCTCAATGTTCTAGTGCCCGCACGCTTGTGTTTTAGGCTGACTTAGGCTAGAGGGAGGTGATTCCAGGCCTAAGCCCACATAGATTCTAAGTCTAAGGTTGGAGCCCGTGACAGTAGGTATCAGAGCAGTTCGATTGTGCGTGTTTGTGTTGTGCATGTTAGATCACAGTCAAGGAGATGCATCCCAGAGTGACGTTGCCAGCCAACAACCAGAGGCCCAGGAGCAAGGGCGTTGAAGAGGCAAGAAAGCCAATTCGAGAGACATCTGGTCTACCATGGATGGGAGGCTGGCCAAGGTAGAGGTGACCATGGGCGACATGAGGGAGAAGCTTGATGAGGTAAAGGCTCACGTTGAAGCGCTAGACTCCATGGGGGAGGAGCTCTATGGTGAGCTACAAATTGCTCTCAACAAAGGCATGGATGCAATCACCCAAAGGAACGAGGCCTCTGAGGCTGTGGTGGAAACCATGTGCGATGGCATGGAGGCCATGAACAAGAGAATAGAGGAGCTCACCAGCGAGCTCGTTGCATGCAAGATTGCAATTAGGAATGGCATGTTTGCTAGAACGTCTAAGTCCATGATGGATGTTCCCAAACCGAAAGAGTTCAAGGGGACGAGGGCGGCCAAGGAAGTAGACAACTACCTATGAGGTAGAGTAGTACTTCCAGGCCATGGGCATGCAAGACGAGGCGATCAAGGTAAGCACCGCTACTATGTATCTTACTGATGTGGGCTTATTGTGGTGAAGGGGCAAGTGTGATGATGTAAGGCGTGAGAGCGCCAAGATTAGAACATGGGCAGAGTTCTAAAAGGAGTTCAGGGAGCAATTTTACCCGGAGTATGCCGATAATGAGACGCGAGCAAAGTTGCGCAGGCTGAGCCAGCAAGGGGACATAAGGGAGTATATCCAGAAATTCTCTGAACTGATGCTACAAATCTCGGGTCTAAGCGAGAAGAATGTCCTGTTTGCTTTCATGGATAGGCTGAAGCCATGGGTGAAGCATGAGCTACAAGGGAGGGTAGTTCATAACTTGGCTAAAGCCATGACTACTATTGAGTCCTTGATAGAGTTTAGACCACTGAACAAGTTCGAGTCTTCCAAGCCCAAAGGTAAGGGCAAAGATGAGAGGGATCGGAAGAAGCAATCCAAGGGTAGGGGCCGTGACCGATAGTCCAAGGATAGGGATCGAGAGCATTCAGACAAGGATGGCGCGAGGAAGCCACCAGCAGGCAAGTGGAAAGCAAAGGGAGAGCGAGAGCTACTCGCATGCTACCTATGTAGAAGGAGCCACATAGCATGCAATTGCCCACAGAAGGGCAAGCTAGCTGTTGTAGACAAGGAGTCTGATGAGGAGCCAGAGGCAGGGGCAGCAAAGCTTGGATCGTTGGTGCTCAATGCTGTCCAAAGTAAGGGAAGCCGCAAGCCAAAGGGCTTGATGTTTGCGGATCTGATGGTTGCAGGTTAGAAGGTGAGCGCACTGGTGGACACAAGTGCCTCACACTTGTTTATTTCAGGTGATGGAGCCTAGAAGCTTGGACTGAAGGTGCAGAAAGGGACTGGTACCATTAAAATGGTGAACTCCAAGGAGGTTCCAGCCATTGGAGTAGCGCGGGGAGTGGAGTTGCAGCTTGGAGACTAGAAAGGCAATAAGACCATTGAGGTAATACCCCTTGAGGCCTGAGTTTGTGATTGAGTTGGATTTCCTTGTTCGGATTAACGCCCTCTTTGTGCCTTTTGCCAATTGCATTTGCATCTTGGATGCACGGTGCCAATGCCTAGTACCATTGAAGAGAGGGTCCGGAGTTGGGTCGAGGGTGGTGTCAGCCATCCAATTTGCCAAGGCGGTAAGCAAAGAGGAAGACACCTTCTTGGCAGCCTTGAAGTATGAGGAGCCAAGGGAGAAGGAGACCGAGTCACCCTTGGAGGTGCTAAAGGTGTTGAAGTCCTTTAGCGATGTGATGCCCGCAAAGCTGCCTAGCCAGCTACCACCTAAGAGGGAGGTGGACCAAAAGATCGAGCTGGTGCCCGAGGCCAAGTCACCAGCTAAAGCCCCTTACCAAATGTCCCCACCAGAGTTGGAGGAGTTAAGGAAGCAGCTTAAGGAGTTAGTTGATGCTGGCTTCATCAGGCCATCAAAGGCACCATATGGTGCACCGGTTCTATTCCAGCGCAAGCATAATGGGTCATTGCGGCTGTGCATAGACTACCGAGCTTTGAACAAGCTGACCGTTAAGAACAAGTACCCTATCCCACTCATTGCAGACTTGTTCGACCAACTTGGGAGCGCAAGGTGGTTCACCAAGCTGGATTTGAGGTCGGGCTACTACCAAGTTAGGATCGCAGAGGGAGATGAGCCCAAGTCAGCACGTGTCACTCGGTATGGTTCGTATGAGTTCTTGGTCATGCCATTCGGACTCACGAATGCCCCAGCAACATTCTGCACCCTTATGAACAAGGTACTTCAGTCGTTCCTTGATCGGTTTGTTGTGGTTTATTTGGGTGACATTGTGATCTACAGCCAGACTTTGGGAGAGCATGTAGACCACTTGAGGCGAGTGTTCGAGGTGTTGCGAGCGCACAAGTTGTTTGTCAAGAGGGAGAGGTGCTCGTTTACCTAGCATGAGATCCCATTCCTAGGCCACATAGTGGGAGGTGGCAGGATACGCATGGATGAAGGCAAGGTGCGCGCCATCCTAGAGTGGGAATGGCCAGCCAAGGTCACGGAGTTGAGGTCATTCCATGGGCTGGTTAACTACTACAGGCGTTTCATCAAAGGCCACTCAGCCATAGCCACACCATTGACTGACTTGCTCAAGAAAGGGAAAAGCATGGGAGTGAAGCGCAGGGTGCCAGGGAGCCTTTGATAGGTTGAAGCAAGCTGTGACCAAGGAGCCAGTCTTGGCCTTGCCAGACCATGCCAAGCTGTATGAGGTGCATACAGACGCATCAAACTTTGCCATAGGGGGCGTGTTGAAGTCTGATGCAGGAGGGACATCCAGTTGCGTTCGCGAGCAGAAAGTTGAACGAGACTGAACGCGAGTACACGGTCCAAGAGAAAGAGATGACTGCAATGGTGCACTACTTGCGCACTTGGCACCATTACCTGTTGGGCTCGAGGTTCGTGGTTAGGACGAACAATGTGACGACCAACTACTTCCAAACGCAGAAGAAGCCGTCCCTCAAGCAGGCGAGATGGCAAGATTTTCTTACGGAATTTGATTTCCAGATGGAGTACAAGCCAGGGTGGGCGAACCTGGTGGCAGACGCCCTGAGCAGGAAGGCTAACCTTGCTGCCATTAGCCAACCAGAGGGGTCATTGGTTCCGCGCATCAAGGATGGACTTGCGCATGATCCTACAGCCAAGGCTCTTATGGAGTACGCCCAGCAAGGTAAGACTAGACGGTTTTAGGTGTAGGATAGTTTGTTGTACACCAGGGGCAATAGACTGTTTGTGCCGCAATATGGAAAGCACCGCAGGGAAGTTTTGCAAGAGTGCCATGATTCAAGGTAGGCTGGACATCCAGGAGTGAGCCGCACCTTGGCGTTGCTAAAGGACTAGTACTACTGGCTGCACATTAGGAACGATGTGGAGGCCTATGTGAAGACTTGTCTTGTGTGCCAACAGGACAAGGTGGAGCCCAAGAAGCCAGGTGGTCTCTTATAGCCATTGCCAGTGCCAGAGCCAGAGCGACCATGGGAAAGTGTTTCTCTGGACCTTATAGTAGGTCTACCTAAGGCAGAGGGGTTTGGAAGCCTCATGGTAGTGGTGGATAGGTTTTCCAAGTATGGAATCTTCATTCTAGCAACCAAGGAGTGCCCAGCCGAAGAGGTAGCTCGATTGTTCCTGAAGAACGTGGTTAAGTATTGAGGAGTGCCAATGATCATTGTTAGTGATCGGGACGGGCGTTTCACAGGCAGGTTCTGGATTAGTTGTTCAAGCTGTTGGGGTCAGACTTGAACTTTTCCACCTGCATGCATCCGCAGACCGATGGGCAGACAGCACGTGTGAATGGACTATTGGAGGTCTACCTCAGGCACTATGTGAGTGCCACACAAAGGGACTGGCCAAAGTTGCTAAATGTTGCGCAGTTTTCTTACAACCTGCAAAGCAGCGAGGCAACGAACCAGAGCCCATTCGAGGTTGTGATAGGTCAACAACCACTAACACTCGGTTTGATTGCTGCAGGTTATACAGGGCCGAATCCAGCAGCATACAAGTTTGCTAAGGCTTGGCAGGAGCAGGCTAACTTGTCCAAAGTCTGTCTACACAAGGCGGCAAAGAGGTCGAAGAAGTGGGCAGACCAGAATAGGCGGGACGTGCAATTCTAGGTAGGAGACTTGGTTTTGGTGAAGCTGCATCCCATTGTGCGCCACAGGGGGCTGCACAAAGGCCTAGTCCGCAGGTATGAGGGACCTTTCCGAGTAGTCAAGAGGGTAGGCAAGGTTGCCTACAAGCTGGATATACCACCCAAGTCGAGGGTACACCCGGTGTTCCATGTAAGCATGCTCAAGCTGTTCCATGAAAATGCGGGAGATCCAAGACGGGCAGAGTCAAAGCGTGCGCCATTGGGAGTAAGGGCCTCATATGAGAAGGAGGTCCACAGCATCATAGCTGACTGAGAGGTGAGACAGAAGAACTACCAACCAAGACATGAGTACTTGGTGCGCTGGAAGGGACTTCCAGACAGTGAGGCAAGTTGAGAACCAGCAGAGGACTTATGGCAATTTGGGGACCAGATCAGGCAGTACCATGCAGAGGATGCAATGAGGGCGTTGCGCAATCAGGTGGGGGAGAATGTCACGCCCTGGGCGAGCGCGCCAGGCACATTAGGCGCACCAGCATGCGCACCCTAGGTTGAAGCCCGCACACCAGGCGCACTGGCGGGAGTTTGTGCGTAAGGCCTTGAAGGGAAAGCCAAAATGCCCGCACAGCCTGTAGGCCAGCCCGCAAGGCCAAGGCCTGGCCTACATGATGCCCGCACCACATCCAGAAGGGCCCAAGAGGGGAGATGAGCGAGGGGATCTTCTAGAAGCCCTTAGGATCAGCAGGAGCCTTCTGGCAGATTTAGTTGACCCTTAGAATCAAGAGATAGAATCCTGATTGATTGTAATATTTGTAATTTCTTGATTTTAGCCTTGATTCCAGGGATTTAGCCATAAGTGTAGCTGGGAGCCTCAACTATAAATAAAGGGCTGCTCCACCCTCATTTGTACATCCTCATACACACTTCTGTTTCAGTAATACAGAGCATATTTTCAGCAATTATCTTGTTCTTCTGTTTCTCTCAAACTTGCGCATTTTGCCCTTCCTATTGTTCTAGTGCTTGCACGCTTGTGTTTTAGGTTGACTTAGGCTAGAAAGAGGTGATTCCAAGCCTAAGGCCGTACGGATTCTGAGTCTAAGGTGAGAGCCGTCACACAGTAACGTACTATGCTAGCAGGCCAACAGGAATAAACTGACCACCTGAATATTCAGATTCCTTCCACTTGCCCAACAGATTCACAAAGAAGTTACCACTGTACCTCCTGTACAGCAACTGCACAAAATTAAACAGTGTTATAGGAGTACAACATTAACAGTAGCCTTTTTCATATTTAACTTTCATATAGAGTATAAGAGGTAACAGGGAGATGAATTAAAGATTTGAAACAAGAGCAGATTGCAGGATGATAGGCATGTTGGAGGTGTAGAATAGCTTAATGGGATATGACCCTTGTTGTCCATGAGCATTTTTTTATCTTACAGGCAAAACCACACAGAAACCTTGGAAGTAGAAAAGAATAAGGAAGATCAATACTGTAGCAAGTAAATTTGTAACATTTGGAAGATTCTGCCAATTGAAAGCCTTGCAAAGTGCTCGAACTTTGTCCAACCTAGTTATCATTAGATGGAATATAGCAATGACAGCACCTTCAAATTCAGCTCCTCAAACACTGTTGATAGTTGTAGGACTAAAGGCTTTCCAGAATATGTTTTCACTGCACAATCAAAATAGGATTTAGGATAGTCATGTACTGGAATACATATCAGTTGAGTCAAAAATGGAAAACAATGTGATAACATACCAGATATTGGTGGCTATGAAAAGGGAGATCCCAGAGCCCAAACCATATCCCTTCTGGAGAAGTTCATCCAGGCAGATCACAATGATGCCAGCAAAGCAAAGTTGAATAATAATAAGAATAGCATTCCCAACACCGAGCTGACTGACACTGCCATACATACCAGACAGTACATATGCCACTGCCTCATCCACAGCAATCAGGATGCCCAACAACTTTTGAGCCCCATTTCTGTAAAGCACACATAAAAGCTCAAAAGATTATAATATGCACATAGAAATCATAAAGGATAGATAAAATATGGTCTGAGCTATCACAAGCAATTACCAAACCAGTAAGGCACAAAAAACATCAATAGCATAAATATTGCTACATGTTATAAAAGAGAAAATAGCTGTTTATCTAATCCAACTATAGAAAAAAAATGAAGTATAATCCCAAGTTCCATAACATTACCACGGTTCGGTGCAAGAATAACACACATCCAATAGAATGGATCAACACCTGTCGTAGAATGTATGCCATAAAGTGGGAGCTGGCTGCAGAGCAGAAAGATGAAAAGGAAGATGACAGTGTAGATGACCTTCTCTCTAAGGGGAACTTTCCTGTCAGCACTCTGAACCTCTGGCAGAAATGAAAGGAATGGTCTAACCAGATGCAGCACTCTGAACCCTCCTCCCATATTGACTATTCGGAACTGAACTATGCCACCAATTCAGCAATTGTTCGTTAGTTAAGGAACTGGCAACAAATATAATGCATTTAAGAGCAGAACCGGAAAAGAAAAGAGGTGTATATGAACAGATTGTAATCAGGCCAGAGTAACCACAGCTATCATTGATAATCAGAATCAAGAAAAAGCAAATTTCCATGAATTCTGCTAGAGTTGAAACATTATCCTAAATTTCAGAAAATAATTCGAAACCCGAATATATGATTCCTTGGATAATTAGTATCCTACTTGACCTCAATCTATAAATCATTCATTCAATTCTTACAATCAGAGCAATGATTACATAGAAAGAAGCAAGCATGCATAAGTTCTGAAAAACCGTTCTTATACTCTGCCATATTTGCATACCAAGTGCAAGAAGAAATATGCGAGGAACCCATGAGGTAAAGGTTAAATGTGGATGCCTTGATAAAAGAAATAAATTTAAAATTTTAAAATCAAACAATCAATAAAGATACAGTTGAAGCGCTCATCACATTATTAACCAGTATGAATTTGGCAGCAGACTGATTAATTCAATCTAAAATTAAAGTCAACAGTAATGAACTAAGCTCTCATCCATATTAATTACCAGTAAGACTACAATTATGTTTAGCATCCATTCAACCATTAATCATTAACTATTGAATCACATCAAAACACAACATCATGATTACGATTTTTTTAAACTGATCGGTTCAAATCAGATAAATTAAAAAGAAAAACCGAAATAAACTCACACTTATTTACAGATCAACCAAAATAACAACAGATCTACAACTTTATAAAGTAATCATTTTGTAAATGCAAATCCAGATCACGAATTATCTCATTTTCCAGAAAAAAAATTTCTCAATAAACAGAAAGAAAATGACTTGAAAAAGAATGATAAGAAAACAAAAGGAAAAACAAAAATAGAGAGAATCGGAGACATACGATAAGGATTGAGGATCAGACCAACAGTCAAATAAGGGGTCCGAATAGATATAATTCGAGTAAAGTTCACATAGAAAATGTTTCGGATTTTTCAAAAGAGAAGGCCCAGTGCTGGGTTCCAATTGCAAGAGAAAAAAAAAATCTGCTGCATTTTATCCGATAGCGACTTACCACGTGTATCCGAGACTCTTTAAATGTTTTGATTTGATTTGATTATATTATAAAATTTTCAAATTTAGTTGATTTAATTTTTATATTTTTTTAAATTGGTACGATAAAAATTAAATTTTATTGATTTGATTTATTTTTTTTTAATTTTTAATCTTATTTTTAATATAATTAAATAAATTTAAATTAAAATAATTATTTTATTTTATAAAAATTTAAAATACATACAAAAATTAATAACAATTATAATTTAACTCAATTTTTTAAATTTAATTTTTTATTCAAATTTAATATATATATATATTTAATATTTAAATTTAATATAAATAAATAATAAAATCAATTCTAATCAAACTAAAAATTATAATTTTAAATCAATTTTTTGTTTTTTTTTTTTTTAATTTTACCTTGCTTTGCATTGCAAAAATCCACGAAACTTGCAATCAAACATGGGATCGTTCAAAAGGGCAAAAACAAAGGAAAAGTTTGAAACATTATTAGTGAGTCGAATTATACAATGTTGGTAAAAAGTCACTTCTTTACAACTATATCATTCCAACGAGAACGGCAAAAATTTAACACATGGGTTACTTTTTGGTACCATATTTCAATAAAAAAAATCCTTAATTTAAAACATACTCCATAATTAAAATCTTCGATTGGGGATGGGAACCAAAGAAAATCAAATCAAACACTTTTTTTTTTTTTCAAGATTTCTACAAAATGAATTTGCATGCTCGGACGAACGGACACGCCAATATATTGGCATCATGTCCTGTTTCCATAGATGTGTGTTTCTGAGTTCTTGTCGGTAACAGATCTTACTGACCCCCTTTCTTTCTCTAAAAATATACTTTGTACATTTGTAGTAACACACGGAACACTTCAAAAATACTGCACTCTCTCTTTCTTTAAATTCTTTCAGGAGCTCTGTGTATCTCTCTGTGTGTCTTATGAAAAGAAAGAACTCTGTTTCTTTCTCTGTTTTTTTTTTTTTAATTTTTTTCGTGGGACTATCGTTTTCTTTTGAAAGAGTGCCCAGGATTGTTAGTGAAAGAACATGTGAAGTGGGGTGGCGACAAAGAGAGAGAGAGAGAGAGAGAGAGAGAGATCTATGGGGGGTTCTGAATGATAGGAATGGTTCATTTTGCTTTTGGGGGTTTATCAGGTGAATGCAGTTTCCTGTTCCTCTTTGCCTTATTTCTCTTTTTGCTTGCTCTTTTTTAGGACGTTGAAATCATGGGTTATTAGTCTCCAGCTTTCCTTTTTTTCTCTACTGCCCATTTCTTTTCCAAAGCTATAATCTTTGAGGGATTGAAAGCTACAAGATTGAAAATAGTTTCTTTTGGCTTAGATTTATTTTGTTCTATTATTTGTTTTTGCATGTTTCAAGTTCTGGGTTTTGTGCCTTTAATCTCATGCATAGAAGTTGGAAACTTTTCTTACAAAGAGCTCTTCTTGCTTCCTTGTGGAGTTAGGTTGCAGCTCCGGGGTTTCAAGCTTGAATTTTTGGAAGTTTGCCTGCTTGGCTTTCTAATCTATTGCTGTTACTTACTTTTTGTTTTGTACTTGTAGATTGTCTTTATGTATGATGGCTAGCATCAAGGGCTTGTTGTGTTTGATGGGAAATTTTCAAGTTTGTGGCTTAATCATCTCAAATTGGGTTGCCCTTGTAAATAAATGCTTTGTTTTTGAGGAAAGATCTGTGAGAGCTTCAAGTTTGGTAGTTAAGACAGTTTTGCTGAATAATCTGTAGGATGCGAGGAATTTTGGTGCTTTTTAATAGCCATAAAAAAGAGAGATTTGGGGCGTGCGAGATTAATGAAAATGCAATATATTTTGGTATGTTTCTTTAAGTTAAAAAAGATTCTGCAATCAAACACATTAATTCTCTGATCATGACAAGAGCTGTTCCAGATAGGATACTCAAGGATGTGAATGCTGATATCAGCGATCATCTAAACAACCATATTCATTTGACTAATTGTATCCACCTGAAGAACCATATGCATACGCATAGCCCTATATTGGCAGAGGGATCACTTATGAGGGACCTTATAGTCCTTCAAAGATCACAATCCCTCAGGGACCCTTCTGCCAGTCCTCCTTCGTGTCACTCACCTAAGTTGCCTTCTGTTGTTGATTTGCTTTCGAAGAAGGGTGATAAGGATGCTGTCTGGGAGGGGAAAAGATCTGCGGGCACTGAGAGGCAGAGGGATGGAAGAAGGATTTCAGTAAACTCACCTCCTTTAGCTAATTTGGCAACTTCAAAAGTTGCTTCAGGCGAAGCTAGTAGGGTCAATGAAGGGGTGCCAGCAGTTAGTAAACGTAGTAGTAAGAGTGGAGCTAGAGATAGTAGAAGAATTAGGAGAGAAGAATTTAGTTGGAGAAGTAATAGGACTGATCTTTTCGGTGACAATAAGGAGCAGGATGGTAAGGATTTGCCTCCCGATGCTATCTTGGGTAATTCCAGACTGGAAGATGGCAATAGTAAAAAACAAAAAGGGAAGCAAGCACAAGGCATTCGAATTATGCCTCTATCTGAGCAGTTGAATTACCTGCCCCTGGATAGTGATGATGTAGCATCCTCAAATGTCCACCTTCGTGGGAGGCATATTAGTACAGAGAAAACTGGTAGGGAACCTGAAATCAGCATCCGTGGTTGTTCAAGTGGATTAAACAGGGTGAAAAGACACAAGTTTCGAGGGGCAAGAAGAGTGAGGGCTGCGCCTTCTTCTAGAGAGTTTGGAGGTCAGAATGAGTTGTCCATGGCTTCTAATTCATTTGCTCAGGGTTCAGTGTGTCCAAAGTATGGTGTGGAAGAGGAAGAAAATGAATATGAAGAGCAAAATGTCACTAAAGCCCCTAGAAATGGGTGTGGGATCCCCTTTAATTGGTCAAGAATTCATGACAGGGGTAAAACTTTCCTTGACATTGCAGGAAGGAGTTTTTCCTGTGGTTTATCAGACTCTAGACTAAGGAAAGGTGTGGCAGGTTCTCATGGAAGAAATGCTCCCGAAATGCCTATGGAATCTGATCAATCAAGCTTATCAGCAAAATACAATGCAGAGGCACTGCCTCTTCTAACTGAGGCATCTGGATCTCAGGACAGCAAAGAGAATGCTGGTTGGGTGAATGACTATTCAGGGGAGCTAGGTATATTTGCTGATAATTTATTGAAGCGCAATGTTGATTCTGATCTTGCTTCTGAAGCTAGATCTGGTGACCAACACAAGTTATGCGGGAACCTCCGTGGCAGGCACCAAAATCTGACACAAAAATACATGCCAAGAACTTTTGGAGACCTTGTCGGACAAAATTTGGTATCACAAGCCCTTTCTAACGCTGTCATGAAAAGGAAGGTCGGATTGCTATATGTCTTTTATGGACCTCATGGAACAGGAAAAACTTCCTGTGCTTGGATATTTGCCAGAGCTTTGAATTGTCAGTCACTTGAACAACCCAAACCTTGTGGCTTTTGCAATTCTTGTATTTCACATGACATGGGTAAGACTCCAAATATAAGGGAAGTTGGTTCCATCAGTAATTTTGACTTTGAGAGTATTATGGATCTACTTGATAATATGATAATCTCTCAGCTATCTTCACAGTACAGAGTTTTAATATTTGACAACTGTGATACTTTGTCCCCTGATTGTTGGAGTGCCATATCAAAGGTCATTGATCGAGTCCCCAAACGTGTGGTTTTTATTCTTGTCAGTTCAAGTCTTGATATTCTGCCTCATATGATCATGTCCAGGTGTCAGAAATTTTTTTTCCCGAAACTGAAGGATGCAGATATCATTTATGCTTTACAGTGGATTGCATCCAGAGAGGACGTTGAAATTGAGAAAGATGCACTAAAACTGATTGCATCTCGATCAGAGGGATCGCTGAGGGATGCAGAGATGACACTTGAGCAGCTAAGTTTGCTTGGGCAGAGAATCTCTGTTCCTCTGGTTCAGGAACTGGTGTGTCTTCATAACCTAATTAGAACATGGTATAATAATTGATATCACCATGCACTGGTTAATATTTTGGCTTTCAAATAGTTCGCTTTGAAAAATGCTCTCTGGTTGCTTCCTTAATCCAGCAGTCTCCTTATATTGCTTCAAATAATTAAATGTTCATTGTATATTCCAGTTGAATTATTCTTCTAGGTGTTGTCACTATTGCTGTGCCTATTTACTCGACTTTTTACTTGATCTAATCCAGTTGTTCTTTTATTTTGTTGACTTGAGCTTTGATACATGCTCTTATAATTCTAAATTCTCTATATCATCGTTTTACTTGTGATTTCTCAAACAGAAGACAAGGGTGGTTTTGGCTTCTTTTCTTATTTAATTTAAATTTTGATTCACATTATGAATCTTTATTCAATCTTTTTCACCTAGATAAGTGTGGCTGTCTTAAATGACAGTCTTTTCTGAATATTTTGGGCTGCAATTTATAGTTTTTCCCCTTATTTATGATTTTGTTATAATCAAAGTTACTTCTGCATTTGATCTTTTTATTTTTTGGTTTTTTTGTTGGATACGTCTAACCTGGGTAAGTAGTGACACCCATGTCCCCAAGTTGAGAAAAGTAAACAAAGATGACAAAGATTTATGTAATCAGCTAATATTCTGCATACTATTGCTCTAAATTTTATGGATCTGATTTGCAGGTTGGGCTTATCTCTGATGAAAAGCTGGTGGATCTTCTTGATCTAGCATTATCTGCAGACACAGTAAACACTGTAAAGAGTTTGAGGGTGATAATGGAAACTGGTGTGGATCCTTTAGCTTTGATGTCACAGCTTGCTACAGTGATAACTGATATTCTTGCTGGCATTTATGATTTCTCTAAAGAAAAGCATAAAAGGAAGTTTTTTCGAAGACAGCCATGTGAGTCTTAAAAGAGAAAAAGTTTTATTTAGTTTACAGTTACTAAACCACCCATTTCCTCTTGAGTTCCAGTAGTAATTGTGTGTGTATATATATATATATATATATATATATATTATGCTTCCCCTAAAGTTTCATATTTGCATATCTTACTTGGTGTGACTCTTTTATTCTTATTATATTTTTAAAATATTTGTACCATCTTTTATATTTTTCAATCCTTTTTTGGCTCATCAACCTTTTGCCTTGTGAAATTCTGTGACTCTTAGATTGCAGCCTAGTAGAAAAACAAACAAACAAATAAATGAATAGACAAATACTCATTGACTCTTTTTGTGTTTAAATATTTATCTTTCTTCCAAACTGATAGAACGGATTTATGCAATCCAGTGTCCAAAGAAGATATGGAGAAACTACGCAAAGCTTTGAAAACGTTATCTGAGGCTGAAAAACAACTGAGGATGTCAAATGATAAACTCACATGGCTAACTGCTGCTTTGCTTCAGCTTGCTTCTGATCAGCAGTATATGTTGCCTGTTTCTTCTGCTGACACTAGTTCTCATCATAGTCCCTTGCCTCTAAATGATGTGGGTGGAAGAGATACAGCCAGGAAAGGTGGTGAGCCTGTTGGGCTTGGTAATAACTCGAGAGGGCTGTCAACAAATGCTAGGTTGGAAAATCTCCATGCTGGAAGTTCAGGGGATTTTGAAACTGGTAACATGAAAGGTATAAATTTAGATAGGAAGAGACGTGCTGTGGCTAGGATGGCTCCTCAGCAAACATCCATAGTCTCTGCTGATTTGATCAGGGTTACTGGGGGGCAGACTGTAGTAAAAAACCGTAAGGGAATCGAAGAAATTTGGTTGGAGGTGCTTGAGAAGATTCAAGTTAGTAGTCTAAAAGAGTTTTTGTATCAAGAAGGAAAGCTGATGTCTGTCAGTTTTGGTGCAGGTACATCCTAGTGTGCTTTATGCTCATTTCACGTGCCTTGATCATACAGCTATAACATACTTTTAAATGAGAATTGTTGCCAGCTACTTAAATTACTATGAACAAGAAATTTTAGCAACTTGAAGCCATAATGCATCGGCCATTGGCATTTAATGGTTCTATGGAATTTAATATTCGTGGCCAAGGCAGAATAAGTTGTCCCAAAAATTGATTTCAAGTGTTCTTTCTCATCTAGATGGTGGCTTCATGAGCCTCCATCCAAGTTTTGCATATTAAGTAGACTCAAAATTTGTTCTTTTTTTCCCTCTATATTTACAAAGATTTCTTGTTATTAATATCACCTCTATCAGCAGCACTTAGAAATGTTATTATAATTTTACTTGAAATGAGACATTGCAGAAATAATGCTTCTCCTGTGCTTAGTAATTATAGGTGTCTCCTCCCTTTAATTGAGTGTGCTTTTCTTTCAGCTCCGGCTGTACAATTGATGTTCAGTTCACAAATGACCAAATATAAGGCAGAGAAATTTGGGAAGCATATTTTACAAGCGTTTGAGTCTGTTCTTGGTTCTCCTGTGACAATTGAAATTAGATGTGAGGTGAAGAAAGATGCCAGAGCTGGCATTCGTGGACTTCTTGTTTCACCAGCTTCCAGGGATGGTCCATCTCAGATGGTCATGGATCCAGAGTCTAATTCTGGAAATGTGATGCCTAGGGCAGGTTTTGACAATATTAGCAAAAGGGCTATGAGAGGTAGAGATGCCATGGTCAGCTCTCACGCTCGGCTGTTGCACTCCGAATCTCTTGAAGCAGGAAGGAGTGAAATTGTTGAAATACCAGCTTCTCCAAACGAAGCCAAGGTTAATGAACATGCTGACAACATAGTATCTAACAGAAGAGATTCAAGGGTAGCTGATGCTGCAGCTTATAGGAAATCAACATTGGCATCTAGCTCAGGAAGACGGAAACTTGGGGAACTAAGTCAGAGTCAGAGCATTGTTAGAAGTAAGGTGTCCCTTGCACATGTACTTCAGCAAGCAGAAGGATGTACACAGCGAAATGGATGGTCAAAGCGCAAAGCAGTTTCCATTGCTGAGAAGCTTGAACAGCAGAACCTGTATGTATATCTGGTTCCACTATAAATTCTCCAATTATGTCAGCTTCTGTTTTATGGGTTGGAGTTGCTTGATAAATTGTTAAGCAGCTGAATCTCTTGTTTGATTATCAAAACTATGGTAGGAAATGTTGGGTAATCCTTGTATATTTTTACACTTTTTATTCATGTCCCTCAATGAACTTAAATTAGTTATTATTCACTGAAGGATCACACTATGATGAAAAATTAGTATACACTGGAATTTAATCATTTTCTGCCGTCTTAAACTAAGAATTGACTTCGTATTTGTAAATTTCAGGAGATTGGAACCTAGGTCGAGAAGCTTGCTTTGCTGGAAAGCATCTAGAGTAACCCGTCGGAAGGTTATTAATCTTATATCTAATCTTCTTAAATTGGCATTATTCTGATGAAAACAAGTGATCATTTGTTCCAACTTTTCTTCCTCTTCTAACCTTCGATAATTTTACTCTGTCCCACAGCTCCCACGCTGGAGGATTAGGACACGAAGACCGCATTCATTATTGAAGCTTGTCTCCTGTGGTAAATGTCTCTCTTCTAAATCTCCTAGGTAAGACGAGAAAAATTTTGGTTGGCTGTGCATGACTTAATTGAATTCATATTACATTTGTAATTAGCTATTTTCTTGCCGTTTACAAGGTCAATACAATCTGCAAAATCTTTTTCCTGGAATAAATGTATATAGTTCTTTTCAATGACAAAATATAGGTACGAAATTGGATAGTGAATTTTTACTATCTTTATGCAATCATTAATGTTTTGTTAGGCCTTCTTCCACTTCCATCCAGAAAAGATTGATTTCAACCTATTATGGTTGGATGTGGATTTGATTTCCACGATCAATAGCACTTATCCATCAGTTCATGATAAATACATACATTATTAAATTGATATCATGGTTTCTCAAGAATGATTTGCATGTCAATATGGATGATGTTTACATATTCCTGAACAACTTGTTTGACGACCAAAGCTTGACCTCATACCAGTGATTGGAGTTTCTGATCGGAGTTGATTTCGAACTCATAAATTATGCATCCCAAAACAAGTCTAACAAGATGTGGCAGGGGAATTGGGCTTACCCTTGAAGATGGCTAATCAGGGTCCAAAAATCGAACGATCCCACGACCCAAATCCTTAGCCTTATGTTAAGGACATCAGTTTCGGTTGTTCCAAACGTTCAATCTTCATATCAAACAAAACAAGTTGTGTAGAAACATTTTTAAAGCATTTTCAGAGTTCACATTTTATGTCTGAAAACGATTTGAATGAAAAAAACTAATATACAGTCCCTAAACCCCATCTTACTTTAAACTAAAACTTTGAAAGATATATTATAAAAAACTCAGAATTCAATTTCCTTGATTGAACCCTTTTTTACTCCATGCAACCATTTCAAAGCTACCATTTTTTTCACGCTTGAAAATGATGTTTGAACTTTGAACCCTAAATCCCCAAAAAATAAAAGATAAAAAGAAAACTCGCTTTCTTTTCCATGGAGTCCATCCCATTTATTAAGTACTAGCATTTTTTGACTTGGGGCTGTCTAGCAACGTAACTATGAATCACAGCTTTGAAACTTGTAGAGGTCGGCTTGTTTGAATCCGGAAAACCAAAAAGAAAAAAAAAAGCACCCCCCATTGCAGCTCGTCTTTTCTCAATACCAAACTTGTATTTCTTCATAGCAAGTCCAAGGTACTTGTTCCCATTCCACAAAATTATTCTCCGCATCATTAATATCTTTGAATGAATCTTTCGACATTCAAGTTCACACACCAGAATAATATTCTTTCTGTATAATTTCCATTTTCCAGCTATACAAACATAGAACGAATCCAATTCATTTGAGACCAACTTGACTTTAGCAAGCTTAATAAAAATAAATATAATAATTTAAAATATAATATTATAATAAAACATTACGATGTAAAAATAAGATAAAAAAATAATATGATTTAAAATTTCAAAAAAAATTAAAAATATATTTTATGAATTCAAATTAACACGTAATGTGATATACAAAATTTAATATTTTATATTCTATGAATAAAAAAATCATCAAGTGTATTAAAAAATGTATTAAGACTTCGGACATTTAATTTAATAATTAATACGTAAAATAATTATTGAACTAAAAAAATATTTAATGATTAGTAACTTAAAATTTGAGGTTTGGGGAAAGAGCGTACAAACCGGTGTGTGTCATTGTCGAAAGTCCAAACATTGCTTTGATTTGTCTTTTTACTGTTGACCGCACTCTATACGTGGCGTGATCGTAACCGACAAAATCATCAGCAACTTGACGATGTGGCTTCCAACTTGCGATCGCGGGCAACGGTATGGACTATGTAGAGTACACGTGGAGACTATAGTTCAACAATGACGGTTGAGCCAGCTATATCACGGATTGACACGAAGCGCTTGATGCAAGACTTCCGTGTTTTCCTTTCCTTTTTCTATTCAATGGCAAAAAACAATAGAAATTTTGGCGATGATTATGAACAAAGATCAATTTAAAATGGCATTTTTCGATTTGGGACGCGTTTTCACACCATTTTATCACCGCTTTGTTTTATTATCTAAATAAATTTTTAGATTAAGAACGACCATTAAATGAAACGAAAATGTTAACAAGATTTTTTGTTATAATGTTTTCTTTATTTCATCCGATGTATATAATAAAACATAAATATATAATATATTTAAATGCATGTACCTAATTCCAAATAATTATTATGGCTTGCGTAATTGGTAATTGAGTAACACGAAAGAAAGTATTTTTGTTTTTATCTTATAAAAATATATTTTAAATTGACGTAATTATTTATATTTTAAAATTAATTTTAATATACAATCGATATAAAATTTATAAATTTTTTTTAAAATTATAAAATTTTTTTCACTCCGATAAAATGTTTATTATTGTTGGTAATACGTAATTAATTGTGAGATTTATAATTTATTTTTAAGATCTTTTTTAGTGATATATAGTTAATATTTTAGTATCAATTTGTGATATATTATTTAATTAAATTTTATAATTTTATTTTATAAAAAATATTTTATAAATTAAAAATAATATAAATATTTATTTTTTAAAATCAACTTTAACATGCAAATCTATATGATATTCATCATTTCTTTTTAGAACCACGATACCCCGCATGGCTTGTCAAATGAACCAAAAACGGAAATAGAGGTTTGGCCAAAACTATTGAAATAGCTGGTTTCGTGCATTCCAACACAAAACCGGCTGTTAAGCCTAGTGGAATTGTCCATTTCATTCAAGTCGTGGGGGTTGGGGTTACCTTAGAAGTTAGGATAAGAGTGTAGGCAAAATCTTAAAATTAGAAATTTTATCAGTTTCTGGAAATTTCTGACTAGAAAGGCAAAGGACATCTTCATTCTTCCATGCAAAGGCAACCACATATTCATTATGGTCATTTATTTTCTCTAGGCTTAAGTTTCATATAATCGGATGAGTAGGTAGCGGTCGTCTGCTCAAATTTCATTTCCCCATCAAGCCATATGAAAATGAGTTCTTCTTCTCACCAACCAAATTTAATAAGAGTTTAGATTTCATCATACTTTTAATACAATATAATTAAATTTATTGTATAAATTTTATTATAAATTTTTTTAATAATAATAATAATTATTATTATTATTTTTTTTAATTTTATAATCCATTTAAATAAATTTTTATAAATTTTCATTAATTTTCAAAATAAAAGTTGATGGCATGTTCCAACTTCCAACTTTAACTTCCCATCCATTTAATTTACACTGTCACTTCAATTTCTTTTACCCTTTTTCATATGATTTTAAAATTACACCGTTTTTCACTTTTATCGACAGTGGTTAAGGGGTGACATTCTAAATTTTGTCCTAATTTTTTTTTTTTTTACACAATTAAATCATTAAGTCTGAACGTGCCCTTTTTTTGAACTTCTTGCTTTGCGTCTGTTTTGAGTGTTGGATTTGCCTTTTAAGAGGTCAACTTGCCGTAATTGTTAGTCAAAGTGAAATTTTTTCTTTGTGTATGCCAGATGGATGTTGGCAGGCAACTACAAGGATAATAAAGCTAACCCTCTTCTTGTAATGACTCCAAAGTCCACGCGCCTAAAAGTCGCGTGGGCCCAGTGCGGTTTTTTTTGGGTCAACCCTTGAAGGCTGAAGCAAGTCTTATATCCATTTTTGGCTTTGCTTTAAATGGCAAATGAAATGTAATCATACTCTGCCAGCAGAGATTCAATTGTAGTTCTCCTAATAAAAAATTAGTAATAATAAAAGGATTTGGAAATTAATAGAAAAAGTTTCCCCTTTTTAGGGTAATAAATTTTTTTTTGGTAAAAAAAATTTAAAAATGATACATTATTCAATTTTTTGAATTAAAATAAGATATGTTATATTTAATAATTTAAAATTAATAATTATAAATTATGTATTAGAGATAATTTAATAAATAATTATTAATAAAATTTAAATTTAAAATTTTTTCGTAAAAAAAACGAATCTTAATCAATTAAATTAATTATTTATTGATATAAATTTATTTTTATGATATTAGGCTAGTAACAAATATTCACATTCACAAACATGAATAATTTTAATAGATGCTATTATATTTTTTATTTGCAAAAATTGAAATGTCTATGGTTTATTATTTGAAAATAATTCTTCTTCTGTTTCATTTTTTTATTTTTTTAATATTTAATATTTTATTTTTTATATTTTAAAATTATTTTTATGATTATTTTTAATTTTTTGACATTAAAAATCATACAGTTTTAATTTAATAAAAAATTTAAAATTTAAAATTAAATATATTAAAATAATTTTTTTTATAAAAATTAATATATAACAAACATTTTGAGAGGAAAACAATATCATTAGTTGGAATGATGTTTTATTTAAATATTTTTTGGGATTTCGACTAAAATCAAGTATAGGAATGAGGCTTTAAGATTATAATATTTCAATTCAAATTATACTTTAATTAATTTATATAATTTCAAAAAATAACATTAAGTAAAATTTAAAATTAACTTTTATTTTTTTTTCATATTATGATTTTTCATAAAAAAAATTATTTTATTATAAAAGTGGAATATGATGATTTATGCATGTTAAAGTAAAACTAGTTATCCAATAGAAATTGCCAAATGTCAAATGCCAACAACATTGTAAAGCCAAACTTCTACAAACAGCCGGCAAGGAACAAGAAACAAGTCTAACCAGACAAAGTGCCTCACTCGTTATTCTTTAACGTCCCCAAAGTCCAAATCCTGGAAAAATTTAAACCCCCCGATTGAAAAAGTACCGTCCTTAATGGTTTACGAAGCCTACTTTTACAAACCAACTGGTAAGATAACCAAAGTTGTACGCATTTAAAAAACCACTGTTTAAACAGTAGAGTAGAAGAAAAGAGAAAGGCAACGAGTGGACAAGAATCTGGATGATTATCCGTCAAAGCCATACAAGTCATTTTCACAGCAACTGCATTGAATTTTTTAGAGAGAGAAAAAAACTCAAAGGAAAAAGGAGTTGAAGAAAGAGGAAATATAAAAAAGAAAGAGCTGTTCATGGAAAATTCATGCCCTTTTTCCTTCCCCTTCCTAGACGCGGATTTGGTGTTACACAAATCTTCTCTCTCTTGAAAGAATGCCCCTTTTTTTGCCTTTCACTAATATAAAAATGAAGCTTGTTTTTGGTTGAAGACCAAATCTTGCTATCATTTGTATACAGCATCCTTTGCAGATTCAACCAACAACCCAGAACTAGAATAAGGCTAAAAAATCTTGGGTATTTTTTTTTTTTTCATTTTCTTTTTCTTTGGCTTCTCATTTCATTTGTTTGTTGCAGATCTAATTCTGTTTTAGCCAGAGTTGGTTCCCTTAAGACCCTTGTTTTAGAATTCAACTTTGGAGTTTATTAACCATGGCAACAGCGGCTATATTCTCTTCTCTTAGGAGGAGAAGATTGCCGTCTTTAGAGGCTTTCTTGGCTCCCGTTGACTTAACAGATGTAGCTCTTGTTCAAACCCTGGCAAACATTTCATCTGAGCTTGTCTCTTGCTTTTCCAACAAAGCTTTCTTCTTTCAGCGAAGAAATTCTCGATCTTTGATTAGAAAGATGGAAATTCTCGTTGTTCTGTTGGAGTCTTTGAGGGATTCAGGATCAGGGTCCATGTCCATGTCAAGCCTGCCTTCAACAGCCATATTGTGCTTCAATGAGGTCTATTTGTTGCTATATAGGTCAAAGATACTACTTGATTATTGTGCTCAATCCGGTAAGTTGTGGCTTTTGCTCCAAAACGATTCAATTTCAGGCTATTTCCATGACTTGAATCAAGAAATCTCTACCCTTTTGGATGTTTTTCCAATAAAAGATGTTGAATTGAGTGATGATGTCAGGGAACAAGTTGAGCTGTTGCAAAAGCAGGCTAGGAACGCAAAATTGTATGTTGATAAAAGTGATGAGAATTTAAGGGTTACGTTCTTTTCATTTCTTAATGAGTTTGGGAATGGGAGGATACCAAATCTTGTGGAATTAAGGTTGTTCTTTGTGGAGAGATTGGGGATTAGGGATGCCAAAAGTTGTAGGTGTGAAATTGAGTTTCTAGAGGAGCAGATTGTGAATCACGAGGGAGATATTGTACCTACGGCTTCTGTGCTTAATGGATTTGTTGCAATTACCAGATATTTTAGGTTTTTACTATTTGGTTTTGAGGAAGATGGGGTGCAGTTGTCTTTTGGGAATCAAAAGAAACCAAGAAAAGGTTTGATTATTCGTGAGATTGCTGATACGTTTTTAACTATTCCTAAGGACTTTTGTTGTCCAATATCTTGGGACTTGATGAGAGATCCGGTGATAATTTCGACAGGGCAGACTTATGACCGGAGTTCGATAGTTAGGTGGATGGAGGAAGGGCATTGTACTTGTCCAAAGACAGGGCAAACGCTCATCCATACTCGCCTTGTTCCTAATCGAACTTTGAGGAACTTGATCATGCAGTGGTGTACCGCTCATGGTGTTCCATATGATCCTCCAGAGAACACAGATGCATCTGCAGAGTCTTTTGCTGCAGCTTTGCCGATCAAAGCAGCAACTGAAGCCAATAAAGCAACAGCAACACTTCTTATTCAACAACTAGCGAATGGATCTCAGGGAGCTCAGACTATTGCTGCTCGTGAGATTCGCTTGTTGGCTAAAACAGGTAAGGAAAACCGTGCTTTTATTGCTGAGGCTGGGGCGATACCACACTTACGGAGGTTGCTGTCATCTTCAAGCCCTGTTGCTCAAGAGAATTCTGTTACTGCAATGCTGAATTTATCCATTTATGATAAAAACAAAAGTCGAATTATGGATGAGGATGGCTGTCTAAGATCAATTGTTGAAGTCTTGAGACTTGGGCTCACAACAGAGGCTAGGGAAAATGCTGCAGCAACATTGTTCAGCCTCTCTGCAGTTCATGACTATAAAAAGAGAATAGCAGATCAGGAAGGGGCTGTTGAAGCCTTAGCTGGTTTGTTGAGAGTGGGGACCCCAAGAGGGAAGAAGGATGCTGTGACTGCTTTATTTAATTTGTCCACTCACACGGACAATTGTGCAAGAATGATAGAGGCTGGAGCTGTTACAGCACTCGTAGGAGGTTTGGGAAATGAAGGCGTTGCAGAGGAAGCAGCAGGTGCATTGGCCTTAATAATCAGGCAGCCAATTGGGGCGGAAGCAGTGGGGAAGGAGGAAAACGCAGTGGCAGGGTTAATAGCAATGATGAGATGTGGAACACCAAGAGGGAAAGAGAATGCAGTTTGTGCATTGCTTGAGTTGTGCCGCAGTGGTGGGGCTGCTGCAACTGAAAGAGTGCTTAAGGCCCCTGCATTGGCTGGTTTACTTCAGTCTCTGTTGTTTACAGGTACAAAGCGGGCAAGAAGAAAGGCTGCGTCACTTGCTAGAGTGTTTCAGAGGTGTGAGAATGCTCCCTTGCATTTTGGTGGATTGGGTGTTGGATACGCATTAGCAGGCAACTCAACTACAAACAATTCAAGATTCGCCGGTGATGTGTCAGTGCCTATGTCCATTTCAGTGTTGTAATGGCAACATCACCTTGTGGTGTTGTCCTTCTCGCCTATATAAGTCCCCATTTTTTGTTGGTAATATATTTTACAAATTCTTTCATTGAAATTTCAGATGATGAGAAAAAAAAAATTTATAGAAATGAGATACCTGATCTGTTGTGGGAGAATGATAGAAGTGTTGTCCAGCAATGTAGCTTGATCATACATGTAATGGCTGGTGAATTAGATCTCAATGATACAATGATACTGAAAAAGACTTACAATTTCATGACAAAATAGCACTTAAAGCAGCTTTAATCTGCATTTTGCTAACTAGTTTCATGCATCAAATGCTTGTCGCACGTGGAAACTAAAATTGTTTGATTTGGAATGTTCCATTTGCCAAAGGTACAGGATGATTCTTATCAAAAACATTAAGTCATTTTATTGGTGGCTTCTTTTGTACCATCCCATTGTCTGACCTTCAATTTGTGATTTTTCTCCATATTTTTGCAGCAAACAAATAGGTTAACATAAGAAAGTTATTAAAATAGCTTCCTGGTCCCAGTTTTAATATAATAGGACGCGAAAGAGCTTTACTACAAAATCTTGTTTACGCCTTAAAATTGGGTTGTTTGAGTTTGAAGATGTGGATTCTTCCACAGAAAGCGAGAAAACAGTGGCAACTAAGCCTCCAAACTCTTGCTGAAATTGGCCATTCATTTGTAGCAGTTCATGAGCTGTAGGCACATTGAGTGGTAAAGTTTGTAACTTGCTTTAAGCTTTCCCTTATTACGCGGTTGGACAAGATTCATAGTGGCATCATCTCTTTTTCTCTTCAATATTCTGACAAAGAATCTGAGGAAACTTAATTTTTAATCCAGAACGAATATTGGACACTGAGTCAGAATTCAGAAAGTATATAGTTTCTATTTGCTCTAAAATCACATGCCACATTAAATGAAGCATCTATAAAAGCTAAGGGAGTAAAAAGTCATGGTTTGATGTTGATCAGATATAATGTTACCACAAACCATGAGAATAAGACATTTCAACTTTTTATTAACTCATAAGAATTACTTTATGAAGATTCCTAGGAATGGCAACAAGATATTTCAACAATGGGGAACTTTCTGGAGATTAAAGTAGTGGTTGCCTTTGCAAGTGATGGAAGATTTAGACTAGTTTCTCTTCTTTGAAATAATAGCTTCTACTATTATCACTTAGTGGCAACATTCATTATGATATCAGGTGACACCAATGGCTTTGCTCGTTTCAGATTCTTATTGCTGATACAGGTCATCAAGCACTACTGATACTGGGTGGAAGGTTAACGATATAAGCAGAAACTAAGTTCAGGTAAAGGATTAACATCAGCTAGATGACAACTTAGTATTCCAAGATGATTTTATTGTAAATAAAATTTTTGGTACTGGCCTTGTTCAGTGGGCCATCCCTTCAACATAAGCATGCTATTCTATTTTTATTGAGCGGAAGTGGACGAATAAGTTGGCAACTTACTTTGAAAATGATTGGAGTATGTCATTTAAAAACCTGTGGTGGAATGATAGAAGGTGATGCTGCTATTGAGGTCAGTAATTGTTGCAATCCGACATCAATGATTATTATTTCAGGTAGTTGTTATTCTATCTAATGATCTGTTCCACTTCTTTATTCTCTCTTTCATTTAATTTTCTATTTTCTGGAATACCCTAGCCTCACTTCTAAAACTCAAAAATGGGGAGGTGAAGGGTAGGAGCAAAGAAAATTAGCCAAAGAAAAAGGGAAAAAGATTAGATAAAAAAGGTTCAACTTGAACAATCCGGGTTCCAATAATTGTTGATACCAATTACCCATTAGAAACATTGGAAAGAGATTGAAAATTGCATTTCAGGACAACACATGAAACACATGCATGTAAGTGCTACATTGTACATTTGAAGAGTGCCTATCTGCCTGGAGATGCATTAATGTATGTTGCTTGTATAGCAGACATAACCACTCCACAGCCTTATCTTCTTTCTATCAAGTGTATTAGTTGACAGGGAACAAAGTTTCAACTATACATTGATTATTGTTGTCAGTTACTGTCATTTTGTCAGTGTGACCGCCATCTCCTCACCAGGAGTCGTCTTCATGGCTGATTTACTTGCTTCAATGGCATATTCAGAATTCTAGACTATTTCTATCTTTTATTGCTGCAATGTTTAGGGTTTGATGGCCTGCGGGAGCTGGAGGAGAGCGCTTACTGCTTATAGTTATAGGACCCATAGACATGATTACTGAGTGATGAGCCCACAGATTGCATTAATAATTTTAGTGGTCAAACTCATTAAGTGCTGATTTTGGATGCAATATGAATTTTTCCAATTAGGCGGCCAATGCCTTAGCAAATTATGGTCACCACTCATCTTGTCATCATTGTGGCTTTATAGAAGTATTGATCTCAGTGATTAGCATTTAACCTTTTCCATCAAAGGGATTTGAGTCTTTGGTAAATCCCAGGGTGGTTGCTTCTCAGACGGTATGGATGAACTAACATTTTCATGGACTTTTTTTCTCAGAAAAAAAAATGTCTTGCGAAAATTTTTTTGCATACAATTTTGACTTTTTTTGAACCAATTCCTGCCAGAAAAGGGTTGATGTTTATAGCTTTGGCATTGTAGTTAAGGTCGCTGCCCGAAGAATGCATGCAATTTCTCAGGTTACTCGTGAAAAAAGCAAAGGAGGATCAGCTAATTGATGTTGTTGAAAAGCTGTATTATGAGGAGGATGTGCAACTATAAAGGTCACTAAAGCTTTTGTTGATGTTAATGGAGCAAGATTATTCGGAAAACAAAATCTTGCGCTAGGAATGGCACCAAAAAAAAGGATAGAATTACTTACATCACACTACAACCAGGACTGCAGAAATCGAAATAAAAAGAAACAGAAACCAGTCCATTTCTTTGTGCATGTTGCTACATTAAGAATTTGACTGAACTGGCTAAAGTTAATCCCACCTCATTTTGCTTACAAAAGAGAGGAAAACGACTAAAAGAGATTAATCCTTCAAATCATCGAAGACCATAAAAAGGACAGATTGTTACATTAAAGAGGAAAAAGAAAACTACCCAAATCACAAAAAACCAAGAAGAACTGCTTATTTTCCTTTTACAAAAAACCTGCACCCGTATCGAAGCCCTGGTAGCTGTTAGCATTGCAGATACTAAATTTGTAATCTCCAGTTGAAAGAACACTTTGCTTTAGGTAGTTCTCATAAATGAACTTGGTTTGTTCCCTCAGATAGGGACCAAGAGGGTCCCTACTGAGAATATATTTCTCTTCAAGAACATGCTACAAACCATAAAGTGGAAAAAGGTTCGCAAGGAGGTCACAGGATTCAGGGCGGGTTTGAAAAAAGAATCAACAAAAACTGGCACTAAACCAGTAAGAAATCCACGTTCCTATTTAACAGCCTAACTGTCCCCTAACCGCTAGAACCCTCCATTACATTCAAATTCAGTTTTCGTGTCAGCTTCCCCCTCTCTGTAGTTCCTAAACCTTAACAAATCAAATATTCTTGGCCCAAAAACTAGGCTTCAGGAATTTCTCCAGGTGTTTAATGATGAAGTGGGAAGGAAAAAAAACCTTCTCCATTTTCATGCTCGTTTCACCTTCCTTCATTTTCTCGTGCACTCCCCACTGCATGGCTTTCCACATTCAAGCGAATGAGCATCAATTCTGAACCAAAACCTGAAAAAGATTAGCAAAAAGAGATGAGAAACTCTGTGTCAGGGAGTTCAACAAAATTTGCTGGTGGTGGAGAAAGATTCTATGGTGGGGATGATGAGGTTTTTGGGAGACTATCATTTGGAGAAGACAGTGCTGATGGCAAGAATAATAAAGTGTGTCCCGATCAGCCAGTATGATTCAGAGGATGTACTAGATTTTGCACCCTCAGGTTATCGAAACTGTGGATCAAATGCCACGGGGACAAAGGAAAAAGAAGAAACTAAGAAATTAAGCAATGTGGCTTGCAATGTAATGAATATGAAAGGATTTCGAAGGGTTTCACAGATTTTATCAGAGATGAATATGAACAAAGGAGGAATGATGGCAGTACTTAAGACACCAAGGAGCAGGATGTTAACAGAGAAAGACTTGAAGAAGACAAATGAAAGACCTATGGAAGAGAAAAGTTGAAAAGACAAAATGAATCAGTAGAAAAGAACACCTTGCAACTGGAACCTGTGAGAACAATTCCAATAATTGAAAGGGAAAATCTGAAGTTAACTGGTGGTTATCAGAGAAAGCATCAACATCTGTTTACCTTGAATCTAAGAACCTCTAGTTTAATAACAAATAAAAAAGACTATGCATTTACAGCCCAGAAATAAGTGGAAACTGATGTATTTTCTCCAAAAAAGTTGGGTTCAGAAGGGGAAAAGTGGAAAGAAATTAAAATTGAAAAAGTGAGAGTGAAGAGTGAGAAACAGAGGAAATCTCTTAACATGAGCAGAGAATTACTAAGGAGAAGAATGAAGCAAAACAAGAAGGTCCACGTTTTTTCTCCAAGAACTGCTGCCAGAGTGGAAACCTGCAAAATCAAAGCTCTTGAAGACATGAAGAAGGCTAAATTGAAGTGAAGGCAGCAGAACCAGAAGACAATTAGCAGAAGAACCAGATTAGAGAACTTTGCTGTGGTGAAATGCTCATTTGATCCAGAGAAGGATTTTAGAGATTCAATGACCGAGATGATCAAGGAGAAAATGATCAGTCAACCAGAAGAACTAGAAGAACTCGTGGCTCGTTATCTGAAACTAAATTCTGATACATACCATGATCTCATCATCAAAGTATTTAAGCAGGCATGGTTCAACCAGGATCAGGCCAGTTCTGATACTGACTTACAGAATGAACAATGTTCCTATGATTAATCATTTTCTAAGTGATGATGACCAAAATTGTAAATGGCTTTCTAGTTTCTACAGCTACACTTACAACATATGCTTCTAATTTGCTTTCAATTATGATTAATCATTACCTAAGTGATGATGACCAAAATTGTAAAGGGCTTTCTACTTTCTACTGTTACACTCACAAAATATGCTTCTAATTTGCTTCCAGTTACAATTTTAGCTTTAAATTCATAGTTTAAGAGTCCGTAAGTTGCTTTTAAATTTAATTTTTGGCTAGAAGCGACTTGACAGGCAAGTAAAGAATGCAAGAAGAAATCCACCTTTACTTACAGGTTTATGACCATATCTCCATCATAAGCAAATTCCTTAGACATTTTCCTGTACTGCCTCATGCTTTTCTACAGCAACTTCATGATGCACCATATTTGCTGTCGGCTTTTTTTTAGCACTAATCTAGAACAGGGAACATCATATCCACTTTCCAGCAGAATGGATTGATTTTTCATAATTAAGTAATTTCTTTTCAGTAGTCTCAACAACCATTTCACAACTACTAGAGCATGGTACATGCTACAGAGTTAGTGACTTACTGCCACGTTACTTGTGTCCAGTGCAATATCTTGGGATAGCATAGCTACTTCTCTGAAGCAAACAAGACTTTAAACTTTTATTAATGTCAGATTTGATCAAGACTCATTCCTTCACCAGCTAAAAACTCATGAACAGCACCATATACTTCGATCATGCTACATCCAGGTTCCTTATTTATTTTCAGGGCCTTCATCTTTTTCCTCACCTTCAAAACATCATCCCATCTTTTTAATGCAGCATATGTATTTGACAACTGAACATAACCAGCACTATCTTGTGGGTTTAACTCTAAGAGCTTCCGAGCAACGTGCTCTGCCATTTCCACATTACCATGGTTTTTACAGGCACTCAATAAGGACTCCCAAAGCACAGGAGCTTCTTTCAGTGCCCTCGTTTCCACAAGGTCCAAAGCCTCCTCTAATAATCCCACCCGACCGAGGAGATCCACCATGCAGCCGTAGTGCTCAATAGTTGGTTGAATTCCATAATCGTCAACCATGAGTTGGAACATATGACGTCCCTCATTTAACAATCCTGCACGACTGCAAGCAGACAGAACAGCAATAAAAGTCACCTCGTTGGGTTCAAAACCTTGCGCAAGCATCTCTGAGAAGGTCTCCAATGCATTTTCTCCAAAGCCATGCATCCCTAAACCAACAATTATGGAATTCCATGTACTAATATCCTTCTGCGAAGCATTTCTAAACACATTTAGAGCCTTACCGATGTTCCCACATTTTGAATACATGTCAACAAGAGCTGTAGCTACAAAACCATTGGTACCTATCCCATTCTTACCAATATAAGCATGGATCCATTCACCTTGCCCCAAAGCTCCAAGATGAGCACAAGCAGACAACAGATTAACCAATGTGCAATTATCCGGTCTCACTTCCTCACGCTGCATATCTTCAAAAAGCAGTAAAACTTCACCAAAACAACTTGTATGAGCATAACCAGTAATCATAACATTCCAAGACACCGCATCTTTTGCAGGCATTCTATCAAAGATACTTCTAGCTTCTTCGAGTAACCCGTTATTTAAATATCCTGAAATCATAAAATTCCATGACTCTACATTCCTTTCCTCCATTTCATCAAAAAAATCACGAGCCAATCTTATAAATCCTGTTTCAATATAAGCACTCAACAAAGCATTCCAAGAAACAACATCCCTGTTAGTCATTCTATCAAGCAAATTCCTCGCAACTCCAAAGTACCCACTTTTTCCATACACATGAATCAAAGTATTTGCCACAAAAACATCAAACCCAATTCCCATTTTCAACACCTGAGCATGAATCTGTCTCCCTTCTTGCACCCCACCAAACCCAGCACAGGCCTTCAAAACAAAAGTGAAACTATACTTATCAGGAAAGACGAGGCCTTCAAGCATCTGACGAAAGAGAAAGAGAGCATTTTGAGGGGTACGGCTATTGGCATAAGCTCTGATAAGGGAATTGTAAGAGAAAGAATTTGGGTTAGTAATGTGAGTGAAAACGGAGTGAGCATAAGAGAGGGTGGTTGGGTCAGGATTTGTAACAGCAAAAGAAATGAGTTTGTTTGAAGCAAAGGTGTTGCTGTAGAAAAGACCAGTCTTGAGAAGGTGAGCATGGGCTTGGTGGATTTCAGAAATGGAAGTAGCCATTTCTGTGAAGGAAAGAATTGGTGGCTGAGATAATGTTCCACTCATTGTCGTCCAAGTCAGCTATTTTTCTGTCTGTGAGATAAAAAACCGAGCTTGAAGGAGAGGGCTTCAAAGATTTTTTACTTTTAAAGTCTGCAGGTAGAAGAAGATATTTAGATACGTTTCACAATTTGTGCGTGTCATATAAAATGATGATAATTTATATATTTGTATTATATTTTTTATAGAAATTACAAATCAATATAAAAATATAAATTATATTTTTATTTTTATTTAATTTATTTATAATATTTATTAAAATTTTAAATTACATTCTTTTATATCTTTGATTCCTATTGATTTTTGTTTCATTTGAGATTGTCTATCTATTCCGTACCCTTTTTTTTTTCTGATTTTTTTCTTTAGACCAAATAATGAATTCGAGATCTTTGGTTTTATTCAATCCTAAATTTTCAGTCTTGAAATTGATATTAATATTATTGATTAAAATCCAAAGTTTCAAACTTTAAACCTTTCATTATTGACTTAATCCTCTGGTTTAAGGTAGAGGATTTTTTAAGTAATGAATTTGTTTTTAATTACTGAGAAATAGGCAAAGCATGTAGCTTGGCATTTTTTTTCTTTTATTATAGTGGTTGAATTGTAGTAGTAAATAAAATGATTTTTTAATGTCTTTTTTTTTTCATTTCATTTGCATGATTAAATTAAAATTAGAAATATTTATTTAATTCATGTGCATTCTTTTAAAAGCATCAAACTCCAAAATCTCAAACCAGCCCAGACGTGTTCAAGTCCTCAATTACAAATCAGGTTGGACCAAACGTTGAGCAAAACAGGAACCGAGCCAGCAACCATAGATACTTTGCTTGTCTTCATCTTTAAAATTGCCCTAACACACCGGAAAATGCTCAAAGTTACTTACAGCACATGATATGGTTGATATTCAGATGAAAAATCATATTTATCGATGTCAACAATATATGATCTTATGGTTCATATCAAAAATAATATTTAATAAATTTAAAATTCAAATTTCAACACGATAATTTTTTTTCTTATCTTAAGCTGGGGGTAAAAATAATTGGAAACCTTTCTACTACCGGAAGAAGCCACGGTGCCATTCGATACACTCCATTCTGCATGCAACAAAATAATTACTATATATGCCATAAAATAAAGATATTAGCATGCCATAAAAATGCCATTATTTCTCAAGAATATGTGCAGCTGAACTCAACTATGTTGAAGCAGTCTAAAAAAAGCTATGACATTCACACTATATAGCACCTAAAAACTAATGAACAAGGGAGGTGTGAACATTAGATCATGGCATGCTCAGGGAGATGACCTCAAACATAAATTATCTACTTATTTCCACATCAAACCAATTATAACTAAATCTATTACATCTGAAATATTGAGGCATCAAAAGCTGGAAAAAATAATCAACCAATATCAAGTTCTCTCTGCAGGAGTAAGATGCCCCATCTGTTCTGCAAGGTTATTTACATTGTTCATATTCCACCAAAATCTGCCATGATCACCAGGTTTGTTTCCATTCTTTCTGGCATCTGAATCTTTTCTTTCTGACAGAACTTCCAGAGTATCAGTTGAACCAGGATTTTCAGTCAAAAATTGTTCCCAGAATAAATCATTAACACCAGTTGTTGAAGGTGCAGTGGTACCCGCAGCTTGCTCCTTTGCTGCAATCAGCGCAGAAGCAACGATGGTGACAGGCTCGGAGTTCATGTCAATCTCAGGGGATTTAGGCCGACCATCAACATTAAGCTGCATGCAAGATTTCGCTTGGCTTTCTGCACTTGTTAATTCATCCAATTCTAGGCTTGTATTAAGTTGAACGTTTGTTTGACCAAAACTGTGGACCACATTCTCCCAAAACACCAAGGACGACTCTAATTGTTCAAATGGCTCCGTGTTGGACAATGATGTGCTATCTGCATTTTCTCTAGCAATTAGGGAACAACCTGTCTGATTAGCTTCAATCCCAGCTTCATCATATAAGTAAGCAATTCTAGGCAACCTTCTCTTTCTGTCATGAGCCTCCAATTGTGGTGTTTGATCTATAGCAAGTCCCGGATTCTGCAAGAATTGAGCGAAAGAAGACACCATTATTTGCTGTTGCCGTTCCATATTGTGCAACCGCTCTCTCAAAACCCGCATTTGTATCTCAAAGCCTTGCCGGTCATGTTCGTGCCTCTTCAACTCGAAAACAAGCGACTCTTTTTCATTCTTAAGTCTCTCCACCTCATCCCTTAAACTCTGTCTCTCTGATTCTGTTAATGGAGAAGCTCCTTGACCTAGGAGATGCTGCATGGAATGACTATGAACTGGTTTGCGTCTGTGTATGTTTTTCAAAAGATGAGGCTGACCTCTTATAAAATCCTCATTTGCAAATTCCCACTGCTCTGGATCAATTTTCCTGAAACCCTGCCAAAATTTGGAAATATTTCAATTCAAGCAACAATAATAAACAAAAAAAAGTAATTAATTTATAAATTTAGGGAGACAAAAACAAGTGGCTCACATATGTATTAAGCTGTCTGATAAAGCTAGAAAAGTTATTGTGTTTGAAGAATCTCGGAAGTAAATCTCTTGCAAACTCTGGGGGATTCCATACAATGAAACTTTTATTACTTGCACTCCAGGACACAACAGGATCCGTTGAAGGATCATCCACCATCTCATATGTCTTTGCAAGGAATGGAGGGAGCGAACTTGAGCTGCCCTGCTGAGCCTCATCCATACCAAAAATTCAATTATATGTAATCACAAACCCCCTAAAGTCAGTTCCCAGCAGTCAAATACCAACCAACTCCTATAATTTCCTCATAAAACGAACTCTCAGACGTTACAAACTAACATCCTCACCCCAACCATCAATATCAAACAAAAGAACAAACCTTTGATCACCCTTCTGTCATATGCAACCAAAGATTGCTATCAGCAACCAGAATCTATAACTTGCCAAAAGGCCTAATTCATGACTCTCAACTTCCCAAGTCTACAAATTTCAATCAAGATCAGTCCCTAAACAATAACATCTAACCTTGGATGTATGAAAAGAAACAGCTTTACTGACTTCTTAAAAAAAGAGAAAAAGTTTCAGCCCAATCAAGCAAAACCCTTAGACCCAAAGTTTTCAAAACCCAGATCAATAAAAGAAAACCCTTCTATCCTTGGACAAAACCCAGTCAAAGAGGTCAGCTGTTTCAGTTTAGCAAGCTAAAAATCCCTAAAAACTCAATTCAAATCCCTAAATTCTCCTCCAAAATTCAATGAAAGCAAAACGCTTTTGCCCACCAATCACAAACTCCATCTATCATTCAAGAATTATCCAGCTTCAACTTGAAAAAAAGAAACATCACCAACATCCAGAGAGAATTGAGAAGCCAAAGCCCACCAAGTTTTGAACCTGCAATAGCTATATAAAGCTCCTGTCTTCAAACCAAAGCCAAAATTAAAACCCAACTTTTTTTTTTAAAGGAAAAGACAAAGAAACTCTTTGATTCTGTTATCAGTTGGAAACTATCAACCATTTGACAAGTCATTAAAAAGTCCTTTTATTACAACATATGTTTTCATTTTCTTCGAATAAAAGAAAAGGAAAAAACTTGAAGCAAAAGCAACAACAACTAAATAAATAAATAACTGATGAATTCACGAGCAGTTAGTTGAGTTTTTATTACCTGAGACAGAGACACAGAGAAAACAAAAAAAATAAATAAATAAAAACACGAAGTTGCAGAGAAGATGATGATGTTGAAGACCCAGACTTCGAAACGCGAACAAAAAAAAAAAAAAACGAATCGTTTTTGAAATTTGAAGTTTTTTTTTGCCTTTTCTGGTTCGAGAATATTTTGGGATTCTCGTTCGTTCAACCGCGCGTGGAGAAATGTACGATGCTATAATTACTATTAAAAACAAAAAAAAAAAGGAAAATTTGTTACTAGTATTATTACGGGTATAATTATGATTGGAATTTAAATGTGGGTGGCATTGACGGAGAGGAAGCGTTGACACGGACGGAAATGATTGGCGGATGGAGAAAAGAGCCGTAAACATGTGGACATATTACCGTATGTTACGTTAGGGGTGACGTGGGTACACTGGTCAGAAAATCTCTAGATAAATTGGAAATTTAAGGAACATGTTTGGTGGTGGAATTTAAAATTTTTCAGAAATTTAAAATAAAGATATTTTAAAATATTAATATTTATAATTATTTTATTAAGATAGATATTTTATAAAAAGTATGTATTTAATATATTATTAGTATATAAATTTATGTATTATTAATAAATCAAATAATAATATTTTATTAATAAAATAAATCAGATACCATCTTATTAATAAATAAATTTTTTATATTTATTTAAATATGATATTTATTTATTGGTATATAAATCTATATATTAATAATGTATTAAATATAAAATTTTTATTAAAAAAATTTAAAATTAGTGAAATTTATAAATAAAAAATAATTATAAAAAATTAGAGATATTTTGAAAGTTTCTTTCTTTAAATGAAATTTATAAATAAAAATAACTATTAAGGACATTAGAATAAAGTTTTTATTTAATAGAAAATTTAAATTATTTTATATTTTTAAAGTTAAGAAGTAATTGAAAATTATTAAAAGTATTTATTCAATTTATTATTTATTTATTTTACATATTTATTCAATTTTTAGTTTTTTATTAATTAGTTTATCATATAATTATAAAATATTCTTTGTTATATTAAATTAAAAATTTTATTTAAAAAATGCTAAACAAAAATTGCTAAACAAAAATAAAAAAAATGCTGTGGTATGAACACCTTTGTCTCTATACTATAGTTATGAGGGCAAAAAAAGAAAAAAGAAAAAAGAAAAGGAAATCATGAATATAATGGGAATAGAAGCTGCGGTTGAAGATTCAAAATCTTCACTAGACTTTTGAGCTCCAGTGAAAAATTGAGGTAGCAGCACGATGAAAACAGCTTCACCACACCACAGTCAAGTAATCTAAATGAGATTCCAGCGTGATTGAAGGTGCCAACCGCACCACACCACAGCCAGCTGGTGATCTAAATGGAGTACCATTTACCAAATTTCTTTAGTGTAAGCACAGTCAAAGTACACACAATTTCTAGATTCATCCTCATTTTGGCACAAGCAGTACATGTTATCTATCTCCATTCCTCAAGATTTCAGTATGTCCTTCATTGAAAGTCTATGCAAGGTGGCCATCTAAGCTATCAATGAGTGTTTGGAATATGATATTTAAATCATATAAGCATATGCCATCCCATCTTTTCCTATTTACATCTTGCCTTATTCCACACCATTGTAATTGAATAACAACTCCATGGAAATGTCCATACCTTAACTCTATTTTTCTATTTAATGAATTATTAAGCAATTCACCTCAAATGAAGTAACTTTCTCCAACTCCAAGTACTGGTTCGTTGGCCTGTTACTTGCCAATACATAAGCTTCTAACCAAGCTATCCATATTGACCCTGCTTTGGTAAAGATGGACTAAAGATTCTTCATAATACAAGCTTGGTTCCGGAATAATATATCTTTTACTTCTAGCTTTCCTTCAGACTTGGGATAACATACTCCCTGTCACCTTATTCGAGCTCATTTGGTTATTCCTTCTCTCCCTTTCCAAAAAAATCTTGACCACAATTGATTTAACCTTTTTAATACATATTGGGAAGAATAAAATGCATGCACCAATAGTTTTGAACGATAAACAACACTGATTGAATTAGTTGAAGTCTGTCAACATACAACAAATCTCTTGCAACCTAACGTTTGATCTTTACTGTAATTTTTTCTAATAGAGATAAGTAATCTCTTTCAGTAAGCTTTCTAGTTACCAAAGAACTCTTTTATATCTGATTGGCAAATTACCAATCTTAAAGCCTAAGGCCTGTTGGATTGATTGGAGTTCATCTCTGCTAATCCCTATTTGGTAGAGTTTATTTTTCCCACAATTTAGTTGTAGACTAGAGATGCTGTAGAAAACTTCTAGCACTTCTTTTATTCCCAACAGAGAATTTTGAGTTACCTTTTGCAAAAAAAAAAAAAAAAAAAATCATCAACAAAGTATAAATGAGTTAGGCTTACTTTTTTATTGGATTAATGTCATGTATAACCTTTAAGTTAAAGTAAAATGTTTAATCTACCTAAAATTTAAAAATCTTTCATGTAGTATTTAAATTATGAATTTATTAACTAATATGATATTTAGTTTTAATGCGACTAATTTCAAATAAGGACACGTGATGAACAAACAACCTTTTAAGTATCACATTAATTGATAAATTTATAATTCATGTACTATATTAAATATTTTTAAAGTTTAGGTTCTATATTAAATATTTTATTATAATTTGAAGGTCATTCATGATACACCTTAAAAGAATGTTTGATATTCAATTCGAATACACCTTAAAAGAATGTTTGATATTGAGTAATTCGTTTAAAAAAACATGGTAATCTACACTTAGCAATTACATAACTTTGTTTGATAACAACTTAGAAGTCCCATGTCGAGGTGAACTTAAATCATTGGGTTAATAAGATCATTATCTTGAGGAATGATTTGATTCTCAACCTAAACCTATGTTTAAATTGAAGTTAGCAAATGAAAGAAAAGAAAAAGAATAAAAAAAGGAAAAAAAAAGGTTTCTAAAGGAAAGTAAGTGATAGTTCATTTTGGATAGCTAAAATGAGTTAAGGAAAGGAAAATAAAAGAAAATAAATGATTAATCATAGCTTTTGTTTGATTAATCATAGCTTTTGTTTGGTTAAGTACCGAAAAGGAAAGAAAATGAGATTTTATATTATATTGCTCCAATTATACATATCATGTGAATGATTTTGACATTAATTATTTTAATTTTTTTAAAAATTAATAAAAATAATTTCAATTAAAGAAAGTATTATTAATAATTAATTCATAAAAAATGCATGTTTAGAATTATTTTTATACTATTTTTTTTCAAAATTAATCTTAAATGAGAAAATTAAAAACTTAAATATTTATTATTAAGATAAAACTAACCATAAATTTGTTTAAGTATTAGCATTTTCTTATCATTGTACATATTTGATCATATTCTTTTATTTTTATTATTTAGAAATTGTAAAGTAATAACAAAATAAAAAAAAATTAAGATGCAAGCATAAATTAAAAATATATAGAATCCGAATTTATTGATAAAAAAAGGTAGAAGAATGAGTTGTAAAAGATTTAAAAGTAGTTTCAATGGCTAAGCTTGAATATTATAATAATATTTTTGAAAAATGATAAAATATAATAAGGACATAAAAATCAATTTATATTTAAAAAATTTTAATCATTTACTTTTCTTTCTGTTTACTCCAGTTTGGGATAATTAAAAATTAGAGCTTTTAAGGAAAAATGAGGGTACTCAATTTCCTTTTCTTTTCTTTATTAAATTGTAAATGATAAACCAAATAAAAGAAATATATATTTTTTATTTTCCCTGCTTTCCTTTCCTTTATTTCACATTCCCTCAATTCAACGTAGCTTAAAGGATAAAAAAGTTTTTATCACACATGAAAAAATAATTTTAATATTATTTTTTAACTAATTTATTTTTATGAAAAATATATATAACATTACTCTAAGAAGCTAACCACTAAATTTAAAAAAATCTGTTTTTTAATTGCTTATTCTAAAAAAAGTTTTATGTTATGAATTTATATTAACTAAAAAATAATGAATTTATTTAATAATTGTTCAGAAATTACTTTTATCAAAATTGATTAATTTTTGTAATTTTTTATAAAATAACATTTAATTATTTTATAAATTATTAATTTAATAAATATTAAAAAATATATTTTTTACAAGGTTATTTTTAATATTTTATATTATATGATTTATTTTTTTATATAATACTAAATACAATGATTTAAAATTATTAATGATTTATAATATTTTATTAAATATGATAATCTAAAATCATTTAAAATTAAATCATTTTGATAATTTTATTATTATAATAATTAATTTATTATAATAATCTTAAAATTGATATCAAATAATTTTATTTTTAATTACGTCTGCTTCAACACGTGGTCAGTATACGGATGGTTAGAACTTAGAAAACTTGAATAGAAATTGATGTAATGATAAAATAATTGGGGAAAGGTTTGATTTTCTTTGTTATGTTTATGGGGGCATTGTCTTCTTCTTTCTCCGAGTTTCGAGAGACTTTGAAACTTGGGGACAGAAGATGCCAAAACGTGACGCATGGTTGACTTTCATCCAAGGAGTGGACCCGAGTGGCCCTAGCTTTCAAGAATTGATAGTTGGGCCCCCGGTTAAGTTGATGACTGCTATTTGCAGAGTAAAGCCCATTTAAACCTTTCTTGGGTTCATAGTAGAATCCATTGGTGGCCCAAACTTTTATTTAAGGGTAGGCTGGGATGAGGGATCAAATCAAAGAAGCCCGATTGAGGGAGGTGGCGAACCGATGCAGAACAGGGTGGGCGGCCTTAACAGCGACCTATCAAAGTTGAAACACCTGGCGTCCCTAATTATGCAACTCACGCCCAAAAGCAAAAGACGAGAGTCAGGTCATCCTGGTGGTGGCCTCGCGTTAGAAATGAAAATAGTTTCAATCGGGTCAATTTGATTTAATTTTTTTTAGATAATATATAATATTATAAATTTTAAAATTTGATTTTAATTTAAATAATTTTTTTAAATCAATTTAAATTAAATTTCATTAATTTGATTCGATTTATTAATTTTTAATTTTTAAATTTTTATATATTATTTTAATAAAAATTTTAATATATTTAAATAAATTTTATATAAAATAATTATTTTTATTTTATAAAAATTTAATATATATAAATTAATAAAAATATATAATAAATTCAACTTAAATTTTAAAAATTTTTTACATTAAATTTGATTGGAAGTTATTATATATATTTAATATCTAAATTTATAATTTCAAAAAAATCAATTTAAATTAAATTAAATATTATAATTTCAAATCATTTTCAATTTTTTTGATTTTTTTTTTCACCCTTAGCCTCAGACATGGTGGGCATGATCAGTTGAAGACGTGGGTGTGGCTGAAGAAGCCATAGCATTAGTGGCAGATTAGAGAGATACAGAGATTTTTAGTGTATAATTTAGGAGCAAAACAGCCAAGTAACATACAGGGATTTATACAATACAGCACTGACACATGTGACAGTCAGTCAAACTCAGCCTGCCCACCGCATCCTCCAAGGCTCCGCCGCAATAGCCTCCGTGATGTCTCATCAACAGATCAACTAGCCAATTTTTCACTCTCTCTCTTTTCTTTCTATGATAAAACAAGAAAGAACTTGAAGCCATTTCGTTTTCTTTTTCCTCTCCCATATTATTAGTCTTGCTATCCAATTCTTAGCTTTTAAACGCTTTTGCCTTCAAAACGTTGCTTTATTTCCTTCCTTTTCAAAATGCAGAAACACGTGCTACCCCCGTGCGTGATCCAGGACAAAAGCTTTGCATAAGTGAGTGGCTCCCTCGTAATTTTATCTATCATTCATGTCCAATTTCACTCTCTCCCACCACAACCTCGTTCATTTAACAACACTTCCCTCTCCATGAAAACATATACAGAAAAATTAATATTAAGAAAAAGAAAAGAAAACCGCCAAATCCTCTTTTTTTCCTTCCCTCTCCTTTTGTTTCTCGAGAAAATAATACTACAGAATTCCATGAAGTAAAGAGAGGTTGACGACGCTGTTTCGAGGAGGGTATTGAAGCATGACGTCAGGGACGAGAATGCCGACGTGGAAGGAGAGGGAGAACAACAAGAGGAGAGAGAGGAGAAGGCGAGCTATCGCGGCGAAGATCTTCGCGGGGCTTCGAATGTACGGAAACTACAACCTTCCGAAGCACTGCGACAACAACGAGGTCTTGAAAGCTCTCTGCAACGAAGCTGGTTGGACCGTTGAAGAAGACGGCACCACTTACAGAAAGGTAAACAAAAAAAAAAAACCTTTTTTTTTATATGCGTATGTTAGCATAAAGGTATGGAATGGTGATAGACTGCGCCTTGTCTGTGTTTTTTACGATGAACGGTTGAGATTTGATTAAAACTGTAACGGTGTCGGTTAAGGAAGAGGAAAGCACAAAGCACGGAGGGTGTTGTCAAAGATTCGTTCTTTTCTGTTTATGTTTCTGTTTCGGCCTCGGTGAATCAAAAGGACGAAGGAGCTTTGTTCAGACAGCTTTGATCAGAACTTACTTTTCAATAAGACAATCATGCCCTTGGTCGATCATAAAAAGAGGTGCCGTTTTAACATTACCACCGACCTAGTGTAGCATTTCAGGCAAGGGTAGTTCCGTCAACTCGAAGACACCATCCCTCTCCTTAGCTACATTGAAGCTGGCACTTTGCTTTAATGCAACTGATGATGTTTTCCCTTTTTCTCGTAAAAATGCTTTTCCACGCTCGTCTTTTTCCTCTCCCAAAAACGTCATCAGCTCAGTTGGAGCAAAGAAGGTCACTTTGGTCATTTCCGCTTAAGGTTAAATTTTTTTCCCTTCAAACATTTTGCGGGATTGTTGGCTTTGCAATGCTTTTTTCTTCTTTTTTTTAATAGAAAATGAATGAGAAAAGGAGATATCGAATCCTTGGATTCCACTTTGGAGGAATTAAAGCGTGCAGGGATGGGCCGGTGGGGTTTTTGATTAAGGTTATAAGAAACATGTTGGAAGAGGTAGCATGTTAGCGTGGTGCATTATGCTTATGTAACGCCATTGTTTTGACGTTCGTTTCTGTTCTTTAACAAAGTTTTGTTGGTTTGCAATGACCATGTTGCCCAAGCCTTTTTTTTTTCCCATTAGATGTGACCCCAGGAATGGTTTAGAGCAGAGTTGTCGATACCGTTTCGGTACCGTTGGTACTGGCCGGCCAGTGCCATTTTCAGTTAAAACCGATACACAAATACCATAGTTTTGTACTTTTGTACTTTTAGTCAAAGTTGTATGTGTTGTCAGGGAGGAACAAAGTGGAGGTGATGGGTTAATTAGGTGGCAGGTGGAAAGTAGGTAAAATGAGTAGTCCATCACGTGAGGAGGTGGGGTTTAAGTTAGCAATTTTTTATAATTAGTTATTTAAAGGGTAAAAAATTATTTTAAAGATAATTAAAATTAAAATTAAATAAATAAATAATAGTGTAAATAGAATTAATTAAATGAAATAAAACATATTTGGTAAAAAAAAAAGAAATAAAACATATATAAGCATGAATACATTTACATATATATAAATTTATATAATATAAATATAAAAGTATCTAAAAATTTTCTTTGGCTTTATTATATGGTTTAGTATTAAATTATATATATATGAATGAAAATATAAATAATAAATTAAATAAATAATTAAGTATATATAATTATCAATTTTAACAATAATTAATACTTGTTATAAAAATAAAATTTTTTAATGTTATATTTATCATTATTAATTTTAAATATTATATATATTTGTTTTACATATTATTAGTAATAGTATTATATATAAGTCCATATATTATTGCATATTCATTTTGCATATTATTTTTTATATTTTTAAACTTATTTATTTGATATTTGAAGGTATTTTATATTGATTTTGTATATTATTAGTAATATTATTATGTACGAATTAATGTATATTTATAAATATATTAACAACCTTGGTTTAGAGACAAAAATGTCATATGTAATGTTTGGCAAAAGGAAGACTGGTAGTTAGATTCTATTTATAAAATGATTTTATGTTCATAATTCATCATGCATTTTTCTTTTCTAGTCTTTGTTGTTAAAGCCGAGTGGTTGAGGCAAGATTGGTCTTAGTAAAATTATAAAAGACAGTTTCTTGGGCCATTTGTAAAAGCTGTAAACTTTTAGGGACTTGAAGATTAGCCTGAGAAACAATTTGATTTTTTTTTTCTTATATTAAAATAAAGTATCTCTATTTTCGACTTTGACTTAAAGTGGTAATGATGGCTGTTGTGTTAGCTACTATGTGCATGAACATGAATTTGATTGTATACAGATACTAATAGTGAGGTCCATATCCCATGGGACAGCGAGAGGTTTGATCTGTTTTGGCTGTCGAGAGGATTGAAGGAATGATGTTAAACTGTTGGGACGATTAGCTTCTTGCAAGAAATTGATTGCTATCCATGAATATGTTTCGGCCACGATCATAAGAAAGTTAGGAAAAGGTCTTCAGAGAATTGTGTATTTTGTCATTGGCATTGCTGCTCCAACATGTAGAGCTGTTTCAGTAATTTTGAGTCACAGACTTACAGCCAATTTTTTTTTTCTATTTCTGCAGGGATGCAGACCAGTGGATCGAATGGACATAGTGGGAGGTTCTGCATCAGCTAGTCCATGCTCGTCATATCACCCAAGCCCTTGTGCATCTTATAATCCTAGTCCTGGTTCATCTTCCTTCCCAAGTCCGGCCTCATCTCATTACACAGCTAATGCCAATGGCAATGCTGATGCCAATTCCCTAATCCCGTGGCTCAAAAACCTTTCCTCTGGCTCATCTTCTACTTCATCCAAGCTTGCTCAGCATCTCTTCATAGCTGGGGGATGCATAAGTGCTCCTGTTACCCCACCATTGAGCTCCCCAACTTCTCGAACTCCTCGAACAAGAAATGACTGGGATGAAAGGACTGCTGGCTCAGCTTGGGCTGGGCAGCGCTATTCTTACCTGCCTTCATCCACTCCACCAAGTCCCAGCCGTCAGGTTTTTCCTGATTCAGGATGGCTTTCCAGACTTGAAATACCCCGAAGTGGGCCAACATCCCCTACGTATAGCCTTGTCTCACGAAACCCATTTGGATTTAAAGATGAGGCTTTTTCAGGTGGAGGTTCACGAATGTGGACTCCTGGGCAAAGTGGCACATGCTCACCAGCATTTCCTGCAGGTGTTGATCAAACATCGGATGTTCCAATGTCTGATGCTATTGCTGCTGAGTTTGCCTTTGGCAGTAACTTAACAGGGCTAGTGAAGCCTTGGGAAGGGGAAAAGATCCATGAGGAATGTGTAGCTGATGATCTTGAACTTACCCTCGGAAATTCTAAAACCAGGTAATTTGGGTGGATTTATGGTTTAAGCATGCAGCATTTAGCATAATTCTTCATGTGCTGCCTCTGTTGTCTAATGACTTGCTTTCATGGAGCAGATAGAGCTTCATGGAAGAAAATGAGAATCAAGCAACACTTGTGGAAGAGAGTGAGAATATTCGCCTTGGGACTTCATTTGGCTTCATCCTTTAGAGCAGGAGTTAAATTTCATGTCAAAATCTAAGATTCTATGTTTCGGTTGGCAACACTATGGAGTTAATACAGTGACTAGAAGCATCTGTTCCAATTTCCATCCCCCACCCAATCTCTCCTTTCAAGCAAAAGAAGAAACAAAAGATTAATTTATAAATAGCTATTTACTGTGAATTTGCCCCTAATGTGCAGTTCATTCATCCATTTCATATTTTTCTTTCCAAACAGAAATTCTAGTAACAGCATTGCCAACGGTATTGGCTGTTTGGTGTGATTGTTGGTTTTGTGATTGGAAGTTATTTTAAATGTCTGAGATTTCTTATTGCTTCTGAAGTTCTTACACATCTCTGTTAGTGTTTGTATGGACTTTTGACGTGTTTCTTCTGATTCTATCACCATTCAATCTGCAAGTCTATTCCTTTCATCGAATTCACTGTTTCTGAAATGCAACTCAAAAACCCAAGTGAAGAAATCAAAGCATACATGCAGAGTGAGATGACCAGGTAAATAAAACTGGTCACCAACAGTGAAATTCGAAAATATTTGCTTTTCAATTGACCTTTTATTGGGGTTTGGGTTCAGACAAATCAATAGGAGGCATGCCCTTGTTGAAATATGTAAACATTTCATCAAAGTGATGACAAGTTGAAGTGTTATACCTGGCCTAGTCTGATCAGAGCATTTATCGAAGATGATCAGGGAAAGGGCATCCCAAAAAGATCAAAAGAATTTATGTTCATCAGAATGTTTAGAGACAACCAACAACCGCAGCATCAGCACAGAGTCGTTTTGCGTCACCATTTTCAGAATTAATTCTCTTCGAATACACTACATTTATAAACTTCATTCCTGGATTTCCAGGATCTTTTTAAGTTAATCAAACAATGATGATAGCAATCTTTTCATTATCCCTTTTATGTGGAGAAATTTTGAGATGCTCAGAAAACAGTAATGAACATAGATTTTTGATGATTGCACACTCAAATACTTGCATGTGCACCCCTGGGGTATAAAAGGGTTCACACCATCTCCGCCTTGTGAGGCGCCTTTTGTAGGACAAAACCGTGAGGCCAGGGGGGCCAGAGCGGACAATACCTCACAAAGGTGTAAACCGTGGCGAAAGGCTGATCTGGGACGCCGGAAGGGTGAATGCCCGGGTCCCGGAGCCGCGCGGGTTCGGAGCTTGAGTCTCGACCCGTGACAAGTGGTATCAGAGCCAGCCCTAAACCGTTCGATCCACGCCGAGCACCTCGAGGGAGGTAGGCAGGGTGGCCGGCCTCCGTGACGAGGGCGTCACGAGGTTGGGTGCGGGAGAATGTCACGGACCTAAGGGGGAGTCCTGAATCCCACATCGAACATAATAGGAAGGTCCCTGGGGTATAAAAGGGTTCACACCATCTCCGCCTTGTGAGACGCCTTTTGTAGGACAAAACCGTGAGGCCAAGGGGGCTAAAGCGGACAATACCTCACAAGGGTGTGAACCGTGGCGAGAAGGCTGATCACTAAGCATGATAACTATATGGTAATAAAGCAAGCTTAATCGAAATGATGATGTTTGAGAAAACAAAGATGGTGGAGTCTCATGAAGCACTCAGTCCTTTCCTTTTCTCTTAATTTCCTGCTTTTTTTCTCCTTTTATCCCTTTCCCTACTGCATTGTGTTGATCCAATAACTAATGTCAAGACCCATTGATCTATCTTGAGCACTTGAGAGTAAAGCCAACATAGATATTTTCTTGACAAGAAAAATTGAAGAGCCTAAAAAGATCATCAGGGTAAATGCTTTTATGCCCCTGATGGTTGTTCGAACTTCATTGGCGTCTCAAGATTGTGGCCTCCAGGCGAATGGTCAAAGAAAGAAAATAATTTTGGGTGGTGGTAATGCAATTATAGTGCTGCCTTGTTAATCATTTCTCTGCAGCAGAACAAAACAATCACACTATCCTTTCTCTATCCTTTTACTTTTATCAATGGTGGTGTGGCCTGTCTGGTGTGTTGATTAATCAGCATAGTCGGGGTTCCAGCAAGTTGAAAGGAAAAAACCGCCATAATCTTCAACTTGGTTTTCACAGATAGTACATGGCTTCTGGTTTGCTCCTGACAGAAGTATGGAATTCGAGGATTGCACACGAACTATTTATTTCCAAAGCTTGGTATTCATAAATCTCACAAGTCACTGGATATTCTTCATCACATACATTGCATTATTTATTTCAAACTCTTTATTCTGTTTTCTTTATAATTTGAATGTTATTCAACAATATAGAATATATATACAATCGTGAGAAGTTCATCTGGTTATTCTTCATCATATATATTGCATTAACATGCTAAGTTATTTATTTTTTTTTAATTTTTGTCCAGTCTTTCCATTTTCCTTCAAATTTTTCCCCATCCATGTTCTTCCCTTTCGGAAGACAATCCAATTACCAATATCATCTTTTACACAGACAAAGAATGGTGGTACGGAAGATCAGAATAGATGATTTACAGAGAATGTACATAAGATTCATGCTCCATTGGCCTTCTTCATACCGAATCTAGAAGATACTAGTTTGATTCCCAGCTTCAGGAACTCAGCTTAAGTGTGTTATATAGATCAGAAAGTGCATGATAGAGAATGGCAGCAGCAGGTGGCCGAGGCATTGACCCGAGAAGTATATCTGATGCAGTTATTGACTGGCTTCCATAAAATCGGGAGTTCTCTTGTCTGCGAGTGGTGACGATACTCCCTTCGAGTGAACACCCAACAAAAGCACCTACAGATTAAAGCATAAATTAAAATTTGAGCATTAAAAGCGACAATAGGAATGCAAAGAAACAAAATCATAGGATCCAAGGTATTATGGGGAGTGGCGGCTGCTGTCTGCAGGGAATAATGTAGGATGCAGTTGTTGATCTCAGACGTTAAACCCTAAGAAACTTAACCAGTAATACTTAACTTCGAAGAATCAAAAGAGTGGACAAGGCACCATGTGTGGGAAAATAGACAACATTAATCAATATTCAACATCATACAAGGACAGATCCTAAAAAATCACTAAGACAAATATGCAACTGAATTGAATTCAACTACAATAACAGAAAAAATAAAAATAAAAAACCTCAGATGAGATGAGACAGATACCTTTACTGCAGCTGTACGTATAACAAGCAGCATAACCACCATCACCAGCTCGTACATCAGCTTCCACGGCTCGTCCAACAATACCAACAGCTGCACTCAAACCAGCTCCAATAGAAACATGTGCATTGCCACTAAAAGTCCTGACAGCATCATTTGTTCTCAAGATTATAATAAAATCTGTCAGTTCTCCCCCAGCCTGCAGATGTAACCCTTAATAGTTAGGAAAAAAGTGAAAAAGAATTTAATTTCACAAGATTGGCCCATTGCATCCCACTGTCCAGATATCCCAATTGAGTTCCCTTGGCTCAAATAAAGACTCTGTGGTTTAATACTAAAGTTTAAGCTCAGCGTTTGCATGTCTTCGTTTAAATTTTTGGAATAGTAAATAAATTATTTTTGGACAACAATAAACAACGAAAAATTTCATCCTTTCTTAATTAAAAAAAGCGGCAAAGCTAAAAATGATCCTTATGAGCGGAGACTGGAGTACCAATGAGAGAGAAGCTAGAATCATCAACACAATTTTACTTTTGAAAAATTGATAAAAGTTGATTTTGTTCCATGAATGTGATCTCGAAAGAGTAATGTATAGGATTTTACTAGGATGAAGATATGGTTGTATGCTACCATTTCCAGTTTCTTGGATATGAATTTCCAATAGGTAAAGTTTAGTCTATGTGCTGTTAAAGAACAAAGATTTAAGTATTCACCTGAGCTCCCCATCCTACACCAAATGAAGAAATAGCAGAAGGTGGCGACCAGGAGCCATCCTCTCTATGAGCAATCACAAGTCCTGTACCAATATTGTATGTAACCATTACACCAACTTTCACAACAGATAGTATGGCAAGGCCTTTTGCTTCTCGGAGAATGGCATCTGGAATTGATTTCTCAGGTTTCAAAGAACCAACCTAGCCAGTGAAAACGAAAAGGGTGAGAATACCAAAAGTCTAAGTATAATTTCAAAGAGAAGAAAGAAATAATTGTTTGTACAAAAACATATCTACAATTCCTTTCTGTATATTTGGCACTCCAACATGCAAATATATGAGCGTCTTGCTCTTTTTTTGTTTTTTTTGGTGCATGACATAATATATAATCAAGCTAAAGCAACTAGCAGAATAACAGGCCCAATATATAATCACAGCAAGGTGCAATTTAATGCAAAACCATAAGCACTTGTTTACTAGTTAACAACTAATCAATGACAAGTAAGCCTCAAAGCTCAATTCTTACCTTAGTAATATAACCCCGAATTGTATTTGTTGCCTTATAAATTTCATGTTCCATGGACTGTCCCCAGGGAAAATTAACCCAAGATCTCAAAGTACTAAGGTCTGTCAGGTCATGGGTTGGCAGCTGAGCAGCACGACTAACTTGATCCATTAAGTATGGCTGGACAGACTCAAGCCGCACACAGCATACATCACAGACACGTTGTGGATCACCAACACGAAACTTTTCTGGCATTAAACTCTTTCCCTTGGAACATTCACCACAAAATATTCCTCCACAAAACCTGCAATGGTGTCTAGAACACATGATTGGGTGAAACCTCACACCACAAAGCATACAAGCAGAAGCAGCACTGTCAGCCAACCACTTTGGTGGTTCTGCTTCAAGAATTTCCTTCAAATTACCAAAATTCGCTTCAGTTAGTGTCTGAGCCATCTCTTGCCAAGCTTGCTCAAGTAAATGACTTGATAGCCATGAAATGCCACATCTTTGAATATCACCAGAAGTGAAAGCATTTACTTTCCCACGTGCAGCAAATATCATCTCCACTATCACATCCCACATTGTCAACTCTTTTTCTTCCCCAAGGACCTCAGCCCATCCCATGTCACCTTCAGGGAAATAACTCCCATTGGAATGAAAACCTCTTGCCCACTCTTCATGATCACTTTCTAGCATTGGTGGAACTGAGACCGGTATCCAAACCCCAGTATCTTCAGCAAGAGGTGAGTCATAGAAGAAGTATTTTCCCAGCTTCTGGTGGCTTGTCTTAAGTTCCTTTTCCTCATCATTCAACTCCATACTTTTAGTTGGCACTGGTAACCTATTATCACGTTCTCCAGAAACATTCATTCCTTGACTCTCAAAACTAGCATTGTGTGGGGAATCATATCTTTCAAGTCCCAGGTTATCATCCTATTATTAACATAAAAGGGAAAAGTAAATAATCATCAAATAAAAAGAAAAACACCCAAATCAGAAATATCCCCAAATATTTGAATTTTAAGGAAAAAATACATGTTTTTCATTATTCTTACGAATTTTATGAATAAAAATAAACGCATAATCAAAACGTAAAATTTACACAATCCAAGAAAAAAAAGCAGGAAAACAAAATCAAAATCCTATACTTTCTCAATCGAAAGATTATAGGACTAATTCAAAGAACAGAAACAATTTCAAAGACTCACCCGGAGAGAATTGGGGTTCTGATTGCCGCTATCCTCGTTTAGGGACAAAGAACAAACCCTAGAATCCAAAACCTGGGTTTCTGGAACTCTGGAATCAGGACGAAAGCCCGGATTTTGATTGGAACCCTCCATAAAGTTGTTAAATTTAATTAAATACTTTAGCTAAAAAAGGGCATAAACGAAACCCATTTACATAGAAAAATAGAAAGAGAGGCTGCAAAGAGGAAAAAATCTTTTCTTTTTTTTTTGTGCAGTTGATTAAAAGAGAATTCTTTTCATCCTTGAATTTAAAGTGGATTACTTCATTAATCATTAATTATTGAAGAAAGAGAAGGTTGGATTTCAGCTGCCTTCAAAACTTGTCTTTATTAGGTTTTCTTGTATAACCAAAATTCTCCGTTGCTTTATTAAGTTAAAAAAACAAACTTTACTAATAAAATTTTTATTGAATTTTTACAATGATTTTTAGTAACTGTTCCTTAGGCCACACTCATTATTTTACTTATACTCTACTCCATGGTAATGGCAACATTTTTATTTGGATTATCTTTATTTCTTTAGTACACTAAATAAATTTATTTTGTTCTTAAATATTAAATAAATTATCAAAAAATTTCACAATGTGAGTACTTAATAACATATTATCTCTAAAAAAATAACATATTAAAAATTTCCTAAAAAATAAGGTTAAAATATTAAAAATATATCAAATTTTATTATTTTATTTAAATAAATTTTTGTATTTTAACTTGTATTCAAATAAAATTTTTATATGTATATAAATAAACATTTATTTCAAATTAACTACTGCAAAATTTTTTATTCTTTTTAATTATGTAAAAATTGATTTTTTATATAAATAAAAGTTTAATTCAAGTTATTATAATCATGAGTGTATTATGATATAAATTAAAAATTAAATGTTTATTTGAGTGTAAATTAAAAATTAAAAATTTATTTGAATAAAATAAAAAAATAAAAATTTATTCGAATAGAATGATAAAATTTAAGGATTTGTTTATTATTTTAAACAAAAAATAACATATTAAAAATTTTAATTTATAAAATTAAATTCTTAAATGAAATGATAATGGTCAAACTCACAAATTAATTGGACTTAAAAAAAAAACAATTTTATCTTTTTTTGGTAAGAAAAAAAATTCCTTTTATCGAATCCAAATTTTATCAAATCCAAAATTTTTTATAAAAAACAATTTTATCAGTTAACATTTTCCTTTTATCAAGTCCAAATTCTAACAACAAATGATCAAACTGCGGATTCCAGTCCTTCAGATTCAGACAACAAAAAGGGTAACAAAAAAAAGTCACCCACCCAAAAGACAAGGGAAAGGAAAGTGAAGTCCCATATAGTAAAAAACAACTCTTTCTTGCATATCAGAGGTAAAGAAAAAAAAGAAAAAAAAAAGACAGTAGCCAATTCTAGAATCTCTCCATGGAAACAAGCTCTAAACTTTTCACCCTCTTCCCAATTCTCTTCCTTTTGTTATCAACTCTAAGCCAATCATCATCATCATCATCACCTGATAGCATCAATATTGGCAAAAACCCTTCAGTCTCTTGGTACCGCACCTTGTTAGTTTTGCGAAGGAACAACAAGAATCAGATCCCAAACTGTGGTGAAATGGTGTCAAGATCTCAATGTTTGCAAAACCCAAAGTGCCGTTGGTGCGGTAGTGAGGCTCTGGATGATATGTGCTTTAGCAAGGCTGAGGCTTGGCGCTTGCCTCAGCAGGTTTTTCTTTGTGATTGATTCATTCACTTTCAACTTGCTTTCTGGCTTTTGCTTCATTGTATTCGTTATAGATACTCCCCTAGTTATTTGTCAATGAATGAGTTTTTCAAGAAGAGATAATTGCAATTTTTTTTTCTATGTAACTATGAAATAGTGAGTTGGATATTGTTGGTGATCTGATTTATGATATGGGTTTCTCTTCTTTCTTCGGAGGCTGTTTTTGTTTTGTTTTTTTTGTTTTTCCCTAACATATTGATTAGTTGAAAGGAGAGGGATTATTTACAAATCAAGTTTACTCTTTTGCATTTGGATTGATCTAAATGAATTTTGATGTGGAAACTTGGGAAATGAATTTTGATGAACATAGTCTGATAGCTGTGAGAATGTAGGGGAAGTAATTGGTTATGGTTTACCTCTTGGATTTCTTGGTGGTTGGGAACCAGCTGCTCAAGAAGATAATATGTTCACTTGAACTCTACTTAAACACACTTTTTACTCCTTGGGGAGCCATCCAATCGTTAATGGACACCATAACAATTCCCTTTCCGATATAATTCTCTGACACTCAGCTCTAGAACTGTTGCAATTCTATTTGGCATGTGATGTTCCTTATTATGTTCACGAATGCTGTTTATTAGATCTATATCAAGCACAGGATGTGAAATTCTGAGTGTTTGGCCTCTTTAGGGCATCATGTAAATCTTTTCCTTGGTTATATAATCGGCTGTTTATTATATCTATATCAGTTACGGTGCATATAAAAGTTCTAGAAACAAAATAACAGTGCCATGGTGATCTGCACCTACAGGAAGGAACATGAATGTTGAATATTAATTAAATTTTGGGCTGCTATGGTTTGAGTTAATAGTTTCAGGACTAGTACTTCAATACAATTTAATTGGGATTTTTCTAGTGGTGCAAGACTTGTATTGACTTATATTGTGTCTTTTATCATCGGTTTTGTCTTCTTTGCCAATTTCATGCATTTTAGATTCTGGGATTAATGATATGCTATTTTCAAGTGAGTTTCTAATCTTCAATTTTCAGTTGGTTTAAGGGCCCAATATGCCTCCTATGTGTGCTAAATAGAGGGTTGTGACTTCTTCCCTTTTAAGGATTTGAATAGATGTATTGGTGTCAATAAAACTTGTATGATCTTGCTTTTGTTTCTTAAGAATATCTGCTCTAGGGTGAAAACCTCTGAAGCAAATGCATGGCCAGAAAGTACAGTTTTTAAACATGTTTTTGTGATATATGGGAGGGAGTGGCAATTTGGCTAAATGATTGAGCTGGAAAATGGGAAGCTGCTTGCTTAGGGGAGCCCAATCAAAACAAGTTTCATGCAGAAGAGTGGAAGCACATCTCAATCATAGAAGAAAGTGATGTAGTTTCTTAACTTTGTTATTATTCTCCATTACCAAATTATAAGCGTCTCATGCCGAGTCTCTTATAGTTTACCTGAATCACTGCTAACCTTACTGGAAGTAGAATTTCTTTGCTCAAAATGTTGCTGACTCAAAGGCTTGCTGTTAATGTCATTTATTTTTCTGGTGAAATGCATTGTAGCCTGGCCAGAGAAAATATTCTTGAAAATGCATAAGCTGTTGAGCTTATGTTTCTTCTTTTGTTGTTTAGTACAGACATTTTGCCAAATTTTTAGAAGCTAAAATTGCTTCAATATTATTACTAAGCCAATCAGAAGGGTTTGCCTTCAAAGAGCCTCGTAGTTTAAACATTACATTTTGCAGATGATTCCTTCATACTTGCTTAAATAGAAGAGGACTCTTCCTTGAGAGAAGCAAGAGTTGGATCGATTGGCCTAAGAAGGCAATCTAAACTATAGGAACGTTTTGGATGCTCCAAACTATACTACTTTCAAATCCGACATGGCTAACGAAGAGATTACTGAACATAGCACGAAGCAGAGCAAGCGTCATAGCTTCAACTTCAACTGTACATAGCCATAATCATCACCATCACTGCTACCACCCTTCCAACCGCTGCCACCAGGAAAATAATGCTTGACCGCCACTCTCATATCGTCAAACTGTTCACACCAGTCAAAAGAATATTAGCAACTTCTCGAGCTTCCTATTGTCAGCATCATCCACAAAGGTCAGTAAGGGGACAACAGTCTCAGGCTGCAAAGAATAAGCATTGGGGTTGTCATCAACTGTCACAACTTTCCTCCAATCCCTCCCCATTTTCAGACAAGTCCATAACAAACTTCCCTTCCACCTGCTGCAAGTGTCCTGATAAAGCCAGTACGATATTAACCCCCTAGGACCAAGATCATCCAAAACCTATGAAGCATATTGCTTTAGCCCGGCCGTGAAAGCCACCACCTCATGTTTCTTGCTGATTTCTTCTAAGGAGAAATCCACGCCGGGTCGTTTCAACACATAAAAATGCATAGTTTGACCTTCAATATTCGGCCTTACTACAAAATCATTCATTTTCGGAGGTGGGTCAGGGCTTGAATGCACCAGGGTCTCGTCTAGGTCAAGGAATGATATGATCTAATTGTCTGCGCCTTGTAATTTTAGGTAGTTTACTTACTATCGTTAGCATAGCTTATACGTATCTCATCAACAAAAAAATAGCTAAGCCATACATAAAGTTCTTCTTTTCTCTATGTCTCATATGTCTCAAAAAGAAAGATTTTTTCATCTCCGAAATCAACAGTGGAAGCAAGCAACGGTCAGAGCACGAGGAAAAATGAAATTGCTCTCGAATTCATCAAGTTCTTCTTGGTTTAGGATTTTGAAGCCCTTGTGGCAACGCTTGGCGGTGGTAGGGGTTGCTATGGACTAACTTTGAGAAGAGCTTTACAAGGCGGGGATGGTAAGTCTTGATGGACATGTTGAGGGAGGCAATGACAGAGAACGAAGCATTCTTCTTTATTGGAGAATTCATTCTCCGATGATGGTTAAGTCAGTGGCGCTTGATGGATCGTGGTATTGTGTTGATAATCTTGGAAACCATCTAAGGATTCTGGATTATGATCGGACGATCGAAAATAATCATCATCCACAAAAAACAAAGAAGGAAAAGTTCCTAGATTTAAAAAGAAGAGGAGGAGGTATCCTTTGGTTCGGTGTAATGGTCATGAAGATAGTGGTTCGAAGTCGAAGCTGGGATTAGTGAGCAACAGGGTTGTTTTGTTTCCGACCAAAAAAAGAAATACACAAAAAAAAAAAAAACTTGTATGCATTAACTCTTAGTCTTATGAGGTTTTAGTCATTTGAGCTTAAAATTAGATGACAGAAGCTTCCAATAATCTCCAAGTTTAGCTCATGTTGGCACCACCAAAATACTGCTTAACCGCATCTCTCATGTCCTCAAAACCATCGCAATAGCTCTGAAAGAACCCTATCAGCTTCTTCAATTCCCTGTCTTCAATGTCATCTTCAAATCGCTTTATGGGGATTGCATTTGCGGGTTGCAAATAATACGACTTGGGGTTATCATCAACAATCACAACTTTTCCAAGGTCCCTCCCTATCTTCGACAAGTCCTTCACGTATGTTCCCCTCACTAATTGCTTGCATGAATCCCTGTACAGACGGTGAGATATCAAGCCTTTGGGGTCTAGAAAATCAAGCAGCAATGAGGCGTATGGCTCGATTCCTGCCGTGAACACCACCACTTCGTACTTCTGACTGATTGCTTCCAAGAATTCATCGACCCCGGGTCGTTTCAACACGTATAATTTCATTCTTACACCATTAATGCTTGGTTTAATCATGAAATCATACGTTGGTGGAGGCTGGTCAGAGATTGAATGCACCAGGGTCTCGTCCAGGTCAAGAACGATGGTTCTCTTTTTGTCTGAAACTAATGGATGAAGCAGCTGATGGTGCTCGTGTAATACAAGAACTTGAGGCAGAGCAGAACTGGTCTCAGATTCAAATTTAAGTCTAGGGCCAACATCGGGTTCGAACAAGGTCTCTTTCCGTTCAAGGATTACGGAGCCCAGGTGGTGTCCTATGGTTGCCAACTTGGAGAAAAACTTGATGAGGCGAAGATGGCATTTGTGAATGGACTTGCTTATGGAAGCAATAATGGAGAAAGATTTGGTATTTGTTGAAGATGATGATCTTCTCTTAGGATGATGGAAACGGCGGAGGTGGTGACGGAACAGGCGTTGATGGTGCTGGCGCCTGATGGACTTTGGTTGGACCCTTTTGCCCATCTTGAATATTGACATTTCTTGGTTAAGAATATAGAAATCTAGAGAGAAAGAGATTGAAGAGGTGCTGTCGGAATCTACTTGTTGATTTAGGAGGTTTTGAAGCTTGGTTCGGTGCAACAGTGATGAAGTTAGGTTCAAAGCCATAGCTGGATTTCCAGTGAATTAGTAATGATCAGAGAGAGGGGGTTTTTTCTGTTTAGAATGGAGCGTTTTGTTTAATGCTGTTAATTAATAGCCAAATAGGGCATCACAGGAAGAATTTGAGTTCTATACCTGAGCAAAATTAGTAATTTTAACCTTTATCCGCACTTGTAATATAATTTTTTTATGAAAAATAATAACTCACAATGGTCCATGTATAACCAATTATAAAACTTTTAGTTTTTTTTTTTTTAATTTCACAATTTCGTACAATGCAAATTTCACAATTCCTAATTAATTTGGATATTACAAGCACAAGACCTAGCAAAATATAAGTTTTGTTAAGTGCAGCTCATAAACTTGGTTATTATTTTTTGAAATATCATATATAATTAAAATTTCAAAAATATATTTAGCAATTTTTGAATTTTTTGCAAATTTTTTTAAAAAATTACGATTTATTAAATTGAGTTTGTTTGATTAAAAAAATATCATGGTTCATGAATAAACATAAGGAGACAGCAGAATAATATATGTATGTTTTTCTGTACATATAATCTATTCTTATTAAAAAAAATCAACATTTAGAAGATCATAAACAGTAACTAGCAGTTTATTATATGAGTATATTGGTCAAGAAATGAAAGTTTTTAATTAGTAATTATAGAATTAAGCAAATAATTACATGCAGTGCCATCTCTCAAATAAAAAAAAATTTTTTAATGATTAATTGAGAGAAATAAATAAATTTCATTTCTCTGAAGGACTTCCTATAGAAAGTATTCTTGAACCATGATCACTGGCCATGTATGAGTTTCGATGGAGGTTGAGAGGCAAAATTTTCGAAGTGCGATTACATGGTTAGATTCTAGTTTCTTATAAAAGAGATCACCTTATTCTTTAACATCTCTGAGGTACTGGTTCACGGCATCTCTTATGTCTTGAAAAACATCACATCTCTCAAAGAACCCCGCCAACTTCATCAACTCCCTGTCCGAAATCTCATCACTGAAAAAGGGTTTTATGGGGATCCCGTTTTCAGGTTGCAATGCAAAAGAGTGTGGGTTATTATCGACGATCACAATCTTCCTCAAGTCTCTCCCCATCTCTGACAAGTCCTTCACGAATTTCCCTCGCACTTGTTTGCATGAATCCGTGTAAACACGGTGCGATATGAATCCCTTTGGGTCAAGGGTATCCAGCACTTTCGATGCATACGCTTCCTGCCCTGCCGTGAGCACAACAACTTCGTATTTCTTGCTGATCATCTCCAGGAACTCATCCACCCCAGGTCGTTTTAAAACGTAGAAATTTATTGTCACCCCATCTTTATTTCTCGAAACTGTGAAATCGTACCTTGGTGGAGGCGGGCCAAGGCTTGAATGCACCAGGGTTTCGTCCAAGTGAAGAACAATCGTTCCTTTTTTGTCAGAAACCAATGGAGGAAGCATGTTGCGGTGTTAGACAAGAACTGGAGGCCGGGGCACATTATTGATGAAGTTGGTTTCAAACTTTCAAATTCATGTTGGAGTCCAGGACAAACAACATTGTTGGCTTCGAACTAGGTCTTTTCTTCCTGTCTAAGATTCTCGGAGCCCTTGAGGCGGCATGATGGGGTTACTATTCGGGCTAGGCTCGGATAAAAACTTGGCCAGTTGATGGTGACACTTGACAATGGACTTGCTTATTGATGCAACGATGGCGGCCGAGTTGATCTTCCCTGGAAAGCGCCTTCTTTTATGATAATCGCGCTGGCGCCCTACTTAGTTTTGCTTATGGCATAGCATCTCTTGATTCTGAGTTATTATTGGAAATTCGAGAAAAATAATTTGTTTGAGAAAAAAAAAAACATAAAAAACAAGAGAGATCACGTATGAGTTAATTTTAAAATTTTGCTTGATGATAACAGATAATTATTTTGTGAGTCGAAGCTGGATTACTAATTTAGGATTGATGTAATTAACCTATCTTACAGATAAATAGAGATATATAAAAATAATAATCAATCTATTTCTATAATCAATCTATATTTATATAAAAATAAAAATATAATACTATATGGATATGGATAAAAGTGCATTTTTGCTTATTAAATTTTTTAACTTGTTATTTTAAATATTTTTATGATAAATATTAATAAAAGTTTTTTGGATAAGTAATAAAATTTATCCAATTTATAAAATAAGAATTATAATTATGATAAATAAAAAGAGTTAAAGTTTACACTAAATAATTTTATTTTCATAATTTTAATTTTACATTAATGTTAAAGGTAATTAATTTTATATTAATCTTATATACTTTTCACATGACATACAACCATACATTAAAAAAGTTTAAAATTAAACTTATATATTATACAAATAATTGAAATTAAAAATGTATAGTTAAATCTAATTTAGTCATAATCAATGATTTATTGGTTTCATATGAATTTTCTATTAATGTCACAAAGGGTCTTTGCCTGCCACTTATTGAGAGAAAAAAAAAAAGTCTCTTTAACAAAGCATGCGCATTGAACAAACGGAGAGTTGTTGGTAGGTCTCTGATTCCATCTATTACCACTTCAAACACTTGGTTGGATTCAATGGAAAAAAATTTCTTCAATTGTTGATAATGCATATAAATGTTTAGCTTTATTCTTCTGATAATTTGCTGTTAGAGTTCCATATGCTTCAATTTGAAATTCATGCCAAACAAATTGAAGTTGATTTTGGAGGAAACACAATAAAAAAAATATTGATTCTGATATCATTTTAAACATTTAACAAACTAATCGATAATAAGTAGATGAATTCAATTTAAATATAAAATTATAAAAAATTAAATATTTATTTAATATAAGATAATATCAATAAGTTCATTTTCAAAACAATTAGTATGGATACCTGGCTTATAGCACATGGAGTTGAGCATGAGGCGACAAAAAGTCTGCCTAAATCACCGATTATTGAATTATTTTATTAACAAATTTCAAAATAGAGCCGCAATTGCTTCCAGATTGCGACACTCTTGTTTTCAGATCACTACTCTATTTGGCAGGAAATGATGCTACATTTCAATTATTAACCTTGGCAATGGCAATGCCCACTATGGAGCAAAGGATTGTGTCATATATATATATATATATATATATGTTTGTTTGTATGTATGTAGAAAACTAGAAATTATCTACAAGATCATCCTACTAAGCTAACTTCCTTGGCATTTTTACAACAAAGTTGATTCTCTTTTTGTACTTTATATTCCATAGTTAAGAAATTAATATTCCATGTACAGAATAAAAATGTACAACTCAGCTTTGGTTATGACAAAAAATACACCAACTTGATCGATTTGAACATCTGTTTTCCTTATTATTGAACAATTGATCGATTTGGGTGCATCATTAGCTGCTTAGCTCTATAGTTTAACAGATTCCGAATATGATTCTAAGGAGCTTCTTTGTTTGATTCACTTGCTGAGATGGATTCATTGTAAATAGCAAAGATGACAAAAAATGACAACTGATTTCCCAAAATTTGATGCATTATATTTGTAATTTTGTATGCATCATGGTTTTTTTTTTTTTTTTTCTTTTTTTACCTTATTTCAGCAAATCAAGATGGACAATTGAACATCGATTTTGATGATCCAACTATATGGTTAAAATTTTCCTTGTGTCATGGTATCCATTAGTAAAATGCGTCTCTAACTACACTCTACTGATAAGCATCAATTAATTACCTTTATATGGAAAGAATTACAGAATTTTTCTTATGAAGCTAGATAATATTAATATAGATTCATAAGAAGGAAAATATGTGATAAAATTGGTAAGTCCATCTCGAATTGCGTAATCTTGTAGCCATAGTTAGAATCAAAACCAAAAAGAGAAACCCTTTTGAAATTAGAATGAAATAGTAAAATTTCGTAATTAATGTCACAATTTAGAATTAATCACCTAAATTATCTTTGGCAACCATAAATCGTAAATATGGATATTATTTAGATAATCATCATGATCTTATGCACGGACAGTAGAATTTATAAGTAGATTCATGTGCTTGTAACGTATTCAATTGATAACAATATCTTATCTTAATCAACTTAATCTAACAGAATAAAGGATGGAGGATTGGGATTAACCTTCATTAATATAGAACTATGTTTTTGGCTACAATGTTGTGTGCCCATATTAATTGGGGCTTAACTAAAATTACAGGACCTATTCAAGACATTCATGTCTTCCTGTATAACCGGGGGGCAGTCGAAGCTGCCTTCAATGCCTTTTCACTGTTCACAAGCCCCAATTAAGTCACATTTTTCAACGATATCTCCAAAGAATGGGATAAATATAAAACTATATATGGTAAGGAAAAAACAAAAGCAGCAGAAAAGGAAGAGGCAAGATAAAAGAGGTGGCATGGTCAATCTCTCCTTTTTTTTTGGTAACATCTAGGCTACCCCTTGTACACACTTCTTCCTGGTTGTTGAGGTACAAAAGCCAGCAGATCAAGCAATCTTTCTGTCTTTTGTCTCCCTCCTCTATTTCGCTCTCTCCTTGTTTTGCTAATTTTCCTGTCCTATAGAAGTTAGCAGTCATGGCTGACAAATCCGGAAGTAATGGAAATCATGGAGTGGTCGTGAATGTGAATTGTGAAGCCAATCATAATCCTCCTCCATCGGCCTGCAAAAGCAAAGACTCTGACATCGGTTTATCTGTACCTTTCATGCAAAAGGTTAACTCTATATTTATATTCTTATTTCTTGTCTTGTGAACTCCAAATCAATATCTTTTCTTCTGTTTGATCCTGATCAATCGCCATGCTTCAATTATGTTCCAGCAATCTTCATCCCATTATAATTCTAATTCCAAGTTGTTACTAATATGTTATGTTTCAAAAGGGTGAATGCTGATTTGTGTTTTCCAATTTGCAGCTGATGGCTGAGGTGTTGGGCACATATTTCCTGATATTTGCAGGTTGTGCATCAGTGGTGGTGAATGAAAACAATGAGAAAGTGGTTTCACTTCCAGGGATTTCCATGGTGTGGGGACTGGCTGTGATGGTCTTGGTTTACTCTGTGGGTCACATCTCTGGTGCCCATTTCAATCCTGCAGTCACCATTGCTTTTGCTAGCTGCAAAAGATTTCCTCTGAAACAGGTAAGTAGCAGCAACATGGTTAACACCTTATAAGAAAAGGAAAAATGAAACAATTCCTTCTCATTCTATAAATTGGTCAACAACAAAAACCAACTTTAAGCCAAATTTGGGATTTAAGAATGAGTTTTCTTGTGGAAAAATTAGAAAAAAACTTGTGCTCAAAGGGTTAACCTTATTCTTTATTTAGGTGCCAGCATATATATCAGCTCAAATTCTTGGATCAACCATGGCAGCTGGTACCCTTCGCCTGTTGTTTAGCGGACCCCACGACGTCTTTGCTGGAACGTCGCCACAAGGGTCTAATTTGCAGGCTTTCGTGGTCGAATTCATCATCACCTTTTACCTCATGTTCATTATATCTGGTGTTGCCACTGATAACAGAGCTGTAAGCTTTTCCTTTTCTTTCAATTACATTTTTTGACAAAAAAAAATGGAGGAATAATATGGTAAGCCAATAGGTTTGGTGAATTCAGTAGCCAACCTCATTTGCCTTTCATATGCACCAATATTTGTTATGCAATTGATCAATTTGCCTAATATATTCTAAAGCATTTGAATTATACTCCATTAATGACAGTGACTCATTCTTTCAAATCCTATCTGTATCGAAAACGATATAAAAAATTTTGAAATAACAAGCAAAAATGTCCTGATTTGTTTTGATCCATTTTTTTTACATGTAGATTGGAGAACTTGCAGGACTCGCTGTTGGCGCTACCGTGCTGCTTAATGTGTTGTTTGCGGGGTATTAATTTTTTCCTTATCCAATTCGGCAGATTTAGAGCTAAAATTTCAATAATTGTAATTTTTTTTATCTCTAAAATATAATATCTTTTGTTAAATATATATATATATATATATATATTTGAAGTCGCCAATATTTCGGCAACATGGGTACAAATCTTAAGAACAAACCTGAGGTCAAACTAAGCTAGCTTTGGCCTTGCTGTCGTTTTTTCTGACATAGTTACAATAATAAAAAGATAAGCTGATAATTTAAGATTGTATTCTGACAGGAAGATAACAGGAGCATCGATGAACCCAGCGAGGAGCTTGGGACCTGCAATTGTGTCCAATCATTACAAAGGGATATGGATATATCTTACTTCACCAATTCTTGGGGCAGTGTCTGGTGCTTGGATTTATAACATGGTGAGGTACACAGACAAGCCGTTGCGGGAGATCACAAAGAGTGCTTCTTTCCTCAAGAGTTCACGTAATTGTGGTTAAACTTGCTAAAGAGTAATGTAAATCAGGACTATGATCATTAACCTTAAGACAGAAAATCAAAGATGGCAATTTTAATGGGCATGTGTTTGGCTCACTTCTGCAGTATTGTTGTCACTGATCCTTTGTTTTCACTTTTCCCTTCTATTCCAAGTTCTGAAAGCAGATGATTAAATCAAATTCCTAGTACCATGAATGCTTGAATTGGTTACCGAAATTCTTCTTAAAGGCTTTGATTGCAGGCCACTTTAAAACAAATTATTTTTATCTTCTTGTCCAAACTGGCAAGCCATCATACTTGTCTTTTGATTAGATCATCGAAATTATGTGAACAAGAAAAGTGAATGGGCAAAATAAATTCATTTATCATGTGAAGAAAGAAACCTTGAAACCTTTCATCCTGAGGAAGAAAAAATGGAAACGCAAAACTTGGAAATGAATAAGATTGATAAAAAGCATGTTATCCTCTGAAGACTTGGTTGAGATCACATGCTTCATGTTTCTTATGGATTGATAGAATGCGCTGCCTTGGAAAGCTTGTTCAGGTTGGGGGAGTCTTCCTGTTAAACAAGCACATGATTCCTGCTTGGCATGTGGCTTTTGCAATTTTGTTCATAATGATTAAGCAGAAAGATCTTGCTACCACATGTAAATTGAAACACATTTCCCTTCCAACATGGAAAATCTTTCGACAACAACAGTTTACCAACAACCATTAAAAGTTCATTATGGTTAATTAGGCTGCCCCAGAATATACTTGGTTGTGTTAGAGAATAGAGCCAAGGCAATAATCTTCATTTGCGTTATTTCCATCATCTATGCAACCACTAATCAGCCAAATATAAGTTACTCATCAACTATATAACTAGTGGCTGTAGATACATTTACATCAGGTTTGAAAAAATAAAAAAAAAATGGTGGCAAAATAAAGTGACGTTGCCCTATCAAATTTACCCGACTTTGTAAGCAAACACTAGGTAAATCTTTAATTGCATTATTATTCTTTTTTTTTTTTTTGGGTATAAATGAGATCATAATTTGAGGATAGGAAAAGAATTACAGATGCTAAAATTTGAACCCCAAACCTATTGAATATCACCTCTTAAGAGTGGATACATGAACAATTGAACTAAGATTCCAGTTCTTAATTGCATTATTATCATCAATTCTGCAGTGCTTCAAATCTGTGCTGGCCAGCTATTCTATGCATACCTGCTGTTAGCAGAACCATGTCTTGTCCTTGTTCTTGGAATGAGTATAGGTCTACAACAAACTAAAGTAAAGAGTAACTGCATTATAAATGATGTAATGCTGACCCATATAAATATAGTTCTCTGCCAATACCATATAATTCTTTTGATAAAAGGAAGTTCCGACTTAAGGATGAGGGATGCATCATATAGTTCAGGAATACCAGCACCTGGCCTGTACTCTGCTCGTTGTTCAAGTACTACCCTTAAGCAAGCAGTAGGCACAATTCCTTCGTTCAAACCTCTAATCTTCAGATTCAGAGTCTGCGCTTCTGAAACATAGCCAGTGATTAGAGGAGCAACCTTGAAGAATGTCAGCAGAAGGCGGATAGGCTCACTTTTGAATTTCAACATGCATGTATGGCTTGAAGTGGCAAGTGCTTCGCCATTAAAAGACAGGAAATCTACCCTGACCTTCAAATAAAAAAAAGTTGCACTAGCATTCATCAAATAAGAATTTGGTTACTAAAAGTTAAGAGTCAGATGACAGATAAAGGTAAATGAAAATCACTACAGTTAGGAAGAAACACCTTTAACAAAAAAGGCCGTCTTTCCTTGTTACCAAACTTTCATAGCCCTGTTAATGAGTTAGGTTCCAGCAAACATACCATCAGCCTTGATCACCATATTTTGTTATTTAGTACATAAGGGATAGAAATGTTCAGGATAACAGAATATATCAAAATTTAACTGAGTTTTACACTCAAAATTTTTGTGTTTGAGAGCAGAAGCAAGTGGTCTAAGACAATAAATTCATGCTGCTTATATGCAAATGACCAGTTACCAGAATATTATCCAACTTATACGGTAGGACTTCTCATGGTAACAAGCTGCTGCTAACCTATAGAACATGCTAATATAAGAAGTATAAACTGAACAATCCAATTTTCCCTAATACACTGGCTATAAATTTTCCTCGGCTCAAGAGGTTAATAACATATGGAAATAATAACCCATTCCCTCGATGATTAAGGTTGATGGACACTCCAAACTTCAACAACAAGATAATTTACTAACTTCCTAGGTCAAATCGCTTCATCCAATAAGTTACAAAATAAGGTAAAGAATGTCAACATAAAACTTAACCAACCAAAAACTGTAAACAGAAGCATAAACCCCAAATTGTCTTCTAGATAAGAAATGAAAAACACAACAGAAGTAAAATAACTTGAAAATAATGGCAATTTCTGCATTCCAGAAATCAACTAAATACCTGGAACATCCCAAGATTTCTGTTGTAATCTGACTCTGGCAATGTCAAAGAAACAGTAACCTGCAATTTGTGATCAGGCGGTATGACTCTGGAACGCGTGTTCTTCCCAACATCTATCTTCTCCATACCTTTGACACCACAACCAACACCAGCACAAGATACAATCGGAACAAATGCAACCGGACTACTCTTAGTATAATCAAAGTTCAAGGTTCCCTTTATCTCCAATGGTTCCTCCACCAAATACCTCATCAAAACCCCACTAATCACAAGTGAAGTAAACAATAACCCACATAAAACACAGCCTACATATGTAGCCCACAACGCTCCCCAACCCAATCTAAAGATGAGGTTCCATATAGATTTATGATACTTTGTAATGATGAGGTTCCAACTAAACACTGATAGCGGTAATGTAATGAAGCTTATTAGCAAATTTAACTGAAGCCTGATTACCGCTATCACTAAACCAACTATAAACACTAGCAAACTCGAGGAAGAATATAGTGACTCATTGAGTTCGGCGCCCGCGTCAGCCGAGTTACGGGCTCGGTGAATCAATTCATCATTTCTCGCAGTGGTCACAGTGGATTCGACGTCGATTTCCTCTATGACGCGGGTCGAGTTGAATCCACCCCGAGTTGACTCAGTTATCTCGAAAGTGTCGTCATTTGCCTCCAAATCGCGGAAAATTTTGTACCTTGACTCTCTATAACTGGTTACTGAGTGGTCTTTTAAGGTGGAAGCTTCTGGAAGGGAATCTCCGGGTTCCTCGGAGGAGATTCCTCGGCGTCGAAGAGTAGGGGTTAAGTCAGACGTGGAAGGATCTGATTGGTCGAAGGTAAGGCAATCGTAAAACGGGAAGTCGTCGAGTGCGACGAAGAACCGATCCCCTTCGTCGGTGGTTTGTGATTCCATTGAAAAATTGGCAACGATAAATATCAAAATTTGCCTTTTGTTAGCCTCTCAAATATATGAGAGATTGTCCAGCCCAGATTATACCCAAAACGGAAACTCCAAACAATGATAAAATAATCCTTTAGGATTGTAAAAAGGTATGATTTTGTAGCTATTGCAAAGATTCATCACCTATGGACAATTGAAAATGCAAACTCAGTAATAACAATCCAATGTCAGCTTAAAGCCTTAAACCCACTAGGAACGTACAAAACTGTGTTCGGATAGATCACGATTCAGAGCCAGTTCAAAATGTTAAACATGTCATGCATATGAATATAATATATATATATATATATATATATAAAAATAAAGCTAATATAATTAAAAATTTTAATAGTAATTATATATTAATTTCATAAAATTAAAAAAATTTAAATTTTTATATAAATATATATTATGATACTTAATTTTTATATAAAATATAATATTAATATATAAATTTTAATATTTTATAAAATAATATAAAATATAATGATATGATATAATTATAATATAAAAAAATTTAAAATAATATAATTTAAAATTTTAATCGATAATTATATATAAATTTATTAAAATTAAAAATATATATTTAAAATTTTTATATAAATATAAATTATGATATTAATTTTTATATAAAATATTATATGAATATATAAATTTTAATATTTTATAAAATAAAACAAGACATCATTATAAAAAAAAAAAAAAGATATGAATGGGCCTTGGCCTTGATCTTACATGGATGAGCCGCCCGGAGAGTCTTTAAGCTATTTAATCTGATTCTTCTCCTCAGTTTTTGGTGTAGTATAAAAAAGAGGCCTTTTGTTTTCAGATTTTTCATTTTTTTTTTGGGTAAAACATTAAGGCAGGGCTATGAAAGTAAATTACTAATAATTTACTCTGAATGTTCTCTTTAACCTGAATTAGAATGTTTCAGATTGAATGGGTCCAAGTTGATGGGCTAGTAGATGCCTACTTCTCATTGCAATTTGCAACCAGTAATTTACTTTGATTTCATTGTTTTGGAAGAAAAAAAAAAACTTCCAATTTTTTATTATAAAAACAAAATAAAACTAATACAGTAGAAAATCATGAGAAAAAAAAACCCATTTTCCATGCAAATTGAAAAAGGCAATAAAATCTAAATTAAAAAAAATTATATTCTACATTCATCTCACAAATAGATTTTATTAAAATATTAACATGAAAATTATTTTATCTTAATATATATCATAAACTAAATTTTCTTTTTTTTTGGTAAAAAAAATTTAAAGATAAATAAATTATTTAATCTCTTAGATTAAAATAAAATATATTATATCTGATAATTTAAAATAAATAATTATAAATTATATATTTAAAATGATTTTAACAAATTATTATTAATAAAATTTAAATTTAAAATTTTTTTATCGAATTAAATTAACTTTAATTAATTAAACCAACTACTCACAAATTTTCAAACAACACAAATATCTTGTTTTTAATCCAATATTTTCAAATTTTTTTATTTAATCAAATATTGTGAATAATTGAAGATTTTTTCTGCCAACCAGAAAATCAAAAATACAACTTTGGTTGTCGAAGATAGTTTAAAGAAGGGGATTATGGCAATGAATATTTTTTCTTTTAGTAGTGTGTAGCAAACGAGTCAAAAAAGCATAGCATTTATTATCTGATAAAACAGGATCATGGTCCTGGTGGACATGGTAGAGAACCTTGGGGGTTAAAAAATGAAAAAAAAAATAATAATAATAAGGTTGGAGAAACAAAAAGATCTAAGGAAGACCAGTCAACTCAGAATCCTTTTTTGTTCAGACACATCACAGAAATAACGCGTTTTTGGCGATTATTGTAGTCAACATCCTCCTCCTCATCCCTTTGAACCAGAACAAGAACATCAACAACAGTAACAAAACTCACCAACTCTCACAAACTCAATAACTCACGAAAAAGGGACAACAAGATGAAACAGAAACTTAGAACAAATTAAAAAGCTTTAATTTTTAGAGTCCTGTGAAGAAAAAAAAATTTTTTTTTTTGTTTTTTTCTATGGAAAACCCAAGAACAAGAAGTGGTGGCTTCTTGAGTTCGTCTTCTAGCCTAGATGCTTTGACTACTACATTAAGTAGCTCAATTCAAGCTCTGGGTCGTGGGTTTGATGTCACTTCAGATATAAGGCTGTTGTATTGCAAAGGGGCACCTGGGTCAAAGTTGGTTCAGCTTGATGAAGATCATACCAACGATCTTGTTTTGTCTGGTGGTGTTATTGTGCCCAATGTTTCTGTTGATATTGGGTGGTCAATGGGCAGAGGTGGCATCGAGAGAAAATCGGTTTGTAGCTTTCATGAGGTAGGCTGCGGCTGCTGTTCCCTTTTGATCGGCTTTTGATTTGTTGGTTTTTCTGATCTCATCTGTTTGTTTTTTGTGGTGTTCATATCATTTCTCCATTTTTGATTCATTATCTGTGTGGTTTTAGTTTCCCAGTTTGGCTGCTTTATTGGCTTTCTGTCTTGGTTGGATGGACATAGGGGTAATTGGGTATTTGATTCAAAGCTTAAACTTCGATATTCTCTGGGCATGCTGGGATTTCCATTTTATTTTTTACTTGCAAAAGTGCAATTATTAGACATATTTCCTAACTTGGGCCCTAGGTAGTCTGGATAGTTGCAAGGGAACTTTTGTTGTTCCTTCAAGTATGCACAATATGAACTCGATACAGTTAAAACCACTCAAGCAAGCATATCCCACGGTGTCTGTGTGTCTTTTCTATTGTCTATTGGACATTCATGGCATACTGTGATTATTGATTGCTAAAATTTTCTTGGGCCTCCTCTAATTCATTAGAGTAAAGAAGTTGACCTTGACTCTTCATGCATGCTGAAATTTACATTCTGGATATTTGGGCAGAATCCATTTAAATATAATTTTCTTATCTGTGGCACTGTCAAGTATGGAATAGAATGTGACAATGTTAAGTCAGTATAAATGTTGTTATACACACCATTTAGTTTTTCTGGATTAAGTAAGGCTTGCTTTCAACAACTGGTGTGATAATATGTTCGTTTCATATATTGTATATATGTTATGGGTGCATTCTATGAATAGCATGTACAGTGCTTGCACAATTTTATTTCATATAGCAGTTTGAGATGTAATTGTCATAAGTAAATCACAAGTGATGTTTTACCAGGGTACTGCCTAATCATTTCCTCATATCTGATTTGGGCTTGACTCACTTTGTTGATGATGTGCGATGGTTAAAGCCATTAAGCACTACCCATACTGTTTGGTTAAAGCATTGCCTCATTTCTTTTTGGCAATGAATTGCACATGTAGGTTGAAAGTCTTATATAGGAATTTTGTGTCTATATTGATGTATTGGTGTAAATTTCCTTGCTGAAGGTAAAGAAAGATTCTACTTCTATTTTTATCAATTTAGTTTAAAGTGACAAAATCACCTAATTAAGAGTAATGATTCTACTTGTAGTGGCATTTATTTGGTACGGAGTGAGAAACCCACCCTTAATGGACATCTTTGATGTTTGAATTCCAGATGTCAGGATACTTTAATGAGAAATCTGGTATATCAGGGCGTGTTCCACTTGGAAGCTTCAATGCCATGTTCAATTTCACTGGTTCTTGGCGAGCTGATGCAGCAGCTACAAAATCCCTTGCCTTGGTTGGATATTTAGTTCCCCTATGTACGGTCAAATTAGCAAACTTGAATTTAGCTCTGCATGAGGAAGTCAGACGTGCTGTTCCTTACTCTTGGGATCCCGCATCCTTGGCAAGGTAAATGGCATGGGAGTATGTTTAAAGAGTGAACATTTGTTACTTCAGCTGTACATTTCTGCTGTACTTTTTATTTGATATCTCATTTCTGTAAAGAAACCTTTTATTTGCTACTTCCATGCTATGAGGTCAAACTAATTTAATCCCAGCTCCAAATCCTTTATCTGTCAGTGATGTATCATATGTATTATTAATCTTCTCCCTCTCCTCTTATGACAAGGTACCATAGGAACCATATATAATTCTGCATTGCATCAGGTTGTTAGTGTTGACATTGATATGTTTTTCTTTACTTGTTTCAGTTTTATTGAAAATTATGGTACACACATTGTTACCTCTGCTACAATTGGTGGGAGAGATGTTGTTTACATCAGACAACACCAGTCATCTCCTTTGTCAGTAACAGACATTGAGAACTACGTGAAAGACATTGGGGATCAAAGGTTCCTGGACTCCAAAGGCCAGTCAAGTGCTGCACCATTAAAATACAAGGACAAGGTTAGCATTATGGTGTTGTTCACTTGATAAATTCAATGTCTAAATATATGCAAAACATAGTATTTTTATGACTTCCTGTTTATTACTTTGCTGTCTTGCTGTGAATGCTTAATTTTGGGGGGAAACATGTTTCTTTTTATGTTTGCCTCAAATGTGAGGAAATCTGTTGCTAAAAGAGTTCATGCTGTAGGATGTTACAGTCATTTTTAGGAGGAGAGGAGGTGATGACCTTGAGCAGAGTCATGCCAGGTGGGCAGACACCGTACAATCTGCACCAGATGTTATCAACATGACATTTACCCCCATTGTTTCTCTTCTTGAAGGAGTGCCTGGTATAAAACATTTGGCCCGTGCAATTGAACTATACTTGGAGTGTAAGTTCTCGTTCAACAGTTTCTAATGAACTTATCTGCTTGACGTGCAATTCGATTATCTTACATATATGTTAAAGTTGTTTTCTTTCTTCCTCTTCCTTTTACCAGACAAGCCACCAATTGAGGATTTACAATATTTCCTGGACTTTCAAATTGCTCGAGTTTGGGCTCCAGAACAGAGCAACATTCATAGGAAGGAACCTGTGTGTTCGTCCCTTCAGTTTAGCTTAATGGGTCCCAAGCTTTATGTTAGCCCGGAGCAGGTATTCTCTTTAAACCTAAAATTTACACTATTGGATGTTATGAGAAAAAGTGTACATGGGTTATAAAGAATGCTTCTTTTTCAAGTGCATGATTAAATTGCATCTCCCACCTTAAAGTCCAATATTTATTACCACTTAAAGAAAGGAAAACACTATTAATAAATTGAAAGCAAACATGATGCCTAGGGGACACATCTCTGTCACTTGATTTATTGCAAATGTTTCTTTCATCTTTTGGCAATGCTTGACCTTTGTGAGGCTCTAATTATAAGTTATGTCACTAAAAGTAAAAGTCGAGCCTTGAGAAGGAAATTGTTGAACAATATAGAAAAATGCTTGTGTGTGATATAGAGAGTTTTCAAAGCTTTTAGTAGCATTGGTGGGATATTGCAGTTATACTACCTCCATCATGACATTTTCCCTCTTGGCAAGTGGGAAAAAGATAGTAAACAAATGAGGAGCATTTCTTGGAGCCATACTAAATAACTTCTTAGTGCCTTAAATAGTTTTTTCTACAGCTAAATTAGCATGCCATGATGTTGCAGGTAACAGTTGGCCGTAAACCAGTCACTGGGCTTAGGCTTAGCTTAGAAGGCAACAAGCAGAACAGACTTGCAATTCATTTGCAGCATTTAGTGTCTCTTCCAAAAATCCTCCAACCCCATTGGGATGCACACATGGCCATAGGTGCACCCAAGTGGCAAGGTCCTGAGGAGCAAGACAGCCGTTGGTTTGAGCCCATCAAGTGGAAAAACTTCTCCCATGTAAGCACTGCACCAATAGAACACACTGACACTTGCATTGGAGACCTCTCTGGTGTTCACATTGTCACAGGGGCTCAGCTTGGTGTATGGGACTTCGGTTCCAAAAATGTATTACACCTGAAACTGCTCTTCTCTAAAGTACCAGGGTGCACGATAAGGCGATCTGTATGGGATCATAGTCCCTCCAGCCTTTCTAGTGGTCAGAGGGCCGATGGTTCTTCATCATCAGTTTCAAATGAGAGATCTTCTGAGGATAAGAAGGAAGATAGTTCAAGCCATGTTGGGAAGCTAGCAAAAATTGTGGACTCGACTGAAATGTCAAAAGGACCACAGGATAGTCCCGGTCATTGGTTGGTTACAGGGGCTAAGCTCGGGGTTGACAAGGGGAAGATTGTATTGCGCATTAAGAACTCATTACTGAATTACTGATCCATTACTTTCATTTGGTAGGATTACCCTTTGTCCACTTGTAATCATAGTCATGCATTCTTTGCACAGGCGATCCTCCTTCATTCGTTTTTCTGTACATTGTGCTCTTTTGTTTTGTTTATTTGCCCTTACAGTTGATAGACAGATTATTACGTATTTGACTACTGATTTGTCAATTCAGTTTCAGTATTTGATTATCAGAAAACTAGGCCATGTTACCCAATAAACAAAACATTGTTATATGGAGTGATTGTTCTTGTTCTCCTTTGGAGATTGCACATCATTGTTGAATGGTCTTGTTCATTTTTTTAGTATTTCCATTTATTACTCAACTTTCTTCTAAATAAATTGCCTTATTATATTAATGAGTAGAAGCACATGCACATGCACATGCACATGCACATGCCCTTATACATGTCATTAACACACGCAATGATGTAAAGGTTGAGAATTGTATATAATGTTAATCCTCACCTCAGAACTAGTTCTAATGAAACACCAACAAAGATGTGATAACTGATTTTAAATTCCTTGTCCCCCCGTTTTTCTTGACAAAACTGAAGTATCAACTTGGCATATAGGTATTTAGTTTATATCTAAAAGCCTGACCCTATAAATATTAGCCAGAATTGACACTCAGGCCTGTCATCATGGAACAGGACTCTAAACCTTGCTGATCGTAGAAAAGGCCAATAGACATTGATCCATGAGTGTCACGACACGAGGTTTCTTGCAACACTTGATGCACCAAATTGACTGTGTCTATCTATGCTATATCCTATTCTTCAATATTGTGTTTTAAGTCGGACTTTGTTACCTTTCTGTTTCAGTTTTCCTTGACAACAACACACAAATGCTCTCTTTTGCGAATCATCGTCGCACCCACATTCGAATACAATGTTAATTAAAGTTTCATCTGCAGAGACGTTTGCTTATCTAAAAGATTGTGTGATATTCATAATCTATTGACAGCTTTGTCAGACGTTTAACTTGGATTTATAAATAACTGGTAAGACCCCACATCCATGTGTCCGGAAGAAGTCTGCTCAGTTAAATAAAGACAACAGGTTCCAGCGCTGTGACTCATTTGGAATAAGCACAAATTCCTTCTGCAGTTCTTCTTGTTCCATTGCTTCTGTTAAATATCTTGATTTCTATGTCAATCCAACTCTTCTATAAAATGATATGCTGGTATAAAAACTCTGATCATCGGTTCATATAACCACCTTTTAAGGGATGATATCTAGCATATTTGAGATTCAAATCTCAAACCCGCAAACCTTTTATCTATCTGCACGCTGTAGACTCCTTTGTTAAAAAAATATGTAGTATAAAATTTTCATGTCACTACGTTATTTGATTACATGCTTAATTCCTAGCTAGATCAATAATTGCAAGTGGGAATATCTCATTAGTGAAGTCGGCAATATTCAGCTAGAGCTATAGTCACTTTCAAACAAAGCAGAGAGCGTGTTGGTCCATTAACTAGTCTTCCCGCACAATCAATAGTACTGTCTCTGAAGCATTATATATACAGAGCTATCTCATTGCTTCTAATTGTCCTACCATTATTAATCTTTTGCACCAGGCATAAGACCTAGCTGCAGGCTAAGTAGCCATGGTATTTTCATCTTTTCCTCGTTTCATTTTGCTCGCTCTTTTTGTTTAACTTTTAGATATTTCCTTTAAAACAAATAACAATATTTTTCTGGTTTTGTTGCGGGAGAAACTTGATTTTGTTGAAGGAAAGGTGGACTGGAAGGGAAAAACAGCTGTGAAGTATACGCATTGAGGAATGAGAGCTGCTTTCTTCATTCTAGGTAAATGAACACTGCTTAATATATATAATTAGTACTGCGAAAAGGAAAAAAATTTATAAAAGAAAATTTTGGTTATAACTTATAAACTCATGTAAAATGATTTCTTGTTTTCTGCAGTGAGGTTTGCATTTGAGAACATGGCAAATATTCATCTGGCTGTGAACCTGGTGACTTAATTCAATGGAATTTTGCACTTCGAAGTTGCTGATGCAGCTAATGTTCTAACCAACTTCATGGGGACTGGTTATATCTTTCCATTCTGTTTGGCATCCTCGCAGACAGTTATATTGGCAGATTTAAAATTGTTCTCGTTTAAGGATCCATCGAGTTTTTGGTATGCTAGATATTATCATCATTTTGTATAATGTTATCCATTTTTCCACTGATATGGCCCAAGAGAGATGACTTGGAAGTTGAGAATCGCTCTCACTCTTTCGGGAAGGCTAGAAATTTCATAGCCAAAGCTGACAAACTTGTTTCTAATCAGTAATTCATTTGCTTTTGTTTATGATTCTGTGAATGATCATTACATGGAGGGACTGGCATTGCTTTCAGTGCAAGCTCACTACCCAAGCCTCAAGCCACCTATTTGTAACGTCTTTGACCCAACTTCTCGCTGTGAGAAAATAAAAAGTGGTGTTGCTGCATTCCTCTACATTGCTCTATACTTGGTTGCTGCCGGAACAGGAGGGATTAAAGCTTCTGTGCCATCCCATGGTGCTGATCAGTTCGATGAGAAAGACGACCCAGAGGCTAAGCACATGTCTAGTTTCTTCAACTTTTTTTATTAGCCGTGTGCCTTGGTGGTGCAGTTAGTTTAACGCTCATTGTCCGGCTTGATGATTACAAAGGATGGGATTTGGGACTCGGGGTCTCTGCCATCGCCATGTTTTTGGGTGTCATCGTTGCCGTAGCAGGATGGCCATTGTATAGGATACATGTTGTTCAAGGAACTAGTGTCATCGTGGAAATCACTCAGGTTTATAGAAAAGTCCATCAATTCTATATGAAAAGTCAACTTTCTCATTTTTTTTGTCTTTTTCAAAAATTACTTAATTCGTAACTTGTGTCTCTATGTGGATAAGTGTTCACTCACTTCCTTTTGGTTTGCTTGAAGCTTTATATTGCAGCCATCCGAAACAGAAATCTTCAACTCCCTGGGAACCCTCTGGAGCTCTATGAGATTGACAACGACAAAGAAGCTACTTTGGAAGATGATTTCCTGCCTCACAGAGACGTTTACAGGTTTCGTCCAAGTTCCGCTTTTTTATTTGGTTCTTTCTGATGAAAGAAGTTTCTGTTGCTATTGAATCATAATCAATCAAAGAGTCTTATTCATCCTGTTTATGATTGTATTCAGGTTCCTGGACAAAGCAGCCATTCAAACAGCATCACCAGCGCAGACTCCAAATCTACGGAAACTCTGCAGGGTAAGCCAAGTAGAAAATGCAAAAATCATTCCTGGAATGATCCCAATTTTTGCTTGTACCATAATCATGACCCCTTTGCCTAGCTCAGCTCCAAATCTTTTCTGTCCAACAAGGCCTTACCATGGATACAACGATCGTTGGCTCTTTCCACATACCAGCTGCCTCTCTACCAATAATTCCTATAGATTTCTTGATCGTCATAATTCCCTTTTATGACCAACTTGTTGTTCCCCTTCTCCGGAAGTTCACAGGGCATTCCGCAGGGATCACTCTCCTTCAACGTGTAGGAGTTGGCCTCATTCTCTCTTCCATATCCATGGCTGTGTGTCACGGACTAAGCTTTCTCTCAACAAGCACTAGCCCGTGTGGCACTTGAATGGACGCTTCCACCCAAGTCAACCTTCAATAGATCGAGATCTGAACAAATAACCATAAACCATAGTTAGTCTCAAGCATTCACAATAAGGCACAATATATCGAGGTCAATCTCAAGCATACACACAACCAGACACATTCACATCGAGAAATAAAGAAACACATCGAGGCAACAATCGGACATTCAATCGGAGAATTATATTATAAATGGGAATCATACATCGGACCTCCCACCATCACCAGGGCCAGGGGGGCAGCCCTTGGTGGATGGTCTAAGCTCGCATAGCACTCGATGAGACAGTCCAATACTATGCTGCCGGCTCACCTCCTAAAGAGTCTTAGAACTTTTAGAGTTATGCTACAGTAACCGTTACAATGTTTGAAATGAGGACACTTTTCCTAGCACAAGGGATCTACTCGACCATGACCCTATACATGGGTGGCTCATGATAACCTAAATCTCGGTCATAACCCTATACAAAGGTGGCTCATGACACTGTGGCTGCAGTAATGAAGTGAAACGCCAAGCTGTGGCACGAGACCACAATATGCTAGAAGCTTTGCAACCATTGCCTATTAGTGCATTCTGGCTCTCATTCCAGTACTTCATATTTGGAGTTGCTGACATGTTTACATTTGTAGGTCTTCTTGAATTTTTCTATTCAGAAGCTCCAAAAGGACTTAAAACGGTCTCTACTTGCTTTTTGTGGAGTGCCATGGCACTTGGGTACTATCTCAGTACCATTGTGGTTAAGATAGTCAATAGTGCAACAAAAGATATTACTAACAGTGGAGGCTGGTTAGCAGGCAACAATATCAACAGGAATCATCTGAATCTCTTCTATCTGTTGTTTTCTTTAATGAGTTTGGTCAATTTTATTGTCTATTTGCTTGTTGCTATGCGCTATAAGTACAGGTCCGAGAGCCCTGAGGTTTCTTCTGTCGATGACAAATCTGGAGCCATGACAGAAGGAAACTAGCTAAAGTAACAAATGGAAATTTCTTTTCCTTGATCTGTTTCTACTTTCTTTTGATGTTTATTTCAAATTAAGTTGATGAAAGATGTAGAGGTTTTGAAATGTATCTGTTATGTTCATTAACCAAATATGCCATATTCTGGGAAACAATTTATTTTCATGTGTAAATTTGGTCACATACCTGATATCCAAAGCAAAGGTATTATGATAAATTTAAATTTCATCATTAAATTAGATTATTAACACAATTTGTCAAACAAAAGGTCAAATAAAGGTAAAATTTGTTATCATATGTGATGTTAACAGCCTCTAATCCTAATAGAATCTGCTTTTTTACTATTGCAACTTTTCAATTGTAATCGGAATGTCAAATTCATTTTCTGGAACATATGCTGTGGGCCCTGGCATCAGGTTCCAGGGCCTGTACTCGAGCACAAGGGCATATGCGCTTCCCATGTGCCACTTTGCCCAAGTTGCCACTTGAAAATCCAAAACCCATTTTTCTCCATCTTCAAAAACCCAAATTCAATCTAGACCAGCTTTCCAAGTTCCAACTGCAAGCCACTGCTCGCTCGCTTCAGTTCGACTTGTTTCACCCTCATGGGAACCTCAGAAGCCGTGGTTAAGAAAGATGTGTATTCGGTGTGGGCACTTCCACCGGAAGACGTTACTGCCAGGGTGAAGAAGTTGATGGAAGGTTTAAGATCCGAGTTCGGTGGGCCACAGTTCGAGCCCCACGTCACGGTTGTTGGGGCCATCAGTTTAACAGCTGATGATGCGTTGGCCAAGTTCAGGTCAGCCTGTGATGGGCTTAAAGCTTATAATGCTACCGTCGACCGTGTGGCCACTGGGACTTTCTTTTATCAATGCGTTTTTTTGCTGCTTCACCCCACTTCTGAGGTAATAATTCCCATTTCATTTCACTATTTCTTTGCTCTTCCTTTAATTTATAAAACTTCATTCACAGAATTTTTTTTTCCTTTTTAGAGTAGTTGAAGTAAAGGGTTTTATGCATTTTTCCAGGTGGTGGAAGCAAGTGCACATTGTACCGATCATTTTGGTTACAAGAATTCCACTCGTAAGTAAAGTGTTGCCCTTTGGTTCAACACCTTTGGCAATCTTATGTTTCATGGCATGGATCAGGGTATCATGTAACAGTGGGGTAAATTTTCTAGAACCCCTCTTTAGTCACCCAAAATTTTCAATGACTTAATACTTCATAAAGCTGAAATTCATTAGACTAAACCGTAGCTATATTATGTGATTTGAAGATCATGGTTACCTGGAAAGCTGTCAATTAAAATCATTGGTGCTTTCTTGTAAAATTTTCAAGGGAAGAAAATCTAAATATTACCCTGAGGTTTTGGTATAATTCACCTGCAGAGATGATTAGAATTATGGAATATGGAGTAACCAAGCATAAAGATAACATTTTGAGTTGCTACAAGCGTTCTACTGAGAGGGGAAGAAAAAAAACTAGAAATACAGTGGTCCAGGTGTGTTAAGGATGGTCAAAATGGGCAGAATGGGTGAGTTTAACATTGTTATTAATTGGTGCATCTTTCCACTGAGTTCTTTAATGGTGTGCCTAAATGCTCATACTCAATTTGATTTCTTTGCTTTCAACTTGCAAAACAAAGTCATTTTTTTAACTTGATGTAGCTTGTATATCTGAATCCATTTCCTTGCTTTAGTTTGGCCCAGTGGCTAGATGAGCTATGGTTGGTAATTGCTGTTTGTCTTCAAGAATGGGCGTGAACTATTTTCTAGATGAGAGAAACTATTATCCTCATCTGACAATTGAAATTGAGGTTTCCAAATCAAAACAAAGCTTAATTGATCACCTTTCAATTTAAACTTTAAGGGGAAGAGAAAGTATTTATACTTGTCCTTCTATTATGACATTCATTGTATTGGTCACAAACAGACTGTTGACAAATATGTCTTCTATTTTCTTGTAGCATACATGCCACATTTGAGCCTCCTTTATGCTGACCTGACAGAAGAAGAGAAGAAGAAAGCTCAAGAAAAAGCTAATATACCTTATGAAAGCATTGGCAGCCTGAGCTTCCAGATAAGTCGCCTTGCATTGTATAAAACAGACACTGAGGACAGAACTCTCAAATCCTGGGAGAAGGTTGCTGAATGCAACCTCAATCCCAATTAGCTCTTTCTCTTCTGTTACTAATGCAAATGGCACCTAATATGATTTTACCATATAATCTCCTTTCTTACATCAAATATAGGTTGTAATAAGAGTGACCGTGTCATCTTTCCGACATTAATAATAGTGTACCTCCTCCGGTTCTGAGTATTACTATGAGTTATGATGGTAGGGCACTATATATGTCATCGACAATTTGATGTCTTTAAGGCTGTGTACCTTGAGAACTGCTGCTAGCCATTAACAATCCAGGCAATTTGCCAAGTCCACGGGCTGCTGCTACTTATTTACTGCAAGTGGTGCTGTATTTTGTTTATTGGGGTCAATGAAAGTTTGCTAAAAGTAATAGGTACAAGCCATGTGATTATAATTAAAATTGACATTACCAGATAACAATCAATTGACTTGTGCATACAGGCAAGGCATCAGAGAACATATCAAGAAATTATCTTTCTGATATGGTTTCTGATTAGTTTGAAGAGGATAAAAGCAGAGGACCGGGCATTCCTTATTCATGATCTATATTCAAAAGTCCCCTACTGTTAATGTCCTTATTGACCTGAACTTTCGGAAGGAAAAAATTGACCAAAGTGGAAACTAGTTAAAAATGAACAAACAGTGGATATGAATCTTCACAAATACAAGTTCAAATGTTTTATCCAAGTACGTTGACATTGGAACAGAGCTTTTTATGATAAGCATATGTGAAAAATGGGTAATGGTCATTTGGATTTTCACATCTTGACCTAGGTTGATCCTGGATGAGCTAGCTTCTCCACAAAGTTTTCTTTTTTCCTTTTTTCATAAAAGTTTAGAGTGAGGAAGGTTTCCTCCTTTTAGAGTCAAGATTAGCAAGCTTCAGAAAAGATTTATATTAAAATTTCAAATCGATCACCAAAAAAGATCTTTGGTGACTGCTGGTAATAGATCTCCGAATTTAAATTTTATAAGTAAAGTATTCAAATTTTATTAATTTAATCAATCTTATTTACATTTTGAGCCCAACACGGTTGGAAAATCATTGTACAGAATATAACCCGGAAAGAAAAGAATGATTCCAAAATGTGTCCAAACCGTAAAAGCAACTTGATGGATGAAGAAATAGAAATTCCCGCTACCATTTCAACTACAGGAAGGAAGCAAAGGAAAGAAAAACCCTGGAAACATGTAAACAGATTCAGAATAGGGGCGGCCTAATTTCATGATTGGTCGCTGAAGCTTTCTTGTGGTGCTTATCTTTTTTCTTTTAATCACGTGGTACATAAAGCCAGGTTCAATAGTCAACACAACAGCCTCATTTGTTGTTCTCAAGATAATCATGAATCGCTGTAATGCACAGTAAAGCTTACCCAATTCTCATACTTGGTCAAAACGGCATTCGGATTTCACAATATACCACTCTGGCTTTTCAATTCCCATTACCATGTTTAAAAAAAAAAAAAAGCACCGAAAAGCATCTATCTATTAAGATTCTGTCACAATTCTCAATGTAATAATGCCTATCAGATTTTGTTAAATCGATAAATATTAAATATTTTATTTATAAAATTTAGATTTGATTTTTATCATATTTATAATTTATTTTGATCTTGAATTGAAAAAGCTTTTTCTTATTTTTAATTTTTTAAATTAAAAAATTAAATAATAATAAAATCCCAATTCCGACCTTAATCAATGTGACTTTTTCTTTAAGTCATGATTAAAATTTCAAACATGCAAGGTGATGGACCTTGCTTGAAAGTCAGACAAATTTTGAATTGGTTTGAGCCTTAGAGGAAACGAAAGCTATATAATAACGAACCGTTTAAAGTTCATAAAATATTTTTAGTTTGACCCCATTTTTTAAAATATTTTAAAGAGTATATATATATATATATATTTTTAATATCAACTTTATTTTTGAAGTATTTTTTATAAAAATTAATTTTAATTGATAAAAAAATTATTCCCTTATCAATTGAATTAATCTATTCAAACATTTTATTTTTATGTTCAAAATTTGTATCTCCAAACACCGACAATTCAGCCACATCCAAAACTTGCTTTCAGGCTGTTTCCAATAATAATTTTTTCAAGGGCCGGCCGAAAAGTTTGAGCAAACACTAACTGTCTCGTACAAAATACAGATTATCGCAGAAAGTTTGTAACGCGGTTTTAAAAAAAAAAAAAAAACCCGAATACGACATCGTTTGTCCAAGGATAAGTAAATTTCCTTCCGCGTTAAGTCATTTGGGCCCACACAGCTCAACCGCAATATAACCGTCGGATCATTCATCAATGTCCCGATTGTGAACAACCTTTCCAACAAAAATAAAATTTCAGTAGTAGAAAGTAGTCTTATCTTTTTCGCTCTTATCCGGAGCGCCGTTAACCCCATGTAAGTTGGTAAAATATCTCTTATCCTGCGCCATATCACCGAAATTTCCCTCACGCGTCGACAGCGCGTGATCCACGTAAACTTCGACAACTGCATTTCCAGCTTTCCTTTCCCTCTTAAAACCTCCCCAGAGTCTCTCATTATATCTAAATCTTCTGATAAGATCCTTATTCTGTTTAAATCTTGTTCGATTAAGAATTTAATCAAATTAAGAAAAATCATACTCATTTTGGATATACAAAAGAAAAGGAGTAATCTTTTGTTGATTTTCTTGTTCTTGGTTTAAAGAAGATGGAAAACAAAGCGGCGGTGAGGTTTACGGTAGGGAGGCAATCGTCGATGGCACCGGAGAGAGGAAGAGGCGAACTGGATCGAAAAGAGAAAGAGGAAGGAGAAGAGATTGACGGAGGAGTTAGACTTATGTATTTAGCAAACGAAGGTGACTTAGACGGCATTCGTGATCTCTTGGAGTCGGGTATCGACGTAAATTTCCGGGACATCGATGATCGGACCGCTCTCCATGTTGCTGCCTGTCAAGGACAGACCGACGTCATATCCTTGCTCCTTCAACGTGGCGCCAATGTCGAATCTAAAGATCGCTGGGGAAGCACTGTAAGCAAGAAAAACCGCCACCTTTTTTACCTTTTCTTTTTAAAAAACCTTTTTTTCGTATATTTATATATATATTTTTGGTTAAATAGCCTTTGGCGGATGCTATATATTATAAGAATCATGATGTGATTAAGCTTTTGGAGAAACATGGAGCTAAGGCTTTGGTAAGTTTTTGAATTTTCGATTTGAAATCTTTTTCTTTTTTGCTATTTTTTATTGATGTTGATTGTTTAATTTTGGTTAAAGATGGCTCCAATGCATGTAAAACACGCGCGTGAAGTCCCAGAATATGAAATTGATTCAAAAGAACTTGATTTTACTAACAGCGTCCACATTACTAAGGTAAGCTCTTTTCTAATTATATGCCATTGATTCGTAAGAGTTTAAATCATGGTTATACATATGGTTAGTTTTATTGGGGAATTGAGGAAATCTTGGGGACTAGTTAATATTGGCCACATTGCAGTGATAAGGGGGAAACAATTTTGCATTGGACTTGTTTCTCTAACATAATGCTAATAAAAAATTGTGAACAATACTTGGACTTTTGAAATAGTGGCCTTGTTCGTTGTACTGTAAGCTCTTTTGTTTCTTCTAGTTGTGGACTTGTGGTATGTTTGAGTGGGCAATGGGGAATCGGTACATGACGAATTAAAGAGAACTTTTTTCTTTTGTTTTTTGCATAGAGCTAAGAGTTTCGTTATTTATGCAACGCAGTTGTGATAAGAGACACATAAAGGCCAATTAGGCAAGTCTATGAGCAAAGTGCCTACTGAAAACTTAGGCTGTTTTTCTAACTTCATGTTGCATATACAATTATACATGCAACTGTCAACTCATAATCTTATGAGCCTGTGCTTTTGCATCTTAAATTTTTCACTTAGCTGCTGCTGATCTAAGTCATCTCTATGACTAAATTGCAGGGAACCTTCTGTATAGCATCATGGCGTGGAACACAAGTTGCTGTAAAAAAGCTTGGGGATGAAGTTATTACTGATGAGGATAAAGTGTAAGTTTTCAGAAATTGAAGGTTTTCTTCCACTCTTTTCTTTTTTTTTTTTTTTTTTCTGGAAGGGGGGCATGGGTGAGAGAGGGTAGGAACTGAAGAGGGGGGTTGGCATATTTTTGCTTTATATACTTTTCTCTTTTGTTGTGGTGGGTATTTAGGTCTTGGACCTTTTGTTGGGTATCCAAATCCTAGCGCCTGATGCCTGCCTTTGGCTTAAGAAACCTTGGACTAGGCCTGGGTCCTTTTCTTCCCTTAAAATATGATGTATGAGTTGTTTGGTATTTTTTCAGGAGGGCATTTAGAGATGAGCTTGCATTATTTCAGAAAATTCGACATCCAAATGTAGTCCAATTTCTTGGTGCGGTAACTCAAAGTAGTCCCATGATGATTGTGACAGAATATTTACCAAAGGTTTTAATCCATCATCTTATTTGCTATCATGCATCAATGGACTCTCTTTCTATGAATAATTTACCTCTGTCTGACTTTTGGGCTTGCTGATGTGGATCTCAACTTGTTGTGAACTTGGGTTGTTACGAATTCTTTTTGTTGTGTATGAAATGTTTGTTAATTCATTCATAGGGAATCATAATGCCATATCTTTACTTTGTTTTGTTAACTTTTGTTCATTATAGAGAGTAAAATTAAAGATGAATATAGGATTTTGTAAAATATTGGCCTTAAAGCTATCTCTAAGCTTTTCTTTTTCAAATATAAATTGATCATTAGGAATTGGCATTTGAGATCATGATTCACTCTTTGTTTTCAGGGAGATTTACGAGCATTTTTGAAGATAAAAGGAGCATTGAAACCAATGACAGCTCTGAGATTTGCACTTGATATCGCAAGGTTTATTATTGTATTTTTGCAGTGGACCTGATTATTGTTGCTTGAGTATGCCACATTGACAAATGGTTTTTTTTCCTTGTCATAAATGGACAGTTAGATTTCAACTTTGATTTGAGAGTTACTGCTAATTGTAAATGAGTATATATTCTGTTACATGGTATGCTATCTTTGTGAAGAATATGAACAGGCGAATATTAAAGGTGCAAAATGATGATACATTAGTGTAGGGGAAAAAATGGTGGTGACACATAATACTGTGCTTGCTGGTCTTAGGTGATTGTAGTTGAGACGATGACTACAAAACTTAAGTTTAGAGTTAGGTGAAAGAAATAAAACTGATCCTCAAGGATGATCTTGAATATTAACATATCTTCCACAATTTTGCAGGGGAATGAATTATTTACATGAGAATAAACCAGCACCAATAATTCACCGAGATCTTGAGCCTTCGTAAGTTTTCTTGTTGAGATGGGTTTTTCTTTTCCTAACAAATGTATTTCCAGCAACAAGAATTAGCTTTAGGTCACTATAAAAGACTTGTCTGCCTTAATTTTCTGAAATGGTCAGCACCTTTTATGTGCTTACAATTGAAATAACAGAAACATTTTGCGGGATGATTCGGGACATCTGAAAGTCGCAGATTTTGGAGTTAGCAAGCTGCTTACTGTTAAAGAAGATAAACCTCTAACTTGTCTAGACACATCTTGTGAGTTCTCTTTCTATTTGGTTCTAGTTATCCTCATTATTGCTATTTTACATATTTAAGTAGTCATTTTTCCAAAGCATCTGGATAAGTGGAACTTTATCTTGTATTTGACAAACTCTTTTCTCTGTAAGCTGAAACATTTTAGTTGTTAATTGACACAGGCCGATATGTTGCTCCAGAGGTTTTCAATGATAATGACTATGATACCAAAGTAGATGTGTTTTCATTTGCTCTAATCCTACAGGAGGTAATTTCTTTCAGGCTTATGATCAGTAAATGTATGAAGTTTTGAGTCAACTGCATACCTGATTATCAAGAAGGATATTTCTGAACAAAGGATTTTTGTTTTACACGGTGTTTTGAAGAAAAAGCAGAATTTATGATAGGTATACCCATTTTTACTTGTTCTTAACCATGGTTAAGAACTACCTTCATTGTCCAAGTTGTTGGTGCACTACTTCCGGTGAGTAGTAGTTGAAGTATGTACAGGAAATCTTGGAGGATAGTAAATATTTTTGGCAAATATTTATAAATAACCTGAATATTTCTAAGGTTATTTGAAATAGCAATTATGAGTCTAGGTTTTCTGAGAAGTTGGCAGTTGCAATTCATCACTCTATCTTGCCTGGAAATGTTAAGCTGGACAATTTCCTTATTCATTTTTTCTGCTCTGATTTAAGACAAAAAAATATTGGGAAGGAGTTAATTTGGCTAAGGTTTGACACTTGTAAATAATTAGCTGGGCATTACAAGTTCATTTCTATTTTCACTTTTTCCCATAAAACAAGGAAAGCCACAATGAGGTTTTAGCTTTGCTTCTCTGCTTAATCCCCTTTCTTGTGTTGGGGGTGTTGTCCTGCTTTTTTATTTGTTTTTCTTTTTATTCTTTTTTTTTTTTTTTGTTAATGATCACAACAGGATTGCAAAGTGATTTTATTGTGCTATACTGTAGATGATTGAAGGCCACCCACCATTTTCTGCAAAGCAAGACAATGAAGTTCACAAGGCATATGCATCAAGGGAGCGTCCGCCTTTCAAAGCTCCGGCTAAGCATTATGCCCATGGGCTTAAAGAGTGAGTACTACATTTTGCCTTATTCAATAATAAGTAGAGTTACTTTGGGCCTGTCTTTTTAGCCTTATTGCTTTGAGGACCCTAGCATTGTGGTTTGTAACAAGCTGTAGGCTTTTAGTTTGTCGTCAAATTTAATTCTTGGTTCTAAATTTGGAATATACACGCTTCCATATGGCACCACACCCATATCCACATGCATGCATAACTGTAAAAATTTAATCCTTATGCTTTTCTGAAAGGATGTTTTGTGTGAAGGTATCTGTAATCTTTTGGAGAAATTTTAATTCTGTGAATTAACCTTAAGCATATTAGTCACCACATCTCATTTCTGTGTCCGGGTGACATATGCATCTAGGGGCCCGACATAGATATATAAAACATATACTAATGTATGCTTCTGACTACAGGTTAATTGAGGACTGTTGGAATGAGAAGCCTGCTAAGAGACCTACATTCAGACAGATTATAACAAGACTGGAATCCATTCACAACAGTTTCAGTCATAAAAAGTGGTGGAAGGTATCCTCTCTTTCTTCAAATCCCCATCCTGCCATTCTCTCACACAGATATTGCCTTTAGAGGCACTTGTATTGGAAGCTAATTATCAAATAATAAGGCAAATAGCTATTGAAATTTTGTGTGAGGGAGTAGTTCTTCTTAATCCATGCTGTATAAATTATGACGCCAAATGAAAGGTCAGAAATGGGCAAAATATGAGTGTATCCTGAGTGCCAGTTTCACAAAAATTGCTGAATTTCCTGTTTGATAGCCATCAGATCTAGGTCAGTAGTTCAGGTGATGATGGTTCACGGCTAGTCTTTAGTAAACTGGCGAATCTTTCTTTGCTTGTGTCAAGTACCAGCATCTTGATCTGTTGGCTGGAATTGATGGCCTAAATGTCTGTCAATTTGGTCTATTGTTTTAGTCCCTTTCACAGTTATGTTTCAATCATTTTTGCAGGCCTGTGCATTCCTTTACCATTAAGTTGACAAGTTTTCATTATGGGTGCTTGCAATATGTACAGGTTAGGCCACTAAAATGCTTTCAGAATCTGGAGGCAATGCTGAAGAAAGATCACTCTAGTCCAACCAGTCGTAGCTTTTCGTCACATTCCACTGGCAGCATATGAGTCCGATAGTTTATTTTCCAAAGCTTATAATTGTGCATAAATTTTCACGTTCACTTGTTAATCAGTTTGTTGGCTAAAAGACCAAGTTGTATAATCAGAGGAGCATACCATTTTTTTTCTTTGCTAATTTGTTTGTAGTCCTTGAATTTGATATCTTTCAGATTTGTTCTCCCAACGGAGAACTACATTTGTATCACTCCATAGCATTGTATCTTTTCGTGTACATTATGTTATTATAATCCAATATTTTACAAATTTTAAACAATTCAGCTTTTATTCAATTCTTTGATAATTTCAAATACTAAAAAACTGGTCTCTAAGGTATGAAGTAATAGGTTGAACTCAATGGTTCTCCCATTGGCATCCCCCTAAAAAAAAATGAAAATCACCGGTTCTTGAACTTGATGATGAATTTTCTTTTTCTCCCTAGACTACTACTCAAATCTAATTAAAGGTAAAAAACATGGTACATAAATTCAAAAGAAACAGAACACTCAAGGAAAAGAAAAACCTGTTTGGCCTAGTGAATTATGATCATTCGTAGTTACTTGTAGAGGAACATTTAATAAGTGTAATGTTTAAATTTCGATATTTGTAATTCTTTCTTTAAAGTTACGAATGCTTTGGTAAAAAGAAAATTGATACTTGTTTGGTGTTAAAAATTTGACAAGAATTTAGTGGAAATTTGGTTTGGATTGGTTTTTCACCAAAATTTGAACTTCTAATCTCAATTTTCTTGAATAAAAATATCAATCCTCGTGGAAAGTGATGGTTGAAGAAATCGACTTGGCTTGAAACCGACAGATTCATGGATGGCTCACCTTAATACCAACTGACGTGAAAGCATCGTTTTATTTATCAAATTCTTTTTTTTTTTTTTACAAAAAAAAAAATTTAGAGTGAGGGAAGGTTTCAAGATCAGGTAAATTGTAAGCTTTAAAAATAATCTACTTTAGATTTATAAATTGTCTAAAAAAAAAATTGTTGACAAGGAAACTCAAATCTAAATTTTGTAAGCAAAATATTAAAATCTTTCTAAATTAACCAATCTTGTTAGCTTGTCGGTTTATAGATTTTTACGAATTGCGTAACCCATGGAATCCAATGAATTTCTATATCTCAACTGCTTTGAGCTTTGGGGGGTAAGTTTCATAACATCTGTCTTCTAACCTTGAGATTGGAAAAGCTTATGATATGTCCCTGGATTTCTTTTAACAAACAAAAATTGTACAGGAAATTAAAGTTAATTAACAAAATGAAGTAGGCACATTTTGTAACCTGAAACATAAATTTTTGTCTAATCTTACCATAGTAAGCACACATGACTAAAAAGAAATGAAAAGCATGCTATGATTTATGGGGGAAAAGGGAATACATTCAACATTTTTGGCTTTCATAACCAAGAAAAAAAAAAAAAGCTATAGTGCAAGAGTAAGAACTTACAAGTTACAACACCAAACTAGAAACATAAGAAAGAAAAAGAAATCAATTACATTCATATATGAAGCTAGACATGTTCAAGATGTGTCTCCTTGATTACTCCAAGTTAGTGTATAACTGAAAAAGAGGGGAAACATGTATCATTGTATAAGAATAGTTGCTCAAATTTCTAAACCCAACAAAAGAGATGATGGAAAACTTTCTAAGATTCTTTAAAACAAGATTTTTAATAGTTGGGAGCTTTGGCCACCATTTTTGCTGCTCAACTTCATTTAGCTTTATGCCATCAACCGATGATCACATGGGGGCCCGTGAATGGCTGAAAGAGATTTTTCATTGTTGAAGTTGGGATATTGAAACCCTAACCAGGGATTCATTATTCATTGACTTGAACCTAACATACCCCCTTCATATTATTGAACACCTTGAAGTACTTATCCAAGACAATTTCACAAAGCTTGGCAGCACAGTTTCTAGATTGGGAATTGCCATTAAAAAGCCTTTGGGACCACAACTTGATTAATGTGTAGGACCCTTTTGTGGGATCATTATAGAATGCATTTATGGGATTAGATATTGCATTGAAAGTATTCACCTATAATAATCATTCTATTGGAAATGTTGCTTAATTTTTGGTCCCTTAATATTTCATAGAGAATGTTTTAGATGTATTTGGTAGGATTTTATTTCCCCTTTGCCTTGTAGTATTCCTCTAAAGAAAAGAATCCATGGTATGAATTGGAAGTGGTCCAATGTTTGTTTATAACAGAAAGGAAAAATCAAGCAAAAAACAAGTAAATTTCTTTCCTTTTTTCAGCTCAACATGTTAAAACCTCTTGTTGTAATCGTTCTGTTGGTCTGCACCGTTTTTGTGAAACACAGCTAGCCAAAACTAAAACCTTCTAAGAGGTTGGATCAATCAATTTATTTGAATTTTGATTTTGACAAAACCACAACTGCTATTTCGTTTTCAACAGGAGAAGAAAACTCTTGTTATCTCTCCCCTTTTCATCAATAAATAAAGGGTTTTTACCTTTTTTTATACAAAAGATCGCAGTTTGAAAATAATAAAAAATTTATTGACACTAGATTTGAACTCTAAATCTGTTGGTTATTGTCATATAAACCAAATGAATTAAGCTTTGAGTTTGTTTTACCTAATTTAGTTTTCATTACCAAATATATGTTAAAATCTTCAACAATTAGATATTTTTCTCAAAAGATAAATATTCATAAAAATTACTATTTATCATACATATGCTAAGTATCATAAAAAAAAAAAATCTTATTCCCGGTATAGTTTTAAGGGAAAATTTTTTTACATTTGACATTTTTGAAATGTGAAGTAAGAGAGAAAAGAGGACATAGTTACCATGTGGTCCTCATGTAGATATGGAGAAGATTTTCTTGCCTCGATCCACAAAGGGAGAGCAGTGGCAATCACTGCATCCTTTCTAGTTTAGAAATCAGAACGTTTAGACTTGAAGCCATGAATAGAAAGTGGACTCAAAGTTTTGTGCAAGGTTCATATGCCAAACTATAAAGCAAGAGAGGAAATAGTAAAGAAAATGGATGGATGCTTTCTTTCTTCTTGATCACGTAGTTAATATTCCTTGATTGCACCATTACATTGAAATTTCGGTGAAGAATATTGTTAATTAGTGTTTTTATGGTACCAAATTAAGACATGATCATGCATTAAATAAAGAGTTTTTTTTTTGCAGATGAAGAGGGGACAAAAGAGCTAGTCTTCCAAGGAAAATATGTTTGACTTTTGCTTCTAATGGTAAAGAATGATTTGCTTTGGCTCAAGATTTGTATCATTATCAATCTCATCTTCTAAGTTAAAATTAATTAATAGAGAACCACAACCGTCTCTTCTTTTTTTTTTTCTTTAATAATTGAAGTTGTCAGAAATTGAATCTGATCATTAAAAAATTTTCACATCTTTTTAAGCTTAAATAATCAGCATATTTAAAGAAGGAATAAAACCTCATTTAATCTACCAATTTTTTTCGATTCCAAGAGTTTCCCAATTCTTGTTATGGTAGAATGACAACTCCTCCAAAATGATTGTCGACCATTGGCATTTCCCAACTTGCAAGTTTGCAACAAACATGTAAAAAAGTAGATTAATTTATATTAATAAACAATTAATAATTTACTTGTTACCATAGAGTTTTCGATTTGCAAGTGTTAAAAATCGAATTTCAATCTTACAATAATAGATATTTAAATCACTAATCTTTTGTCATAGCTAAAACTTTAACAAGATTATTTTCTAAAATTAAGAAAATTATCCATGTGATAAAAATAGATTGCTTTCTAAGAGTTGGATTGTTGAATCTCAAAATTTGAACAATCATTAAGTTTATTTAATGCCTAATTAGTATTTGTATTTACCCTAAAATACAAGTACTAATAATTAATAATTTTTGGGTGTTTTAAGAGTGTAAAATTTTAAATTTTAATCATTAAAATTAAAAGTTTAATATTCTATCAACAAGTCACGCGACCTATTAGCTAATAATTAATAATATTGATGGAAAGTCGAAGTAGTCTAAAAGTCACTATCTAAACCAACTTCACTCATGTCCTCTGTCATCCATAAGTTAGGCTTGGAATAGTTTAAAATTGTTATTATATTGCATTCTATTTATTTTCTTCATTCCAAATAAAATATTACACTTTACTTTGATGAATCAAAGAAATTGATAAAATTTTTAATATTTTTAACTTAAATTTTTGAAAAAAAATCCCTAAATTTATGAAAATAAAATAATTTTTAAGTTGAAAATACCAAAAAAAAAAAAGGAATAGTGGAAGTTCAAAGTTTAAACAAGAAAACAAACATTGTTTAGAGACATTGCAATTGATGAAAAGTATGTAAGACACATAAAATTTAAAAGTTAACGTGTAAATTGGTCTTTAAAACTATATTACTTTTCATAATTTGGTACCTATAAAAAAACAAAAATTAACAATTTGGTACCTTAATTTTGCTTCCATCAAGCACTTCGCACCATTTATTAATGATGTTTAGTAAAATGATGATATGCCGAATATTAATCAACGAAAATGCATCATGTGTCATGATTTTATTTACTAATTTCTTGTCACATCAACATATTATTAACGGTGTTGATATTTGAGGCGAATAAGATGACAAAATAAAAATCGAAATATTAAATTATGATTTTTTGTATAAATATCAAATCGTGAAAAATTATATAATTTAGAAGCCAAATTAGATATTAATTCAAAATTTAAACAAGAATAATATAAATGACAAAAAGCTATCTATAACACAAAGAACAAGCATAAAAAGATTGAAAATACTAGTAATTAACAGACAATAAGAGTTCCCCTTTGTACTTTTGTTTACTCTATTTTCCATCCTTTATTCACACTAAGATTTTATATCCTTTCAGTCTCTCCTTGCTTGCAACTTAGCCTAACGCCTTTATTCACCACCATGAATAATCCCTTTCAAAAGGTCCCTCTCTCTCTCTCTCTCTTTCTCTCTGTCTCTAATGCATTGCCCTCCTTTCATTCACATGAAAAAGAAAAAAAAAATTAATGGTTAATGAAGTCTGAACCTTACAATTGACTATCATTTCTTATTATTCCTTCAGCTTTACTATATAATACACCACTTAGAAGAGGAAGAAGAAGAGGAAAAAAAACCAAAACCAAATACTAGAAAAGATAGGTAGTGGTTGTTTACTTTTATAAATAGAGACCTCTCAACCCTTCCTGCTTCCATATTCTGCAACTCTTCTGGTCATATTTGTAGCAAAAAAGAAAAGAAGAGAGAAAAACCTCAAAACCCTTTTTTTTTTTGTTTCTGTTCTTAATTGTCATACTTGTCCTTTCTTTCCTTTCCTCTCCAGGTTAGTCAGCTATAAACTGAAACATAATCCTTCTAATCATTTTCATTGCTTCACTTCTTTGGGGTTTCAATCAATTTTTTTTTTTTCACTTCACACCCATCCAATCTTAGCTCTTCTTGATCATCACCATATGAGCTTACTTGATTTTATACATATATATATATATATGTATGTATATATATATATATATATTTATAGTTTTGCTAACGTTTTCTTTTCCTGAAAACTTAGCAGCAAGATAGTAAATGTTGTTTACATTTAGATGGTGTTTGTTTTAGAGATCTTTCTTTGCTTTATCATGGATTTTTCTCTTTGTTCAGTTAGCAACCATGGTGTACCCTAATGAATCCCGGGAGACCCCTCTCCAGAAGAAAATGGGAAGGGGAAAGATAGAGATCAAGCGGATCGAAAACACAACGAATCGTCAAGTCACCTTCTGCAAGAGGCGCAATGGTTTGCTCAAAAAGGCTTATGAGTTATCAGTTCTTTGTGATGCTGAGGTTGCCCTGATTGTCTTCTCCAGCCGTGGCCGTCTCTATGAGTATGCTAATAATAGGTTTGCAGCTCTAATTTCATCTTTACAAGTTTATCACCCTTTTTTCCTTCCTGTAACCAAAAAAATTTCCATCAGTTTTTAAGTTCAAAGGGGATTTTGTTTTGAAAAGTAGAATGAAAATTTTGTCAGAAAGAGATATTGGTGTCAGCTGGGTGAAGATTTTGGTTTTGAAACAGATCTTTGTGTTGATTTAAGTAAAAGAGATTAATTATTAATATAATTTTTATATATTTTGGTAAGGCTAGATTGAATCCTCTCAAACTAAGATTCACTTGTCTTTCTTTCTTCTATTTTTTTTTTTACTTGTTTAAGCTTTTGGCTTTTGAGCTCTTTTTTTTTTTCTTTTTTGCAAGCTGTTTACAGATGTGGTGCAATAGATAGAAATAGAGAAGAGCCTGTAAGAATATAATATGTTTGCAGGCCTGTGAGATCATCCTCCTTTCTCCTCCATTGTTGTTAAAAGTTTCTGTTTTTGAGTCTTTCTCTTTTGTCTTGGCTGAGCCTGTGTTAACCATGGGGCTAAGATAAGGGCCTAAAACAAAGTTGTCATGCTTCCATTAGCTCCAAGCTCTCTTGACACTTCCTTAATAACATGTCAGTACTTAAACAACAAGAAAGCAAAAGTACTTACCCCATCTCAGAAATCTCATTAGGGTTTCCAAAACCCAGATTTTTGTTTTCCATTGGAAACATGTTAAGACTCCATTTTCCAACCAATTACAGCCGAATCAAGCCTCAACTAATCACATCAAAATTAGGGTTCTTCTGACACGAAATTTCCCTAAATCCCACTTTGCACCACGTGAGTTCCCCTTCTTCTCAGTCAAGCATAACCAAATTAGGGTTTTTTATTTTTATTATTAACCAAACGAGGCTAACAACTCGCCCCAAGACTTTTAATTGGTAAACCGTAAAATCAAGTGAAGTAATATTTCCGCAACCAATCACAACGTACTCACCAAAATTTTACATTTTGCTTTCTTTTTTATCAGCCCTTGGTTTTCTTTTTGGTACTGTTAAGTCTATCTAGGGTTTTCATGAGATTAGGTTGGTTTTTTGCCTTGGTTACAGAATCTTTTGGTCACGTCACGCATGATTTTTTCAGGTTCTTGACTACTGACAAATGGGTTATTTGACAAGATTCCATAACTGGGTTTCTCTTCTTTTTTTTTTTTTTCATCATTTCAATCCCAAATTTATCTTAGATATGAGACATGGATCAAATACCAAACAGCCCCCCCCTTTTTTTTTTCTATCTGTCTTCTCACATCTCTCTTTCTCACTCTGGTAAAATTCTTTTACAAAAGCTAATTCTGTGGAAAAAGAGTGGATTGAGCCAATGAAAATATAGTTCAACTGCTGAAAGGGTCATCATCATTATAATGACTCACTGTTGGCATTATAAGGTGAAGCTTTGCGGTTTGCATTTGTTGAAGATCTTGCATAGATATATTCGTGCAAGTTTAGAGAGAGAGAGAGTACTGGGGAAAAAAAAAGTAGAAAAAAGTGAAGTCAGCAGTGTTGTTTCAAAGAGACAACGTACGACAACTGCGAGCCAATGGGAGAGTTCTGAGCTTTTGGCCTTTTGCCGAAAATGTAACTATGGCTGCCGAAATGGACGCCATGATGTACTCAGAGTTTCAGACAGGACAGAAGCTCAAATAATCTCTTTTGGCTTTTGCTTTAGCCCTTTAAAATATTATTAAAACCTTAGATTTTTACACTATTTTTTTTATATCAAACGAGGTGGTTAATAACTAAAACAACGTTGGACTTAAGAGTATTATCCATTGCGTAATGGGCTTCTGACACCTGGCACAAGTTTTGACCATAGAAAGCTCTGAGCCAATCATACTGTTAGAACAGTGTCAGCGTAGCTGAGACAGCCAATCACGGGCTCGACGAAATTAAGGTATCAGCACCATCGAGGAAATTTAAATAGTTGGGGTGACTAGGGTCTTATCAAGTAAATAAACTTGGCTATTCATGGTTTCGTATTAGAATCAGTTAACTGAGAAAGTTGGTTGATTTGACCATTAAGCTACCCATTAGGTATAATGATGATAATGTTCCAATCAGAACACTATTTGCTTTATTATAAACTTGATTCAGTGTTTCAATTTTCTTTTTAGTTGAAAATTCTTCCCACATGGTGACATTGCCACAGATTGGTAATATTGTTCTCACAAAAGCATTTCATGAATGTTTTGTAGATCTTCTTAGTCTGAGGTCATTACGACAATTTCGCTAAATTTAGCCTGGTTTTGTAATGCAAGTGCCGAAGTTTTATAATTCCATTACTGAATAGTGATGTAGATTTATTAACAGGGTAATATCTTGTGATGTTGCTCATCTAATTTTATCTATGAAGAACCTTCACGGTTCACATTTCTTCTGGGAGCAGTTCTCTTTATGTTTCATGGAATACCTTGATGTGTTTATATATATAGTTGTGAAAGATTTCACATATTCTAGATTTTACATATTCTAACATCTCATCTAATTGATAAATTAATGTAGTAAAAGTAACCACTTACATGTAGACATTCATTCATAGCATTATCTGTATTATGTGCCTTGATTGTAGATTTAATTTGTTTTATGTAATTAACAATGTTTGAAGTGTTAAAACAATAATTGAGAGGTACAAAAAAGCTTCTGCAGATTCTTCCAATACTGGGTCAGTTTCTGAAGCTACTGCTCAGGTATAAAGTCATCAATCTCTCTTCTTTTGCTTTTCTTTTACATATTGGAATACATAGAATTATAAAATAAAAAGTAACCCTCTTTTTTCATTTAGATGTCCCCATGAGAACATCAATCATATATATTTATAAAGTCACATAAATGAAACCATAATGGATGAGTGGCAGTATGGATAGGAGAAATTGATTAACTTCTGATTGTCATGATAAAATAGTCTTTGTTTACAATCACAAGTCCCCCACACCCTTGAGTTCTGTATTATTACATGTTTTTTGTTAAGATATAATTGTGCATCAAAACTAAATTGTATCTCATTGTCTAAAGTTTCATCTTAAATGCAGTTTATGAAAATTGGAAAGCTCAGGTTTTGTGTATATTTAGTTTTTTTTTTAAGGAAAAATTTGAGTTTAATTATAAACATTAAGACAAGTTAATTACGAAGAAAAAAGAAAAACCTTATGCTAAGTACAAATTAAAGCCTATTTTCATATGAAAAATCTCACATACTTAAGTGGTATACATTCAATTCTAGTTATTGATGACATGAGTTAAACTAATTCCATGCGGATGTAAATCTCAGTTCTACCAGCAAGAAGCTGACAAACTACGCAAACAAATTCGAAATTTGCAGGATACAAACAGGTTATCTCATGGGATCTTCATTCGGTTCCATCATTCATGATTTTGTTTTGGAACCCTTTTCTTAAACAATGCTATATGTTTTCAGGCATATGGTAGGTGAGTCACTGGGATCATTGCCAATGAAAGATCTTAAGAGCTTGGGGACTCGTTTAGAAAAAGGACTTAGCAGAATCCGTGCCAAAAAGGTCTCGTCTCTAACTGACATTTTATATCTCTAAAAATAATTCCTTCAAAATGACGATGCAAAATTTGATTTTTATTCCTAGGTTTGCGATTGCCACTGACAATTTTCCCTTTTTTTTTTTAATTTTCTTCCTCTAAATTCTACCAGAATGAGCTGCTGTTTGCAGAAATTGAGTATATGCAGAAAAGGGTAAGAATTTTTGGCACTCATGTTGCTCTTTAAATCACATTTAATCGAAAATTATTAATTGCCTGAGTATGGTATAATGCAATAATTTTGCCAACTTAGCGATGGCCATCAGTTAAAAGGGATCCGAAAGGTATGGGGTGATCTCTTTATACTGATGCATGATGTATCAGAATATGTCTATTTTTGTTTTTATCTTGTGATTAGTACAAAAAGCCTGAAATACAAGGAGCTATAGCTTCTGATGGTGGAGCTTTCAGTAGTCCAAATATGGCAAATTTCGAGCTCCATTTACTTAATTACTGATAGAAATACAAGCAGTTCCATCTTAACCTGAAACTTTTGTATTCCAACTGTATGCAATACTATATTTAATCCCTTCACGGATAAAATTGTACTTTTTCCTTAGATTTATAATGCCTTGATCTGGCAAAGGAATGCCATATAGGAATCGTGCATACTATTTTTTTAAAACCATTTCACAAGGCTACCTGATAATGCTATTCTTTTTTGTTGACAAAATTGTCCATTGCAGGAAATTGACTTGCAAAACAATAACCAACTTCTCCGAGCAAAGGTTCTCTCTTTTCTTTCCTTTGTGAACGAGTGGTGCAGTACTGTTTTGCTGTCTTTGTATTTAGCAATCATAGAAACATTAATGACTCGAGGACCTCTTTACTTTATGCTGCAGATAGCTGAGAATGAAAGGAAGCAGCAGAACATGAATTTGATGCCAGGAGGGTCTAACTTTGAGGTCATGCATTCTCAGCCTTTTGACTCTCGGAACTTCTTTCAAATCAATGCGTTACAACCCGCTAATCATTACCCCCATCAGGACCAGATGGCTCTTCAATTAGTGTAAGAATCTTTCACATCATTTTTTTGGGGGACAATGCACATCAAAATTACATAATCATCATGCACCATTTACCGTATTTTTCATGAAACAACACATGATCCGTAGCCCGCCATCCCAGAGTTTTATCATATATCTCAATATTTCATCATGGAAATGTTAATTATTAAGACATAATGATGATTCTAAATGACCATATATAATGGAAACAATCCCATTTGACGTTAACAAGTTGTTTCTATGCCTGTGCAGCTAAGATTCTGGTGAATTATGTGGTGCTTTCTACTGTTTCTGGTTTAGTGAAGAACACCTTAGTATTCTGTTAGATGAAAGCTACCAGTATCATGAAAATGCTATAAGGGCAGGAATCAACTTCCATTAAATAGAGTACCGTAAAATTGTTCTGCCATTTTTTAGCTATGTATAGTGTGTAAGACTGATAAGCATGTTTGTCGGACAAGAAGTCTTCTCTTCCATATGTTTAGAATCCTTTCATATATATACTGGCATGTTTACATTATCCGTAGTTTTTTTACTAATGTCTATTTTTCTTTGCTGTCTCAAAATTTAGAGTTGAATTTAAAGGTCAGGAACAAACACAAAGACAAGATTTGTGTCCTTTAACTTTCAGTTTTTGTAGTTTCTAGTTCCTAGAAATCATGAAAAGTTCACTGCCATTAGTTTTATACAGATACCCTTAAAACCCAAGTCTGGTTAATGAAAATGGAGTTATTATATAATATATCCCACAAAAATCTTTCTCCTAAAAGTGCCGCAATTATTATTTTTAGAGTCTCGTGTACTCTGATCAGGTGTTCCAAAACCAAAAGCCATTGAGCATTATAACTGATGATACAAACCAAAATTTTACATTAATTACTTTCACAAAGATACATCCAGAAATGATGAGGCTTTTTTAGACTCTGATATTCGAAACTATAATGAAATGCCACTTCCCTTAGAAAACATTGACACACTAATGATTGTAACAAAATTAGAAACTATAGAAAAATAGTGTGAATAATATGATATGAATAATCTATCATTTATTTATAAATTATTATTATCCCATCAAAGTCTCATCTCCATCTTCAGAGCTGTGCAAGACGGCGGATATCAATCGGGTAAGCATCGGAGGAAGACTGAGCACTGTATGATCTTCTTCCAATGATCACATTAGCAGCCTCACTTGGATGAAAAGCATCCCAAAACAAATACTCATCCCTATTTTGGCAAGGAGTTTGGAATGGCAAGCAGGTAATTTGCCCATTGTTCCTCCCCACCCCACAACACCCTGCATTTGTTACCTTAAAACCTGAAATTCACAATGGCAAATCAACCCAATATTAATATATTAGTTTTTAGGATACTCAGTGTCAATAGTGTTTTTCATAAAATATATATTTACCGTAAGCTGCAGGATTGCTTGTTATGTCTTGGAAAATTCCGTAAGCATTAATGTAGATGAATTTTGCGTCAGAATTAGCATTGTTGAATTGATCAACAAGACCTCTAAGCTTGTTATTAAAAATCCGTTTGGCAGCATTGATTCTCTCCACACAAGTTCTACCATCTCTGCTATTTTGAGCCAATTCATTTGGGCTGCACCCAATCTGACCCAAGCCGATCAGCACAAACTTCCTTGCTCCATAATTGTACAAAGTCTGAAACATACATCCAAAGCGTTTTGTCATAGTCATGAAAGGATTTTAGTGGGAAAAAAAAAGTGGAAATATGTAAAGATGTCAATGGAAAATACTAACCTGAAGCTGCTGAGTGTATTGTTGAATAAGAACATTAGCATATTGCTCGGGGCTGTATTGCCTGCTGGTTGAGTAATAAAGAGGCATGAAATAGTTGTTCAGGTAGTCGTTGCTGCCCATTCCGATTGAGTAAACACACTTGCTCAAATAATTTGCTGCTGTGTCTTCATCACCTAGCAAGTTGACCACTTGTGAAACTGTGCGTTGGTAATTTCTAACTTGCCCGCTAAAACTGATCCGAGCTCCCTGGTAATGATGCAGATAATAAAGCTTGGATATTGATTTGATGCAATAATTATAGAAAGAAACTATCCAAAGTTAAACTAATTACCAGTTGTCGGCCGGTCTCTTCTCTGATTCCGGCAGCCGCGGATGCATAGTTAACTCCTCCGAGTATTTGTCTACCTCTTGCGGTTGAGTATGGAGGAATGTAATTGTCAAACCCCAAAAGTTCAGCTGCACATAAAAAAATAAAGCTAAATCGACGACGGTCGTTTTTCTAGTAGTTAATTTTTGATATATCAAGTGGGGTTGTTATTACAACATGCCACTACTACACTACTGTTGAAGCTTCAAAAATAAACACTGCAAACATCCGAATTTGTCTATTCAATCTGTTGCTTTGAAAGAGACAATAGTAAAAGAAAAACCCAAAGATTAATTGGTCAAACAGATGAAGAAAAAGAAATGAAATTAGAATCTCACCTATGACATCGACCGTAGTTTTACCATTGGAAAACCTTCCAGTTGGTCCATTAGGGAAGTCGATGCCATAAGGCAAATAATTAGCCCTTGCCAATGATGACAGTTGATTATTATTCCCATTATCCACCAAGGAATCCCCAAAAATAAAGTAACAAGGAACTTGAGGTGCTCCTCTAACCCCAAAGCACAAACTCAAAACCAACACTACCCCAAACACCCCATACCATTTCTCCATATTAACCAAATTGTAAGAATCAAAATCTCAAAAAAAGAAAGAATGGATGACACCAAAAGAATGATGGAAATGTGTGATAGTAAGCCTATGGGAATGATGGCATCTAACAGGTAAGTATATATAAAGAGAGAAGGGAGAAGGAAAGAGATGATTACTCATTCAATCATAGGCAAATGATATTGTTTTTAGCTTGTACAGTTGAAAAAAAGTAGGTTAGACATTAAATTTCACGCGGACATAGTGTGAGAATCTGTGCTCTAAGAATTTTGTTCCTTTTTATTCTTAAATGTTTGTTTAGTCTAAAGATAAAAAAATTATTGTATGACTATGAAAAAGTTATTCCTAGTGTTATAATTCTACTTCTATTAATGAAACCACCAAAGGGCCACAATGGTAGTGGCAAACAGGAATAATATAGGTTTAGGAGAGGCTTTTGTGGTGTATTATCATTACCAATAAATGGAATCGGCTATAGAAACATGATTAGTTTACGAGTGAAAAAGAATGCACTCAACTGATAAGTATTACGATTCATTTTGTTTCATTTTAATATAAAATCTTATATCATCATTTATACACTTAAAAAATTGAGTTTGGATCATTTTCTCTCTCCAATAAAAATAATTTTTGTTCTTGTTTATATTTGCATGTTATTAGAATATTGAATTAATTGATATAACAATCATTATAATGTAAATTTAGGAGTTTATTTGATTCAATCATAAAACAACGTTACAATTTGATAAGTTCAAATTCTATGGCCTGCTGTCCTAATTAATATTGTAGCTGCTCCATTCAATGGTGATGTGCACATCGTTTTACACCAATTAAGTTGTTTCATTGGCCCAATTTTTGTTCATATTTGGCTATTAATTTGCCTTCATAACCCCAACATTTCAACGCCTATATATAAAGCCAAAGTGCAGCCTTTATAAACTTGGGAAAATGGGAAAATGACATTACAAAAGTCAATACCCAAAAAGTTTGACATCTTCGTCAACTTGGTCTATACAACTCAATCGCATGCCATTACACTAACCAATAAAGACCTCTTGTGGTCCTATTCCTATACATATTTTTCCTCTTTTTCCTACTTAATTTTGCGTTTACTTTGATCATCTTCTCAATTCAATGCAGGCATTAATTACAGGGAAACTAATTGAGAAACTGATCGCTCTTTGAAAGGGAAACAAAACCTTTACTTCAATCCAAAACCAGGATATGGTGAAGCTTTACTGAATAAAAATGCTTCGAACAGCAATGAATCTGACGATGCATATGTGTATGTCGTTCAAAAATGAACCAATCGGCATGCAGTCATTAATGGTAGTCGGTAGCCATATATATTTAATGTAGGAGAGACTAAGTCATGACGAGTAACATCAGCTGTGTACTTGGTGGCTCGTCGTTGACCGTCTGCGTCGGTCTTACGAGTTCCAAACATTGGTCATCGATCCATGGAGAGAAGTAGCATTTGAATGCTTTATAATCCATTATGTATGCGTTGAATCCTTTTAAGTTTTCCACTAGTTTCCCACCCATATCATCTGCCATATAATGAAAGATGCATTCCCACTCAATGTCAAACCTGTACCTCAAAATCAATGTAATATTATACACCTTGTGATTTGGGGTCATGGCAATTCCATTAATATCTATATAGCAGTCTCCCGATCACATGAACATGGTTGATAATAAAATTCCATTATCAGATGAACTAACCTTTGCGAATATCTATGAACATCTATCTTCTTTTTTGTATCAAGAGCATCTGACTTTTTTTGTTTCAAGTATTGAAACTTATGAAACATGTATGAGGTTCCCATAAGGCAACAATATGATTCTGCTGTAACTGTGAGAGGAACATTGAATATGGCTTTTCTCAAAGAAAAAAAAAAAATTATCGATACGGATATGGGCATCAGGCTGGATAAGATAAGATGTTTTTGATTTGATTTAACCGATCACCCATGACTTATTAATGGCTATTTTCTCTATTTTAGATATTGTATGAAAATGTAAAGTGATTTTGATAATTTAAAATATAATATGATAATAAAATATAAATATAATATAAATAAAAATTATAATATGATTTAAAATTTTAATAATAATTATATATAAAATTAATAAAATTTAAAAAATATATTTTATATTTTTATATAAAAATTAATATAAATTAATAAATTTTAATATTTTATATAATATAAATACATGCTGGATTTGGAAGAGAGAGAACGAAGACCCAGGGATCAAGGGTGGCAAAGACCCAGTTTGAGCAGCTGAGCCCAAAAGATATGATCTTCAATGCTAAACCTGGGCAGGCAGCTGCATCCCCAAAGCCCACCTTGATGAGCATAAGGCCATTCAATTCAATGAAGCCTCATAACTTTCCAAAGTCAACTAATTCCAAACATATTCTGGGATTTCATTTTAGGAAGAGTTTTGAATTCATAACATTTTGTGAAGAGTTGATAAAGTTTATTTGAATTTGAAATTTTTATTTAAAGGAATACTAAAATCCAAATTCTACCAATTCAATTTTTTTTTTAAATTAATAGTTTAAACACATCCAATTCAAACCTGTAAAACGGTTCCAATATAAATTGATTTAATTTCAAATAACAATGTACCGATTTTTTAAACACTTTTAAAAGCGGTTAAACATCCGTTTCGAAACCCCAACGATTTTTCCGTAATTCCAAGCGATCCACCTAGCTCTCTCCATCTCAGAGTTGGACCGAATCAACTCGATCAACAACCCCTCTAATTGGTTCAAATTCAAACGACGTCGTGGACTTCCCCGTAATCCGAATCCCTCAAGGCGTAGTTCCAAATGCAGTCCCATCCAACCGACGCCGCGCCGCCTCAGAAACCTACCCATTGCCGTATCTCCAGTTTCTCATCGATGACCAGCGCACGATTCGAGCCATTCGGAGCCATTCGCGTCTCCACGTGCGGACCGCGAGTTGGCCACGCGCGTTCGGAGGGAGTGGGAAAGGGAGACCGTGGTTTTGTATTAAGAGTAAGCGATGGAGTTTACTGGTTTTGGTACGGTGGCGGTGGTGGCGAGAAGGACGAAAGTAGTGCGGTTGCGCGTGCTGATGAAATCATGGCCGTTGATTTTAAGGCGGTTTTTTACTTTTGACGAGAAGTTCCACCGTGGTTTATAGAGGTGGAGTCGGTTAATTTTGGGCCGAAATAGGGCCTATGTTTGGACTGGGCTTCCTTATGTGCTTTCTTTCACCATTAAGACCCAAAATCCATAAAAATTTTACATTTTTGGCATTACATTTTTTTGCCAAAAATTTGTTTACATATTTAATGTACTTTATTAATTTTATAGATCAACTTAATTTTAGCATAATAATCAATTTCATTTTTATTGGTATAAGAATTGGGTTTTTAACCAAAAAAAAAATTATAAATTATATAATTTTTTTGTAAATGATTATATAAATCAACTCGATATTTGTTTACTACTATACTAACAATAATTGAACGAAATCAGTGACAAAATTTCCAAGTCATGGTCATGTTCAATAATTATACATTTGTACATGATATAATTTGTCCTATTATTTAAAGGTCACGTTCATCCAACTTGAATCGAATCATTTTGAATTAAAAAAAATTATTTTGAATTTAATTTAAATTCAAATTTGTATTTAGATTAAGTTGATTTAAATTATCGATTTTTTTATTTAATTTGAATAAATATTTTTTATTTGAGTCAATTTTATAATATTTAATATCTAAATTTAATAATTTATATATTAATATCATATAAAATATTAATATTTTATATCATGATTCGTATTTATATAAAAATATAAAATATATATTTTTATTATATTAAATTCATATATAATTTTTATTAAAATATTAAATTATATCATATTCACTTTTTTTATATTTTTCATTACACATCACTAAACGATATTTTAAATTATAAAATCTGATCGTACGTTATTCATGAGGCAGCTTCGGGACCGCAAAATTCAGGCATTGCTCATTTTAAACTTGGAATCAAATCGTTAAGGCTAAGGAAGGACCCACTATTTTCTGATTTTTGGGTGGCAACTAGCAATAATGAATTGCCAAAATAATCTTGGGTGAGGTCCATAATACCCACTCTCCCCATCCCAATCTTACTGGTTTTTTACTTTCTCATGGTAGCATTTCCTTCACGTGTACTTCTACCGTCCACTATTGCATCCAATAAAAATTTAAATTTGATAAATTTATATATTTATTTTTAATTTATATAAAAAATATATATTATAATTTGTATCAATATAAAAATATAAAATATATTTTTAATTTATTAAATTCATTTAAAATTTTAAATTATATTATTTTTATATTATATTTAAAATTATCGTATATACAAAAACCTTCACTTTCCCTTTCTTAGGAATGAAAACTACATGACTTTGAAAAAATAATAAATTTCTTCTAATCTATCTATCCATCATTTTCCAAATGTCCCCTTTTTACTCCATCATTTGCTGATATTATAGCTTTCTTCTTCCCTCAATTTTAGCCATAGAAGGCTTGCCATATTCTTCAACTTTCTTCATCAACTAGATATTTTCTTGAATTTTCTCTTTTTTTGTTTTCATGGTAATTCCAAATTTAGAATCTTCTTCAAATATCTAATAAATGACAATTTGATTTGGGTGGACCAGCATCAAATCATTAGACATAATTTTTCAAATTACAAGTCAACTTTTGTCACTAAAAAAAGAAGTATTGGATTTGGCCATTTGGGTTGAGTTTAGGTGAAGGATGCTTGACTTGCTTAATGAATTTGTTTTGAGGTAATTAAGCCAAAAAAAATTAAATAAATCAAAATCAAGTAAGATTCTTGTCACTTCAATAAGTCTATTTGCACTGAATGGTTTATTTATCCTCTCTCAAGCATAGAAAATATTTTTTTTTTTTTGAGAAATATGAGAAAATTACTATATTCAAATTAATTCTTCAAATCTAAAATTATTTTGATTAATATGAAAAAAAAAATCTTTCAATAATTTAAACCTCATTTGATAAATATTTTTTTAATGCGATAAAAAATCTCATGTTATGTCATAATTTTAAATAAAAATTTATTTGACAATAGGATAAAAAAATTTTATTATGTCATAATTATCTTATTTTAATGTCATGATATTTCTTAATTAAATTAAAAATTATCAAATATATTGATAGATTTTTCCACAAATGTAATTAATATCATAATAATATCAGAATGATGATTTCCTAGCTAGACTCAAGTTGAATTATATCACAGCTTCGTTTCGGTGCGATTAAATGATTTTTTTTTTTGTTTAATTTCACCGTGATTTTTCGTTTACGTTACGATTCATCTTACGTGGCATTAGTTGGAGGAGTAATCTCAACTAGTGAGGAAGGTTTTAGTAACTCACCACATCCCATATTAAACTCTTTTACATTCACTAATTTCTTAAAATTCAATTTTACCCTTTCTTTGAAAATTTATCAAAATTAAAATATTTTGTGAATTTAAAAAATAATATTTTACTTTTACTCAAATTATTAATTTTTTTGTTTAATTGTATCCCTAAATAATTAATTTTAAATATTTTAAATATTAAATAAAATTAAAATATACATTTAAATAATTTTTTAATTTATTTTTAGATTTAAGTGTCTAATAGTCATTCTATATTTACACTTCATTACCGTCGTTAATTTTATATTCAAATATATATTTCATCATTTATTTTAATTTTATCGTTATAGTATTTAATATTATCGTTACAGTAACTAATTTTATTATTATTATTTAATTTTACTGAAATTAATCTTATTATCTATCCAGATGAACCCTTATTTTATAATTTTAATTTCATCATTCAAATTAAAGATATTTTTGCTAATTATTATCTAATCAAGTGATTGACCATAAAAACTAAATTTTTTTATTTTTATTTTTAAATAAACAAATAATAAGCTTTTTGCCTAATTTATTAGCTTAGACAATGTGATGGAATTAAAATTTTCACATTATTTTTTTTATTTTGTATGTCTAAATCCAAATCTGACAACATTATATTCACATTATAAGAAAACAATACAAAATTGGCATAAATTGATAAATTCTATGCATATTTCATTGTGTAAAGTCCTAATTTTAAAATCTGAAATATTTTTAATGCATATAATACTCTCGAGTCTTGACTTGTATTTAATAATAATAATAATAATAATAATAATTTCTCATAAATTTAAAATATAGTATGCTAAGCAAATTTATATATATAATTAGTTTGTGACTCATGCGATATATAAATTATATTAGTTATTTAAATATATGTTTATATTATAAAATTTATATTTTTTCTGCTATTATATCTAAGTTTTTTAAATTTTATGACATAAATAAAATAAAATATTTATTTAATTAACATGTCATAAGAAAATTAAACTTTATTGTTATTATCTTGATCAAAATGTTAAAAATAAATGTGAAAAAAAAAGTTAGATATGGATAAAAAATAAAAAAGAATTAAATATAAATATAATATGACTTTTTAGGAGAACATAAATATTGAATAATCAATCAAATAATAAAAAGAAGTATTAACATACCTTCACTAAATTATGATTTTACTCAAAATATTGAAAAAAATATTAATTAAGAAATGTGTGACGAATAAAAAAAATTAAATAAAAATAATGTCAAAAGAATTAAACAAAATAAACAAGATTACAAAAATAATATAAATTTTAAAGGAAAATTGAATACTCCGAGAAAAATGACATAACACATTTATATTGGCATATTTATGGTAAAAAAATCAATAATTTAATTTGTTTTTAAATTTAGCCATATTTTAATTAAAAATTTATTATTTCATTAATGAATGTTTTGTCATATCTTATTATCTTATTGTTTATGTGATGTCATTCTAACCCACACTTAAGTTTCAATTCATCATCTATATAAAAAATATTGTTCACCCATTTTATTCTTAATTATTTTCTTAAGGAATTTTATAGATAACTACTATTATTCTGTATGGTATATAGTATATACATCATAGTATAAATAAATATATAAATAAAGTCCAAAACTTCAAAATTGTTTTACAATGTACTTATATAATTTAAATGCGAGATAAAAATTCTATATAAAAAATACTTAGATTAATATTAAATGAGATTTTATTTTTTTATTGGAATGATCTCAATAATATTATCTCATTAAATGAGGTAAAAATTATAAATTATTTAATATAAAAAGATTTGGATAAATATAATTTTTAAGATTTGCAACATTTTTAAAATTTAAATAATAAAGTTATTTAGTAGGCGATTACAATTAAAGAATTATCTTACGTGTAAAAATTATAAATTGCCCACATAAGATTATATGTAAGCCAACCTTATTAAGTAAGTACATATCCTATAATATAATATTATATATGATATATAATTTGTTATTATCTAAGTCAAAATTTTCAAAAGTGTAATTAATATTAAAATCTTTTGACCAATTGAGTATTAAATCAAATGACATATATGATGGTCAAATTTTTTAAAATTGTCGAAAAATTTATTCGTATAATATATTTTTAAATACAATTTAAAATTTAAAAAAATATGTATATGAATCTTCCTTTCCAAGTTAAACAATATAAAAATAATTAAATAATTAAAAAAAACGGCAGTTCACCGAGCAAAGAGGGGACAATTTTTTTTATTTTATTCCAAGAATCAAGATCCTTCTAGTTTGAAGAATCTCAATCTGGCATTTTTACTCTGAAAAATATAAAAAAAAAAATCAAAGAAAAAAAATCATGCTGAGTGAGCAAGTGGTATGAGACGGTAACGTATCTACAATTATTGTATTATAATTAATTAATTAATTAATTATAATTTAAAATTTTATGAAATCTGTGAAAATTTTATATAAAATCACACTTATAAAGACTTGTAACTCAAAGGCTAAGCCAGGATTCAAACGTTATGGATAATCAGTTTTGATGCTTTTTAATGAAAAAAAATCCTTCTATATGCGTCGTAATCTAAAATAGAAGTGTTTTATTATCAGTCTGGATTTTTATTTTTCCAAAAAAATTATTAAATAAAAAAAAAAAGCAAGGTTGAGCAAAATCCTAGTGGGACGGTGGCTGCATGGCTAAAAAGAAATGCAAAAAGGAAAAGGAAAAAACCTTGTTGGCCTCTTCTCAATGGCAATAATGGTTTGGATAACAGTCTGCGAAGATGATGATAAATAAATTTATATATCTGTGTATATGGTGACAGATTTTTCAGTTTTTCTATGAACTTTTTCGTATTAGCCACAGCCTTAGCCTTCCAAAATATCCGCATTTTGCCAACTTGCTCTCTCATCAATCCTCTTCTCCATATTACCCTTTGTCATCCTCATCAATGTCAATTTCATCCCAAGAGATCTGCATTTTGCATAACAATAACAATCTGGTAAAATCAAACAAACCCTTTCTTTCTTTTTTTGTCATTTATTTTGTTGACGGCATGATTTTGTTATTATATAATTTTCTTTGGTTTCTTGGGCTTTGTTACAGACTAACGGAATGCCAGGGAACAAATATAACTGTAGTCCTGGCACACCAAGAACAAGATTGGAAAGGCTTCTTAGAGAAAGGGAGTTGAGGAAATTCAACAAGTCTTTAAATGATGGAGAAACCGATCAGTTATCAACCCATGACTCTTTTTCACCTGATTCTGAGACTTCAACTTGGTTCAATGATGAAGAATCCTTGGAAGCGATTTCAGCTGCCAGAGTTTCATTTGATGGATGTGAAAGGCAAGATTTCCGGGCTTCCAAACAGCGGTTGTTGGTGGTTGCTAATAGGCTGCCTGTTTCTGCACTTAGGCGTGGGAAGGATTCATGGCAACTTGAGATAAGTGTAGGAGGCTTAGTCAGTGCACTTCTTGGTAAAGTGATCACTTCAATTCTCTTGCATTGTGATTTTTTTTTTCTTTTCTGGAATTCGTTTTCGATTGTTTAGTTGCAATGTTTAATTTGTTATGAAGGTGTGAAGGAATTTGAGACCAGATGGATTGGTTGGGCTGGTGTAAATGTCCCTGATGAAATTGGAAAAGAGGCATTAACTAAAGCTTTAGCTGAAAAGGTCATACAAAATGAAGTCCTTATTCTTATTGTCAAGTAATCCATAATCTCGCAAATTAGTAGGGTTTATGTTTAATTTTGTGCTTTATACTTAATGCAGAGATGTATACCAGTATTTCTTGATGAAGAAATTGTTCATCAATATTATAATGGATATTGTAACAACATATTGTGGCCACTGTTTCACTATCTTGGACTTCCACAAGAAGACCGCCTTGCAACTACTAGAAGTTTTCAATCTCAGTTTGATGCTTATAAGAAAGCAAACCAGATGTTTGCTGATGTGGTTAATGAACATTATGAGGAAGGTGATGTGGTTTGGTGCCATGATTACCACCTAATGTTTCTTCCAAAATGTCTAAAAGAACGTAACAGTAAAATGAAAGTCGGTTGGTTTCTGCATACTCCGTTTCCTTCTTCTGAAATCCATAGGACGCTGCCATCTCGGTCAGAGCTGCTGAGATCTGTTCTTGCTGCTGATTTAGTTGGGTAAGATCATCTTTTTTTTGGCATTATTATATTTGAAAGCAAATGCAATTATCTTGGTTTTCTTTCAATGTTTATGTATTGGTAGATTGCTTGGGTATCTGAATTGAGCTTAGTTTGCATGTCTAGGAAGGTGTTCAAATTTTCACTAAATCTAGTACTAATAATGTACTTTGGATTTGGCTGAGCAAGCTAGTGGACCTTAGGCTGGGATTCGACTCCCCGAGGAGTTTGAACATTCCTCAGGTTTTATCCCCTCCCTTAATGACCAGCACAAAGGTAATAAACAAACATAAGAGCAAAGAGAAAGCTAACATTGAATCACATGTCTTCTCTCTGCAGTATAATAATGTTTAAAGGTTTGTTTTTTTATTCTATTTTCTTTGATACCAAATCATTGTTTGTAGCCAACATGATACCAAATGTCATATTCCTTCTGCCTGATCCCTGGCAATAAACCATAGGCCAGTTAATTTATAAGAGGGGTAAAAATCATTCAAACTGAACGTTTTTTTTACCTGCAGTGCTTTCTAATGGACTCTGCTAACACTTTGTGCACTCTGCTTCTTTCCGCCAAAAGCATATTATGTTAAGTTCTCAAGGCCATTATTGTAGTTTTGTTTTAATTGCTGGTACGTTGACCTTCCAGCTTCCATACATATGACTATGCAAGGCATTTTGTTAGTGCTTGTACTCGTATTCTTGGGCTGGAGGGCACACCTGAAGGAGTAGAGGATCAAGGAAAGCTGACTCGTGTAGCTGCAGTATGTCTTAGCGGATCATTCTCTCTGTGTTTATTATCTAGGAACCTTCAAATTTCTAATTTAATCTATTTTTTTGCATAGGTCTTTTAGCATTATAAATACGTTTATTCCTTATCACATCTACTTTTGTTTCTTGGGAGCTTGAAATTACAGTTTCCAATAGGGATTGACTCTGATCGGTTCATTCGAGCTCTTGAACTCCCTCAAGTCCAAGATCACATGAAAGAACTGAAAGAGAGGTTTGCTGGCCGAAAGGTAGGAATTGCTTTCTTTCTCCCTTTATTTCTCACTGTTTTTTTGCCCAGCTGAAAGCACCATAGTTCAGTACCCTTAACTGATATATGTTAATGTTTGTGTAGCATTCATTGGGCATTTTTAAATCTTATCTTTGACTTGAGGGAAGCAAACTTGCAAACTGCTTCTGAGTTACTTATGGTTAATGTTTAATAATGGTAAGGTAATGTTAGGCGTTGATCGGCTTGATATGATCAAGGGAATACCACAGAAGATTTTGGCATTCGAAAAATTCCTTGAGGAAAATCCTGATTGGCGTGATAAGGTGGTTCTCCTGCAAATTGCTGTCCCTACCAGGACTGATGTTCCAGAGTGTATGTTCCTTCATAAACATTTTTCTTCTTTCTATTAGATTACCTGAAAGATTGCCTTAAATTTTGCAACAAGAACTGCCAAGGCATTAGACCGATTAACATGGTCTATCTTACTAATACACTAGCATCTCAAGATGTTATACTCGTGTGTTGATTTGCCCTCTTTTTATGTCATGTCATGGTGACTTTTATAACAATCAATTGTTGTGTACATGATTAAAATAGAAGATGCAGTGCTAATCTTATCTTCAGCAGATTTTTTTAGTAGTGAATCTGTTTTGACATTATTTGTTTGCTAACCTGGATGTTGCTTTCATCCCTCCCCCTCTCCCACCCTCCTCAAAATCTTACATGTTTATTTTCTTGATTTCATAGATCAAAAGCTTACCAGCCAAGTGCATGAGATTGTTGGGCGCATTAATGGAAGATTTGGAACTCTTACTGCTGTACCAATACATCATCTGGTTTGTCTATACCTTAATTATCTTTATATCTGTCACTATAATATCATAAAATAATGAAGTAAAGGTTTACTGCTCAGCTGGAAAGAAGCAGATAGGATAAATATCTGAGTTTCATCTTATTCACTTTCTTCAATGTATAGAGTACCTTTGGGAAATTCTATATGAAACCATGCAAAATTGAAATCTGAAGTGGTTAGAAACTAAATCTTATAGATAAATAATCACAGACAGTTTAAGGTGCTGATTGTCAGGCTTAGCAATGCACTATTTAGTCGATTTTGTAGCCATAATAGACATAAAGAAGGAGAAGTTCCAAACTTTTCTTTATTTGCCTTTTTTTTAGCTGCCGATGATCAAACATTGTCCCACCCTTTACTATAACTTTTAACATGCATGAATAAGTTGTTAGCTCATTGTCTGAACTTACCTATCTGTTATTGTTGATGGACTGTGTGAAGGTTTCTAAAGCATTTTTCTTACTCTTTTACAGGATCGTTCTCTTGATTTTCACGCATTATGTGCACTGTACGCTGTTACTGGTACCTACTTTTGTACCGTAACACTATTTTGAATCTCTATTCATTGTTTCAAATGATAACTTTTTCTTATGCATGTCCAAACTTTTAGCAATTAATTAACAAATTATGCAGACGTAGCCCTTGTAACATCTTTGAGGGATGGAATGAACCTCGTCAGCTATGAGTTCGTTGCCTGCCAAGCTTCCAAGAAAGGGGTCCTTATATTAAGTGAGGTACTTAGATCTGATTTGAATCTACATTTATTCAGGGATTTTCCCGAAGTGCAAAGCTTAAATTTCATAATAACGTCTCTGCTTATTTCTAGTTTGCAGGAGCTGCTCAGTCTCTTGGTGCTGGAGCCATTTTGATTAATCCATGGAATGTCACTGAAGTTGCTTCTTCAATTGGTTATGCTTTGAATATGCCAGCTGATGAAAGAGAAAAACGCCACCACCATAACTTCATACATGTAACTACACACACATCTCAAGAATGGGCTGCAACCTTTGTAAGGTGTTGATCGTAGCTTAGTACTGGTATTTTTTTTTATAAAAACTTGAGGGAGGGAAAGACTGATGCGTCTAATGTGACAGGAAGAGTGAAAATAAGACCTTACTTGCAACAATAAATTTTCTTTTCAAAATCTTGGAATTTAAGCTGTGGGATTGGAGCTCTCCATAATAGATGATTGGCTGGTTTCCATTTTTCTTATGTCTATCTTCTTTCAATTTTATTATAAACTCTGAAGCTTTCCTTGTGTAGTGAACTTAATGATACCATTGTTGAAGCTCAATTAAGAACAAGACAAATTCCACCACTACTTCCAATTGAAGTTGCTGTGGATCATTACTCACAATCCAGTAACCGATTGTTGATACTGGTATGCTAATTTTTGTACTCGCATCTTTCTATATTTGACAATGTAGAAAAACCCCCTGGTCTCTCTCTGTGAACAATTCAGGAAGAGAAAAGAGGAAAAACTACTCCTTATAATTTGGATTTTCATTTTCATGATCACACTTCCATGTTACAGGGATTCAATGCAACTTTAACTGAACCAGTGGATACCCTTGGGAGGAAGGGCAATCAAATTAAAGAATTGGAACCCAAGTTACGTCCGGATTTACAAGAACCTTTGAAAAAGCTTTGTGATGATCCAAAGACGACAATTGTTGTCCTCAGTGGAAGTGACAGAAGTGTCCTAGATGATGTATGCTTATTTCTGTTTTTCTAAATATAAATCCTTAATCTTTACTCTTTGCTTCTTTTATTTTTTTAATCTCTGAACTAGTAATTTACTTCTGCAGAACTTTGGTGATTACAACTTGTGGTTGGCAGCAGAAAATGGGATGTTTTTACGAGTTACAAAGGGAGATTGGATGACAACAATGCCTGAAAATTTAAATATGGAATGGGTGGATAGTGTCAAGGTACATTCATTAGTCATATTAAGTTTAATATAATCCTTATCGAGTTCTTCAGCCTCTAGTTTTTCTGATGCTTACTCATGATTTCAGCATGTTTTCGAATATTTTACTGAAAGAACTCCTCGATCTCATTTTGAGCTCCGTGAAACTTCAGTTATATGGAACTATAAATATGCAGGTCCTCATCAATAAACTTCAATTAATTTATATTATCTCTTCTATTTACCATAGATAATCACATAAATTTAAGCTTACGTTGGTTTTTTGTGTTTATTGATTTATCTTCTGAACAACTTAACTAAAAATCTAGATGTTGAGTTTGGAAGACTTCAAGCAAGGGACTTGTTGCAACATCTTTGGACAGGTCCAATCTCAAATGCATCTCTCGATGTTGTCCAAGGTAGCCGATCTGTTGAGGTTAGATCTGTCGGTGTTACAAAGGTATGGTTTAGTGGTATTATTCATATCTGTTCTGCTATTCAATCAGGATCACAAGTTGTCTTATATCATGCTTTAATGAAAATATAGGGTGCAGCAATCGATCGAATCCTTGGAGAAATAGTTCATAACAAAGGCATGAAGGAACCCATTGATTATGTCCTATGTATTGGCCACTTTCTAGCTAAGGTGTGTTTCAATTACCAACGTTTAGCTATTTTTCTTTTTTTGAAGTACTGCTATATAAAAATATTTGGTTCGAGCACATTCTGAGAATTGAAGCAATCCCCATCTGTTGGTCCAAATGGGAAATAAGAGGCCAGAAAACCAATGTGTGATGAGATCATGTAACAGATTTAGGGTTTTAGCAGGTTTGGCTATTTTGGCCTATAATCCAGTTTGATCAACCTCAAACTAATGAAAACTTGCTAGCATTGATCCAATAACTCTCTAAAGTTTGAGCTGTTGATGCTTAAAATGTGATCTATTGAAATTAAATCGTCTGCAATGGTTCAGGATGAAGACATATATACGTTTTTTGAGCCAGAGCTTCCATCAGAAGTCCCAGCTCCGGCAAGACCCCATGTACCAACACCAGTCAGGACATCTGTTTCAAAGTTACAAGTGAGTAAAAGCGGATCCAGAGCAGCAGCTCGCCCTAAGAAACAACGGTCATTTTCAACTATAGAAAGGAACTCAAGCTATCCTGTAACTGGAGGTGTTTTGCAATCAATGGCGGCCGATAAGATGTCATTGCAAGAGGGTTCTTCAGTACTTGACCTGCAGGGTGACAACTACTTTTCTTGCTCTGTTGCACGGAAAAGATCTAACTCACGCTATCTCCTTGGATCATCTGATGATGTTGTAAAACTCTTGAGAGAGCTGGCAGATCATACTCAAAGCTGACGGTATGACCAGAGAAGGGTTACAATAGGAGCAAAGTTAAAGAAAGTTGAATTTTGTTTAGCAGTTATATTTTTTGGAAAGGAAATGAATTTTATTTGGTTAGAATGCCTTCTAATCTAAGCAATTAATTTCATTGAAATTAAAATCGATAATTGAAGATTAATTAATTAGTGGTTGTTGGTAATAAGAATTTTATTTCTTCTTTTCAATTTGTTTCCAGTCAATATCAATGGCAAGAAGAGGTTCAGCAATTCAGCAATGAAATAGCATGGCAAGCTATGTTGCAGCAAGAGAGGGCCTTAAAAGTTGAAATCAATCCAAAAAGCTGCCCACAATTTTGACAAATTTGAGTTGCAAAATGTGCAGACATCCATTTTATTTAGAATAATTATAGGGTCTCATATGTTCCCATTGTGCTGCCTCATTCACTCTGTTATCCATATCAAATGCCAGTAAAGGAGTGTCATATGTTCCCATTATAGCTCCTTGGCCTTCGCTCAACATCCACTTTGCCACCTGAGCATCAGTGAGTCTGGAAAATCCAATTTAGGCCCACGAAATATTGCATAACGGAGCCAGCAATTACAAGTTGAATCATAGCATCCATTCAGTATAAACCTTGGACAAAAAGGTTGAATCAGAAGAAGCACACCTAATAATCATTCAATGAACCTTCTTGCATGAGTAATGTATGTATTCCGAATAATAGCATTTACCTTCTTTTGCAACATCCGTCAACAAGATTCTATAAATGGCTGTGTTAATATATACAAACTGAACTAAAATTGAAGAAAATCTGTATCAAAGGCTTTCATGTATTTAGCTTGAGCCAGCAAAACAAATAAGAGGTAACAGAAAATTAGTAACCACAAGCTTCCCTACATCAATGAGACAACTTCAGAAGCTTTAAAAAACAAAGCAAGAATACCACTTACTTGAATTACACCTGTCCCTCAAAATTCCTAAAGCCTTGGCTGCTGCAATCAATGGAAACTCAGTCTCCCAAGCTGTCCATTTGTCCAATGCTCCATAAACTGTCTCTTTTTCATTGGGAAGTTGAGAAACCTGCTCATGCCAACAAATCCAAAACCAACCAACCCAACAAAAATATTCACCTATAGAATCAAAGTGCATAGTTTCATCTTCAAATACTACATAAAATAACTGAACAGAATACTCGATAAAGTGAAAATAATCAAAGTAAACTTACAATTCTAACGAGATTGAGTGCCTTTTGTCCACTGCCAGCTGAATCTCTTTTCTTCCACAAGTGATGCCCATTCTTTCCCAACTCCACTAGTTTCCTACACACTCAAAAATTTTATTACTTTAGGCTTCTAAGTTAAACACTCATTCAATATTTTGATAAATTGATTTCAAATTTTTAAATGACACCCACTTCTCAACAGCTTTTGACGTGCTAAATGATTGTTTATCACCCAGCTTTTGGGAACATTTAAATAGGGAACTCTGCAAATTGAAATCCCAGAACCCAATAAAAAAGCCACTTCATTTCTTTGAACCTGAATAAAGGCAGCAACATGGAAAAAAAAAAATGATTCCTTGGAATCTTAATTTATCAACCTTGTTTTTGGCCTATGGAGAGAGTGTTAACTTCTTGAACAAATGCAACTAAAAGCCATTGATGCCTTTCTTCTTCATTGAATTTTCATATTGCTTTGAGGTTGGGCCAGCATTTTTAATACATATCCACATGAAAAACAACTTGATTTCCCTCTCTTTCTTGGTTAATAATAATTACATTTAAACTATCATTTTATATATTCGATGATAAAATTTTTAAATCCCAAAAATGAAATTAAAACGTTGTTACGTATCATTTTATTTATTATATTAATTTACTAATTATTTTAAATTTAATTTAAGATAATTTTTTAATTCCATGGATGGAGTGTATGAGATAATTATTCCATTATATAAATAATTGAAAAAGATAATTTATGGTCAAAAGAAAAAAAACCATTAATTTTCTTTCCAACAGCCTGTCAAAATTTTCATTTATGTGCTTTCCTAACGCTCTAAGGAATGGATAATCTTATTTGCAAGAGGTTTTCCCTTCCTTAGCAAACCACCTAAAAATATAAATCTTACCTAATCAACAAATAACTCAAAAGAAAGATAAAACCCAAACTTCTTCTAATCTTATCCAAAACCATTTATTCTAGATTCAGTACTTTTGTTAAATTTGACTCAAAATCTCTAACAACACAACTGTTGAAAAGAATTTAAAAAGATTTGACTTTTGGGACAGGTAACCTTTAAATAGATTGAAAGTTTCAAATGCCAAATTGACCAAAATTAAGCAAACTCATCACCCACATATCCTAATGCCGTGACACAAACTCTCACATACCAAGAATTTCAACCAAAATTTTCCCAGATGAGATTGCAGTCAATGTCATAAACTTTTCACATACTACAAATAATCTCACAAACGTACATGCTTATGCCAAAAAAAAAAAAAAAAAAAAAAGAAGAAAGCGACCTTTGAAAATCAATGGGTGGATGGAAGCAGGGTTATGGGTCATTTTCGTTTAATTGAGTACTATAATAGTGCCCAGATTTGCATAGGGTCATTTTCATTAAACTTTCACATATATATATATATATATATATATTTTATAATCATGTTTATGAGGTTGTTGTGTTTCTATTAAAGGAAATAGCGATTATATTAACATGTTTTATATAATTAAACAAGCACGTAATAAATATAAAAATATATAGAAACTTTAAACTCTTTTCGGTTATTATTAAGGTGAAAAGTACCTATGAACTTTTTTTTTGAAATTAATATGATTTTATTTTTTTATTATTGATGTAATTTTTAATTTGATTGAATAGCTTAGTGAAAATTAAGCTGAAAAGAATGTCAAATATAGGAGAATAGAGTTGACATCGGATCAAATTCGAAACAAGTTTTGATTGTCTTAAATTTGATCCAATTTTATATGTTATCAAATTCGAATTCGATCTTACTAAAATTTTTTTTTATTTTTTCATACTCGAATCCGATCCCGACCTAATACTATGTAAATCGTACCGACATGAAATTAATAAAATATTATTTTTTAAATATAAATATTTAAAAATATAATTATATAAATATATATAAATAAATAATCAAATAATTAATTTTAAAAATAATTTTTTATATAATATCAGGTCGAGTCGGGTTGTCAGTCAGGTTTATCTAAAATTCGAGTCAACCCGACCTCGATTATTTCATAATTTCACTCGACTCCGATCCGATCCGAAACTCGAATTTTGAAAAAAAAAAAATCAACCTCGTAAGATCAGATTAAAATCAATCGTATGGATTAAATTACCAACCTTACGAGAGAAGTTGAAAAAGTGCCGAAAATAATATTTTAAGATGCGTTTTTACATTCAAGTCAATTGAATGTATAAAAATAACAAAAACAAATGAGAAAAGAAAATAATAAGAAAAAAAACAAAAAGTTAAAAATAAAAGATCGTTGGAGATGATTCTCTTCGTTACTTAAAAATAGTGAAAACTTCCACATTACTTTTAATTATGATAAATGTATTTTTAATTAAATTTAAAATTAAAATTTGTTCAAATCATTTTTATCTTTCAAATTAATTTTTATTTATTTTTATATTTAATTTAAAAATGATTAAATTTTAACTTTAAATTTAATTAAAAATATATTTATCATCATTAAATAAAATAATAAAAACTTTCATTATTTTTTATCCAGTGAAAGCGGATTTTTTTTTTTTTTTGGTAAAACACACCTGAATTATTAATTTGTTATTATTACTCTGTTTTTTTCACTTACTACAATTACTTGCACGGCAATAACGGCTGACAATGTGGCACCTAAGCCGGCCGGGAATAACGAAATTCCACGCCCCCGTGTGCTCGTTTGCGCCGCAGTTGACGGTGATACGTGTCCATATCTAACTGGCTGGTCTTATTTGAAATCATCCTGAGGAGATAGATTAGGTGGACCTCACGGTCCTCACCCGCGTGGAGCCAGCCCCCTCTCTCTTTCTCTGTCTTAGGCGTCGCATGAGCCGTGGGATACGCCGAGCTAGTGGATTTCTAGCTTTAATCTTACGCCCTTACACCCAATCATTGCCGCGAAAAGAAAATTAATTGTTCGTTAAGCATTTTTAGGCTCGATTCAGCCAACCTACTTCCCCTTTGACTCGACTTCTATAGCCAGATTTATGCTTTTCTTTTTCATTTTTTTCATTTTGATCCCGAAATGAAAAGAAAGAGTTCACATAAATTAATTTGTTGGCAAATTTTTTTGGGTGAATTTGTAAAAATAAAATATGTATTTGAACAATTGAACTTCTTGATAACAAAGCAATGATGTGTAAATTTGTTTAAATATGATTATAATAATTCTAATTGCAATATTCAACTTTTTAAACTAGTATTATATAAATTAACAAAGAGAAAAGTTTGTACACAAAGGGATTTGACCTAAGACCTGGGATTTTTCCTATGAAAGAATTATTAATTTTTGCATTTAATTTCTTGTAACCAATTATAAACCTTTTTCAAGCAACCGTAACCTCTCCAATGTAATGTATGTATTTTTATGAAGAAAGCGTATTTGAATTAGTCGAGTTGATAAAAAAATTTAATTTTTTCATTGACAATCATATTTAATTTTTGTGAAATACATTAAATACACTTTTATGACAAGAAATTGATAAAATAACTAAAAGAAAAATTGTGTTTATGTGCTTCATGATTAAGAGTAAGGATATAATTCGAGTCGAATCATATTGATAAAATAAGAAACTCAAGTTTAAGTTTGACTCGAAATTCATTATTCGAAATTTGTTAGTCAAAATTCAGCATAAATTCAATCGAATTTTAATTTTTAAGTTTGAACTTAACTTGAGATAAAAATAAAGTTACTCAAATTTATTCAATTAGACTCGTTTAATAAAAATGAGCTTAATTTTTATATTTTATTTCAAATTTGATCATGTATTCAAACTCAAATTGGAACTTGAATTGATTATATATATATATATATAGGTAAAATAGTAATTTTTTAATTAAAATAATAAAAATATATTAAAATTTAAAATTTTGATTAGACTCGTAAACTATTTGAGTAGGACATTAGAATGTTCGAATTTGGCTCACTTGATAAATTGAGCTGCTCAAGTTTAAGCTCGACTCGATAATGATTGAGTCGAATTCGAATTTTATTTGAAATGAGTCCGAATAACTTGTAAGTATTAATGTATAATTTATACTCCTAATTAAGAGATTATGTTGACACCATTACCCAAAAGACTTTTCATGCCACTTAAATGTTTAGCCAAGGTGACACCATTTTTCTCTAATAGCCATGTAGGGAAGGAATTTCTTCTCTATATCAAGACATATAATCATCAAAAAGCTAGCCATCCTAAAACATCTCCAAATTCCAATTAAGATTGGCAAAGTCTCAAAAGTGAATGAAGAAGCACACACCACCAAACCTTAGTACACTTTTGAGAACTCTAAAGGAACTTACCCTTTTTTCAATTTGTAACTAAAGGATTGAAAGTTAAAGCCCATGAAATTTAAATTTCGAATTAAATATTAACACAAATTTAGGTAATATAATCAACAATTAAAGTAAATCCAAATACCATATGTGTAAGGATAGAAACCAAGCAAAAGAGATTTTTTTTTAAGTGATTCATTAAGTATCAAATTTTAACGAAGAAGGATCGGATTTGTTCTCTAAAAAAATATTTTTATTCGAACTTGTTAGCTAACATGATTTAAAAAAATGAGTTTAGAATTCGACTTCTTTATTCCCCTTCAGATGGTTTACTTAAGTTTTTACATGATAATCTTAATGAAATAATTAGGTCAGGGCTTGTATATTATAAAGCGATCAACCACTTTTTAATATAAAAAAAATATTTTGTACTTGTTTTAGAAGTTCCAAAGATCCGATCCCATGAGAAAAAAAAAAGAAATTGTAATTAATCAAATATTGTGGCAAAATGAGGAAAAAAAAAAACTCAATAAAAGCTAAAGCCAACTTAGTAAAGCAATAACTTAGCTGAAGAAGTTACACAAGAGAAAGCCGTGAGCCACAAGAAAAGGAGAAACTTAGAGAAGCTTAATTTGCTTTAGGCAGACGACTACATAACTTGGACAATTAGAAAAACACAAGCACAAGCACAACCTAGACAAAGAATCAAATAATCAACCAAACATATATATATATATAAAAAAAACCAAGGAAAACATTAAAAGGTGAGTGACGTTTATTATATACTTTTTGGGTACTTAAAAAGGTTCAAATGAAAGAATATTCCATAATAGAAGATTTCAAAGAGAATTTATATTTGATTATCCAAAAAAATCATTGATAGCAAAAATATTTATCATATTCGATATTATGTTTTAGATCAAAAAATAAAAAACTAAATTTGTTTACCGGATATACTATTTCAGCTCAGTTCTATATTAGGGTTGCAATTCCAATTGATGATAACAATTCAGTTAATTACAATCATAAATCTTTGTTTACTTTTAATTACTACTGAAAACAAATTGACTATATAATTTTGTATTTTTCTTAATAACTGCACGATCTATTAGTAAAAGGTATGACTTTAATTCATGATAATACTTTATATTTGACAATCTTAAATATGAAAAAAAAGAATTATTATAATTAAAATTTTATATTTTGTTTGATTTTGTGTCTATAATCAAAATTGGCATTACGATTAAATGAGCTCAATCACCATATTAAGCAAATTTTAATACAAAATATAAAGAATATTATAAAAAAGAGAAAAATATATAAAATTTAGATCAAATAATTCATTCACCTTTTTTAATAATTAAATTTTAACAAAACTAATTTTAAATCTAAACATTTACAAATTAATTTTTTAATTCCCCTTAATTCTCTCTAAGAAAAAACAAAAGAAAAAGAAAGCGGGGATCACAGTCATGACGGTATCTCTTCTCAAACACCAACATTTAAAAAAAAAAAGAAAATCAAAAGTGTAATCCCTACGGTTTAGATTCTCTCCTATAAATTACCTTTGTTTTCCCTTCTTTTCCCCCCACCGTTCCATTATTCCCATTGAAATCTTTCCTCTCTTCATCTACAACTCACAAGCTAAGCTAAGCTTAATAGATTGATCTGATCTTCCCCTTTGTCATGGCTGAAGAAGAATTCCAAGAGTCCGAGGTTATGTTTTCTGACCACAGCAGCAACCGTTGCGGCACACATGACGAGGATGCTGCTGTTCATGATGATGGGTACTTCAAGAACGGCCGTGTTTCACGTGACCACAACAAGTCGAGGAAAAATAGTGGCAAGAAGAAGAGGATAGTCGCCAGTTCGCTTCCTGTTAGCATCCCACGTCATCAGGGTAGTCCTGTTCATTGCGGCAGCGAAGCTGATGATTTTGAGGAAGAGGAAGATGAGCAAGGTGAAGTCGTGCCGCCCCATGTGATCTTAGGAAGAAGAATCGCCGGGAAAATGGCGTATTCGGTTTGTACTGGCAATGGTAGGACGCTTAAAGGAAGGGATTTGAGTCAAGTTCGGAATTCAATTCTTAGAATGACTGGATTTTTGGAAGCATAAACGATGGTCAAATCTTTTCCTTTTTTCTTTTATTTTCCTTTGTTACTTTGGTATTCATTTCAGAGTTCAGAAATGAAATGGGAAAAAAATTGTTTCCTTTGTACCATCGGCCTCTTTTTTTATTCTTAATCATTCATTGTGACAGAAAAAGAAAAAAAATGGAATTAATTACAGTAACACATAATTATTGATGAGTTTCACCAATTAATCTATCTCTCTTGCTTAAATTTTTGGTTAATTTCTAGTAAGTAATATAGTAGTCTTCGTGTAATAATAAAATTTCTGAGCTTGGAGGTTTTGTTTCAAGCAAAACATGCTGCAAAATTCCAGCTTGCATTGGTTTGATCTTGTGTAGCTTGGCTACTAGGACATGTGGAGGCTTAGGCAGCTGCCGCACCGCCTTACCAAAAAAGGAAAAGAAACCGCTGTTGGAGTTTTTGTCTTGACATTGGACATAATCCCAATCGAAACAGCTGGTTTCTTGATTGAGAGAGAGAGAGAGAGAGAGAGAGTTTTACCAGCAGAGATGATAAAAAAAACTTTATTTTTTAGGTACCTGTTTTTGACAATCTACAGCCATTTTGCAATACAGTATTGATGTTGTTGGAGTAGGACTGACTAGGCTCTTCCTAGGATAACAGGCACATTAATTTCGACATGTGAGATAATCATAGTTTCGTTTTATTGAAGTTAATAACTATGACAAAATGACAAATACTAGAAGTATTTTTCTTTCTTTTATTTATTAATGACAACATGAGAATTAGGCCATTAACCAGCAGTCAACCAAACTCCTTTTAGGGATCTCTTTCGATCTGCAGAAAGCTATGAGAAACCAGGATTTTGAGATCAATCCAACTTTTTATTCTTCCTTTTGCAGCAATTTTGGGTAGATGAAACTTTAATATTGCATTCATGAGGAATAAAATAAGTAAAGATGCCTAAATTTGTTTGCTTTAGAGTTGAAAACTTGTGTTCAAGAGCTTGATGAGTTACAGGCTAAGTACTTTTGTAACCCTAATTTCTTTTCTTTTTAATTCTGTTCATGCACGTGTCAAGTTTGTTTTTGAATTGTTCAATGGCCCTCAACAGTAATTTCTAATCATTCCCTCTTTTCCAATGTCAAAAAAGGGGGCACGTAAATTTTTCTACGTCCTGGTTTTCTTACCTAACAATGCTTCCCCTTTGTTAATTTCTTCCTATAAAAAACCAAACATACATCTAATAAAGAAAATGAATATGCAAATATAGCTTAAATTTATTTTCTTCTTGAGGTAGCTGTCATAAATTCTATAGCAAATCCTCCTTTACCGAATTCCAAAAGCCTAGAATATATATATGTATATATACACACGTGCATGCTCGTGCACGTGTGTTAATAACTATTAGAATTTTGAAGAAAAAGAAATTCAATGCTATTATAATGCATTTTCATAATGTATACTCTTGAGTTTTGCTTTGTGTTAGGGAATGAAATTTAAAAAAAATTTTTTCTTCTAATTTTTGAAAAGATATATGATAACTTTTTTTACCTCAATTATAATGCATTTTTTTAATTTTTTTAAATTTTAAAAATAAATAAATTATTTAATCTCTCAAATCATGATAAAATATATAATAAAATAAGTTATTATAAATTATATATTCTAAATAATATCAAAAAATAATTATCAATTAAATTCGAATTCAAAATTTTTACATCTAAAAATTTTTATCAATTGAATCAACTAAAAATAAATAAATTTGCATGAGGTTAAGAGTTACTTGAAACTTAATGGAACAAAATCATTACATGTAAGTAAATTCAACAACAATAAAACCCTCACGATTCCATATTAATTAAACATGTTCCTCAACTATAGGACTGTTTAGATTCCATATAATTTAACTTGTTGCCATCATCATTAGGGCCATTTTTTTTTATATATTTAAAGTTATGGAAATTTGATTTTTTAACTTGTTATCATCATCATTATCCGTTATTTTTTATATATTTAAAATTATTAAAATTAAAAACAAAACATACTATCTCTCTTATGAGATAATTTTTTATAAAAATATTATTTTTAACGCTTAAATTTTTCTTTTTAGACGTCTCCCTATGTTTTGAAACCCACGTGTACACTTAAAATAAACTAAAAGTTTAATATAATATTTAATCAATAAAATAATGAAGTTATATTTGTTTGATTAAAATGTTAATTAATAAGTCAATAATTAAATTGTCGATTGGGAAAGAAATGACATCGGAGCCACGTGTGGTGCAGGATGGTTTGTCAATGATTCCGTGCAAACATGTCAGAAATGATAATTGTCAGAAAAAGACCAAACATATTGTGAGATCATCACATCAATGACGTGGTCAAACATTTGCCATAAATTCTTTAAACATAATTTTTTTTTTATTTAGAGAAATTGTGACTCTTGATTTAGTGTCTTATTATTATTATTTTAATAAAATATACTTAATTATTATTTTTTTATATTAAAGAATAAAATCGTAACATAAATAAAAAAAATTTGATTCGAAATTAAATCTTTAATATTTTTTCAAATTTTGGAGACATTATCATTATTTGATTCTTAGGATGTTTGTTTGCTTTCTCTTAAGAAAGATAAGAGGGGATGACCAAATCAAGGAAGTCATTTAGTAGCAAAAATACGTAGTCAAAAAAATGTTAAATATTGAAGACTTAAATTAAAATATAATGAATCTAAGTTTATTTTTCATGATTCATGTATGATTAAAAAGTAATATTTAATAAATTTAAAATTTTAATTTAATATAATAATAAAAGAAAAAGGGAAAAATTGACAACTCTGTGATTATTCATTTAGTGTAGCATTAGGTGATAATAATTCTTAAGAAAAATCTAAAGAATATAATGTAAACAAAATTTAAATAAAATCCCATGGAAATCATATTTGTAGAGTTGACATCGGATTAGGTTCGAGATGAGTTTTGCTTGCCTCGAACCCAATATGATTCTATGTGTTATTAAATCCGAATCTAATTTTCTTAAATTTTTTTTTAATTTTTTCATACCAGAAATCGACCTCGATTCCTACCTGAAATTAATAAAATATTATTTTTTAAAATATAAATATTTTTTAAATATAAATATTTAAAATATTATTATATATATATATAAATAAATAATTAATTAATTAATTAAAAAATAATTTTTTATATAATATCGGATCCGATCGGGTCAGGTTTGCCTAAAACCCGACCTAAAAACCTGAATTTCAAAAAAAAAAAAATCGACCCCATAGGGTTAGGTCGGAACCCGTCGGGGATGGGTTAAATTGCCAACCTTACACATTTGAGTCTATTAATATTTTTACTAAAAATATCTATTTAATAAATATATCATAATTTTTAAAATTTTTAAAAAATTTTATACATTTGATATACATGATGAGTATTAAAATGAGTTATCTCATATCTAATAAATTTTTAATTTTTTGTAGTTTTATATTTAGGTTCGACTTTTTCACTTACTGTTAATTAGTTTTAAGTTAAATACTTAATATGATATTAGAATCAAGACTTTTTTTTCCATTGCTTTTTCCTAATTTGTCACACGAAAAGCTTTTTTCATCTTCACTTACACATGATGAAACTTGTTAAAGTGGATTATCCTCATATCTAATAAATTTTTAATTTTCTATAACTTTATATTCAAGTTGAACTCATTCACTTGCTGTTAATTAATTTTAAATTAAATACTTAATAATAAAATTTTTAATCTATCAATTTTGATTATTGATTTTAATTTTTATTTACTAACTTTTAATAAAAAATTTTACAAACTTCACCTATAAAATTTCATATAAATTTTTTTCACACAAAAAAGCACTTATCTTATTCAAGAAAAAGACAAATATAGCATTTTTATGAATTCCCATTTCACTTTCCTTCAAGAATTTTTTTTTCCCATCAAGCTCACGTTCAAACAACTTCTAAGTTCCAGAAAAGCAAACAAAAATGGAGAAGAGAAATACAAGTTAGCAGAAGATGCTTTTTCAATTCCACAAGAATAAACTGTCCAGATGGGCAGCCAATGTCATATATCACTCAGAAGAAGAAAGAAAACAAACACCCAATTCGAATTAAATTATGATCAACATAATTGACATAAATCAGAGATACGTGTTTCAAAGAATTCCTTGATGTTTGGGCCACTGAATGTAGTTGGAGTGTAGTGAAGGAAGTATTTTAATAGACTTTTAACATGAAGGTTTTGATTAGGACATGTTTTGCTATAATGTCCAATTTTTCATCAAGAACATAACAATGGGAAACTGGCTTTAGAGTTTGGTAGTACCACGTACCAACCTTATCCTTTCGGTTTGGTGAAGGATTGGTAGCAAACAATTAAATTTATAGTAAATCATTGATTTTAGACCCACTTTTCATATTCATAGATCACCTGATAATAAATGAGTTATTGAAAATCTAATAGGTTATTTATTTGATTGATTCGATTAATTTTAAATTGAATTATATTAATATTTTTATTAATCAAATTAAATTTATAAATTTTAAAAATTAATTGATTAAATTTAATTCAATTGGTTCGATTAATTTTTTAGTTAACAAAATAATAAATATATTTAAGTAAATTATATTTTGAACTCTCAATTTTTTATATTTTAAATAAACTAAATAAAATTATTTAATAAAATATTCAAATGCTAAAGTATTATGTTAAAAATTTTAACAAATTATAAAATTAAGTGATCTATTTTATGTATTTTGCATTTTATATTTGAATTATGTTATATTTTGATTAATTAATTGTCAAATCGAATTAACTGAAAACAAAAAATTTTTTAAAATCATTTTTTTCATCAATCAAAATTAATTCAATAATAAAAAATTAATTAAATTAAATTAATTCAATCAATTAATTCAATTAAAATCAAATTATAAACAATCTTAGATTCTAATTCTCTAAGAAACTATTTGCTGCTTCTCTTATGGGTGTAAAAAAAGATTTATCTCCCTTTTTTTAATATTAAATAAAAAATTATATTGATGATCAAATTAAATCAAATTAAAAGACACATAAACAGAAAAATAAACAAAAAAATATATGGTTATTTTTCACAGCTAATTTTTTTATTTGTTTTTGTATTTTTTATCAAACAATATTTTTTTTAACTTAACACTGTTTACCAGTATTAGAGTCTTGGTAGTGACACGTAGGCACGTACTAACCTTATCCTTTTGGTTTGGTGAAGGATTGGCATTAAACTCTTAATTTTTTATATTTTAAATAAATTAAATAAAATTATTTAATAAAATATTAAAATATTATATTAAAAATTTTAACTAAGTCATAAAATTAAGTGATTTATTTCATATATTTTGTATTTTATATTTAGGTTATGTTATATGTTGATTAGAATTTCGATTAATTTGATTTTGAATCGAATTAATTAAAAATAAAAAATTTTTAAAATTATTTTTATCAATCGATCAAAATTAATTTAATAATCGATTAATTAATTAAATTAAATCGATTCGATTAATTATTTTGATTAAAATCAAATTATGAACATTTTTAGATTCTAATTCTTTGGAAACTATTTGCTTCTTCTCGTAGGGTTGTACAAAAAGATTTATCTCCCTTTTTTTAATATTAAACAAAAAATTATATTGATGATCAAATTTAAAAGACACATAAACAGAAAAATAAGCAAAAATGGTTATTTTTAACGGTTAAATTTTTTTTGTTTTTTTTTATCAATAATTTTTTTAAAAAAATTTAACTTAACACTGTTTAGATCATAAACTTTTTTTGTCTTTTAATCTGACTATCAACAAAAACTCTCTATTTAATGTTGAAAAACGAAATGAGCTAAATTCGTAAAAACTACACCTAAGTTAGAATTGATCATAATTTAAATTCAATTCAATTATTGTCAAATTGAGTTTGAGTTCAAGTTTAAACAATTTAATTTATAAAACAAATTAAATTTAAATATTTAAATATTTAATTTAAATTATTTACATGTTTAATCAATTTTTTATATTTTAATAAATATTTTTTATTATTTTTAATTATAAAATCATAATTTTAATGTTGAATAATCAAGATTGAAGTAAATTAACTTGAATTAAACTTGTTTTTTATTTAATAAACAAACCTAATAAAATAAATTCAAATAACTAAATTTTTATCTTAAATCAAATTTAAAATTCGAATTTAAATTTAAAATTGAATTCGAGCTTCTCACTGTATTGATTTAATTTAATTAATTTGACAATATACCCCTATTGTCTTTAGTGGAGATGAATTAGATTTCTTGTCGAACAAAATTATGCTACATATTACCCAAAACTCAAAATCTGGTCTTTATGTGTTTAGGTATACGAGGAAACTGGGCAAGATTTACAGCAGCAGATGACCCTCAATGGATAACAAGCCAAATTATGAATAATGAATTCTAGGATTGTATTTTTTATGGATTCTATTTGGGATTCAGATTTTATACCGCAGATTTTTAACCCAGAATGCAACTTTAATGAACAATAACAATTACAAAACCAATGTTGTTGGCATTGTCTTCTGTCAGGAGCTCCATATAAATGAAAATGAAAGAAAATGAAGCATGCTAACATCTTTTCTTCTTGAAAACACAATATGGTGCTGGCAGCAATTCATTTAAGGTCCGCAGCAGTCCAAAATCATGAGCGTCCAGAAAGGCTGAAATCAGCCATTGCAAGGAAAACAAATATAAATAAACATGAAGGTGAAAATGTCACTTACAATTTCTACAGATGAACGGACTTCGAAGCAGCAATAGTGATGGAAACAGAAGATTTGACTGCTTAGTTATTAGGAAGTTTTGCACTTCTGCTAAATATTGTTAAAACTCAAAATCTGCATGATGCTAATGTGGCCTTCTTGTTTTTTGGTACATAAGCAAACTGGCTAAAGATCCATAGCCGCAGATGACCTTCAATGGATAGAAACCAAGTTGTAACGGATGAATGCTAGGAATATAACCTTTTAAGTGCAATTCACTACAGGATAGAGATCAAGTCTGTTTACCTGTTGCGACTTGGGTTCCGAGCATCTTTCAGACGGGCTCGAACTAGCATGAGAACCAGGTGATGAAATGCTAAATGATGATATTGCGGAAACAAATCTTTCCATGGATTTCTCTGCTATTTCAGAGCAATCACCTAAACGTGAAATGTTAGATCCAAATTTTGCTCCTCCAGCTTTTGTCTCCGTAAACGTTTCAAGATTAGGATCACAATGACCTACAAAAAGAAAAATAGCAGGTAAAAACTCTTTCAACTTTTGCACTAATGTTGGACCAAGACAGCCACATGAATTTAGCACTAAGCAAAGACTAGTTTAATTTATCAATTTATGGTGAACAATGGCAGATGTTCAATATCCTTACTTTTCCATTGATGGTAGAAATAATTTGTTCATATAAACTTAAATATATTTTACCTTATTTACTCATGCACCTTAGTATATGGATGGAATTCCTAGTCTATAAAACCAGCCATTTTAGAGGCGAAGCAAAAGGGATAAATGACCACCATAACTTGACCATTATATTTGATTGGCTTCAATCTTATCTGGCATTGTTATTGGTGAAGCAAAAAGCCAATGTAAATATATGTTTCCAACTTTAGCACACTGGCTTAACACATAAGGTTTCAAAGCAAACATGATAAGAAATGACACGACACAAGAATTAGACCAAAAACTAAGAGTATGATGGGAAAGGGAGGAAAGAAAGAAAGAAAGAATGAATGAATGATATTACATAAAATAAGCACCAATTCCAATGAACATAAGCATGCAACTGTTTTAAGCATAGCTCCATTAGTCAGGTTTCTGCAACAAAAAGATCACTACATCAACCGGTAAACCAACTTTCAAATATATGGTCAGAACTTCTCATCTCATCCACCATAGTTTTATGTTCGTGAATGCACAAAGTAAACATTAACTCATAGTAGAATTATAAATCTATCAAGCATATATCGTAACCTAGACTTGAAGATTCTGAAAACTTATGAAGCATGGAATTAAAACCATTTTCTTCCAGCAGAAAATGAGGCAGAAAGCATAAAAAATTTGACAACTATTTAAATGAACTAGAACATTGTAACTCACACTCTCATCACTCACTGAGTTGTTAGTATCCTTAGAGTGAGGTGAGGATGCAAACGAGGTATTAATTTTGCAAGAAGCATCCTCCACAATGTGTTCGCGAGGACTGATAGAAGAATTAGCAACTCGACTTGAATGCTTAGGTGATACCCAAGGGACCCCGAAGTTTCTTTTCGCTTCAAGATAATAAACAAATAAGCACAAATTAAAAGGAAGATAGAATCACCCTGATGAAATTAATGGTCAGAAGGGCAATTAGATATAAATATTAAGACATTACATAAATATTTAGCTTTGGCGCTTTCATACACTTGTAACAATCATTTAGATCCTCCACATTTGTCTGAAACTCTATGCTTTCTAACTTTGTACCAGGTCCTTTTCTGCCGTAATGGTAATTGTTTTTCCCTAGGCCCTCCCATTTGTAACTCTTTTGGAAGAACTGAATAGATTTCTTCCAACATGAAAGTGAGCAAATAGATACATGGTACAAAGGACACCAGAAAATTTGTCTAATTTCCTAGAAAATAGGCACACAGGGAGGAAGGTCATATAAGCAGAGAGAACAGAAACTGTCCAATTTTCCTCAGAGAGACGATTAAAAATGCCAGAGGAAGAATTCTCTACCATGAAAATACGCCCCCTGTTCATTCCTTTAAAGTGTAAAACAAACTAGATTGCTTCAAGATAACTCATTCCATCTCAATAATGTATTTTTTCCCTAAAATATGCGATAAATCAAAACTAAGAGAAAGTAACATCAGGGGATACGGAAATAGTTGATCAGGAGGTTCATCTGCACAGGCAAATCTAGCTTTTTCCCCTCACTCTCAGGTTTAAAACTTTTGAGCTGTAAATTTCTGTCAAGAACCAGCCTATAACTATTGCTCACACCCTGTTAAAGAAGACCACGGATTCAAGAATAAACGCTATTAGTGGAAATGATGAAAGAAAAATATAGAATTGAAAAGTAGATAGAACAATTACCTGAAATGGCATTGGCCTAAATGGATCAAGATCACCTCTTGCTGTGCCTTGAGCTATTTGTTGGGGAATTGGTGTATTCCAAATTAAGGTTCATCAAATGTTTCTCAATAAAGGAAGTAATAAAAAAAAAATTAGCTAATAGGACAATTTCTTCAGAATATGGGCCTAAACAGTCTAAATCATCACCAATGTTGTTGGATATGTCAGATAAATGTACAATGTGTTCAGTGATTGGATCATACATCATAGACTTGTTGGTGCTGAAAAGTTGATATTGCTTTCTTGAATGATTCTTCATAAAGTGGGGAAACTGAAACAGTGCTGTCATCACTAGGCGTATAAGAGAAATTATTCAAACCAGTGACAGGGACAAGAAGAATTAGTATAATCAAAAGAAAACATATGCATGAAGTGCTTAAACCATCATTTTGTCTTGTTAAAAACAGCCTTTCTTAGTTTATCTTGTTAAAGATATTCAATCTATTAGAAACATTCTTAATGAAACTCACCTTCTCATAACTTTTAACTTTTTGATAAGTAAATGGGCCCTTCTGAGACCCATTCCTGACAGTGACGGCAAATAATCACAACCACTCAGGATGCCCACAATCGATATCCATTCGCTATGCAGACAAGGCTGGAGAGAGAGACCTGGAGGCGGGCAATCATTTGCAGAGCTCAGTGAGCCAAGAATAGGCGTCAATACCTACACTACAGCCTTCAAGATCCTTGATATGGATTGGTACCATTATTGATTTCAACAGAGGCAAAAGACCTTGCATTCCCATTTCTATTCTTCTTTCTTTTTCTTAATCTCTGAATCAGCTTTTGGATTTCAGGGACTTGAATTGTAATAATAGAGAGTAAAGACCAGCGCCTTGCACTGTTAAACATCGCATTTGCAGAGAAATGAAGAGAAAGATTATAGGTTCCAAGGAAGGAGAAGAAGAGCCTAATAATGGCCCAATTTTTGAGCGGGAAGAATCAGTGGGATGCTTTGATGGGGTTCCATTTCCCTGGGTCAAACCCAAAGATGATGCTGCTCAGAGAGTCAAAGGTCGGGTTTGTTATTGTGGGTTTGGGTTATTTGACTCGACACTCATCGTTCCAACCTATCACAACTCGGCCAACTTTTTTTTATTGTTATCATAAAAAATTTGAGGTTACACTTTGCATAACCAGAGGTGGAGAATTCCATGGAGTAAGATTCGAATATTTAGGCAGGCATAAAACAAGTGGCTTACATAAAAATATATATATGTATATATTACATGTTAGACAGGTCTCACTCGCTCACATCAAGGCGAGTTAAAGGCTAGTATCCCACTTGGATCTGTCTGCAATCCTGAACCAGGTAAGTTGATTTGATTCCACACCATGTATATATCTCAACTGACTTTTCTTTATTGGTCAAACAGACAATTCCTTTTTTCTTTTTTTCTTTTTCAGTTTTTGTGGTTTGATTTACATGAAATATGAGTTCTCTATTTTTGTGAAAAATATCCATGAAAATGGCAATCATGGAAAGTAAAAAGCTTGGATCAGGTTGAAAATCATTCAAGTTTTTGCCCGTAAAATAGCCGAGGCTGAGTTGTTTTTAACTTATTGTTTGCCACTCTGTATTAGGGATATTTTTAGATTTAAAGGGTAAAATAGATGTCTTTTTCATTAGAAAAAAAGGATATTTTGGATTTTATATGTCGATCTGAATTTAAAAATTTATATCAACTTAATCATTTCAACAATTTATAAAATAGACCTTTAAACGTTAATTTGTTGCGTTCTAAGTGAATGATTCAACTTAATTCCTAAATCATTCTTAGCAATAGAATTGACCTCAGACAATTTAAATTGTTCAAAACCCTTATTTTATAAGTATAAATAATACCATCTACGTATCATTTTCTCATTTTATTTTTTCTACTTTCATGCTATCTCTTTTTTATTATTTATATTGACCTCCGACTTAAATATTGAAGTACAAACACTAAAACAATCCTTAACCTATATTTTTAATCACTCTCTTTCTATCGTAATTTTAAAGTTTTGCCCCTCGCACAAACATTGAGTCTGGGATTGAGAGTCATCCGCGCACCTTACATATAAGAATGCTGTAAATCAGCAAACAACAATAAAAAAAAAAGTAATAGTACCAAGAGAAAATTGATTGGACAATGAAAACTAGTGGTTTGAAAATCTGTCCAAAGGAATGACAAACAGAAAAAGTTTCTTGTCAATGTGACTTGATTGTCTAGCTGGTGTCTTATATAACTGGAAGCTTTCCCATGGGATTTATTTGCAAAATTACAAAGGTGAAGAGGGAAGAGGAGAGAAGCAGATGCAAAACAAAGAGAAAGGAGATCTTTGAGTTTTGCAAATGTCTTCAGCAGTGTTGACTTCAGTTTATCCAGTTTGCAGTGATGCAGCTGGTGTTGCAGGTAGCCTGCCTATCTCTTTCCTGTTATCTGTCACTCTAGCTTCCTTTTTCACCTCCTATATTATGATTAATATCTGGCTTTTCCGATATCAGAAATGTCTAAACAACTCTTTAAACTTTAAACTATTTGTTGTATTCTACATGATGGGGCTTTTTGGCTTTGGGGTTTGAGAATTTGGAATTTTTTCTAGACTAGTTTTTCCCCCTTCTTGCTCCTAATTCCCTCTTTGTTGGTTTTGATATTATCGAACATGATCACGGAATAGAAAAATTAACTAAAACTTTATTGCTTTGAGATGAGAATTGTCAGGATTGAAGAACCTGGAATTTATTTCTATACAGGATGGCTTGAAGATTATTCCAATTCTAATCTGTTGAGTTCAATTTTTTTCAGGTAACATCTTTGCTTTTGTGCTGTTCTTGTCACCCACGTAAGTTATTTTAAACTTCTATAAGAATGTAACAAAGATCATGGATAAAAGCTGAACTGCAAGACTTTCTTTCTCTGTCTTCCAGAGCAACATTTCGGAGAATAATCAGAAATGAATCAACAGAGCAGTTCTCAGGAATGCCCTACATATATGCCCTCTTGAACTGCTTGATATGCCTCTGGTATGGAATGCCCGTCGTATCTCAAGGTTGTTATCCTGGTAGCAACAGTAAATTCCTGTGGGGCAGTTTTCCAATTGATTTACATCAGCATTTTTATTAGATACGCTGAAAAGCCAGTGAAGGTATTATTTTGTTATGGCAAGATGATCTAATTGGAAATGGTTTTTTATACATTAACATGATTGTCATATTGTCCTCTGGATGTTGTTTGCAGCTGAAGATGTTAGGATTCTTGATATCAATTTTTGCAATTTTTGCTTTGATAGTTTTCGTGAGCCTGAGATTCTTGGACTCCCCATCACGGCAGCTTTTTGTTGGATATTTAAGTGTTGCATCTCTGATTTCCATGTTTGCTTCTCCTCTACTCATAGTTGTAAGTTCATCAAAGTTTCATATTTTTCGACCTTTAGATTGCGGAATTCCTTCTCGCTCATGTTGTTTTCTGTACATTGCCATGCCAGAATCTGGTGATCAAAATGAGAAGCGTTGAATACATGCCATTCTCACTCTCCCTTGCAACATTCTGGATGAGTCTGGCTTTCTTTGTATATGGAATGTTCAAGCATGACGCTTTCATCTATGTAAGTTTTTCCTTTTCCACTCTTCTATTCTATGTTCCAAATGCCTACAGATTCGATCACAATCAAGAGTCCCCCAATTTTGGTTTTCAGCAACAACTATCCATCTATTGTTCTAATTTTCTTCCCCTGGTACAGGTTCCGAATGGAATTGGAACAGTTTTGGGGACTGTCCAATTGGCCTTGTACACCTATTATAACACTGCATCCCGAGAGGACTTGAGGCATCCCCTGATAGATCCTTGAAGGAGAGCTCAGCTGTTGCAGAGAATGGAAAAAATACTGTTTGCCACTCCAGCTTTTCCAGTTTGATTGGCATAGAAACTTTTTCCTTTCCCCTGTTTGTTCCTCTCATAAGATCATGGAATTTGATTTAAATATATGCATAATGCAAAATCAAATTCATGTTTGTATATTGTATATATCAATATATAATACCATTGGTCTCAAAAAATCAAAATCAGAGTACTTTTAGAAGAATTGGGGGAAGAAATTACCTGAATAATAATACAAATCTTTTGGGTTGATAAAGTTTCAAGAACAAGATGAGGCAACAAAGACATTTTCCTATGTAGTACCTTTTTTTCAGTAGAAGGAACTTATAAGTTTATGAATAAAGTGGTCACACACGCACACACAAAATATGAATTACTTTTGATTTTATTATGGTCATGTGCACTTGCATAATTAAACAACATTAGTTATATATGTATTTTTTTTCCATTAACTATGAGTTTAATGAACATCATAGGTCATTTAAAATCCCTCTTTATATAAATGTATTGTTTGTGTTAAGTTTAGACTTGAGGATATTTTTGGAAGGATAAAAAAGGAGAGAACAGTTAGATGTAAAGACACTAAGTGTTCTTCACTTTTACATTCCGATGCGCAAGTCAAAAGTTAAAATAAGAGGGATTAGAATGAAAGAAAGTAAAGAATTTGAACAAAATAAAATAATATGAAATAGAATGATAGTACTTGAATATCCATATTTATAAGCAATAGACGAGGGATCTGTTAAGAACCAAAGTGATGTGGTCGGGCTAACATGGCCTTAAACATATCGGGTCAGTCTGATATGTCAGGTTGGCTAAATGCCTTAAGTGCCTTTGATCATAGTTATTAAAATCGGATCGGACATTAAACCGTTCAAGATTTTAGCTCATCGAGTCGGTTTAATAAAAAATAAAAATATTTAAAAAATTTAAAATTCAAACTTTTAACTAAAATTATAGTTTAATAATTCAATCAAAAAATTATAAATTTTAAGGTATATCGTAAACTACAAATTTCAAAATATAAAATTCATAAAACAATTAATTACTAGTTTAAAATAAAATTACTTAACATTTTATTAAAATCATATTTTATATGTTAATAGTTAAAAATAATATTTATATTTTAATAAATATAATAAATAATAATTATTTTTTAAAAAATATAAATATTATTTATTAATATATAATAGTTAATCTTTATATAATAAAAAAGAAAATATCTATATATAAAATTAATAAAAAAGAAATATTTATAGTTATATGAAAATTAGTAAAAAGAAAATTAAAATCATTTTTATTGTTTTATACGAATATAGATTTTTTTTATTAATTTTACATATATATTTTTATTAATTATTTTCAATCATGGTCAAATAATTAATTATTTTTATTAACATTTTATTTGTTTGTTAAATTTGTATATTATTATTTTTATAATTATTTTTAATTATGGTATCAATTAATAAAATTTTTTGTTAGATAATTTTTTTAAAAATTATTTTATTTTTTTATATGTATAAGTTTTTTTTTTACAATATCATTATCCATGTGTTTCAAAATATATCAATATATCATTAATACAAAGATGCAATGGTTTTGATAGTAAAAAGTAGGAATTGGGGGCTTATTGAAATAGTATAAAAGTTTAATTAGATTGTTTTGAATATTTGAAAGGTTTTTTTTTTCATATTTTACCTAAATTTATAATTGATATTAAATCAATCCAGTTAAAAAAAATCATTAGATTTATTAATTTATTATGCAAATCGTCGATTCACAATAATTTAAAATGATTTAATTGTAAAATTAGTGTAATTATAAAACTAAATTGATTTTAACATCGATTCATCAGTTCACTTAATTGAATCGATAATTTGATTTGATTATGATGATTAGGCTTTTAATTATTTATTGATAATCTCTAATAAAAAAACAATTACAATATCTTTTGAACAACTAAATACCGTTGATATGTACCCACACATTTTATAATCTATATGGTAACTTTTTTATTTCATATTATAGCTTTCTTTATTAAAAAAAAAAGACAAAATTTGCTTATAATTGATATCACTAACAAATGTGTGTTTTTTTCTTGCTAATTTGGGATTAGAGGTCGAACATAATTTTATCATTATTACAAGTACAAATCCCCCATCTACTCATTACTTATTTTCTAGTAGCGTTAATCTTTCTCCTAATCCTAACATATTTTGGCAATTCATAGTCTTAGGTCTTTAACAACAAAACGGCATTGACCCACCTTGTCTTTACTCCAATCATTAACTTTCCAAAGTAATCCAACGAAATTACCAAACTAACCCAACCCTATATGAACAAAAGATATAGAAATATCTCAAGATGAGGGCAAATTAGTCATTTTAAAAAAGCAGAAGTTCCAAAATGTTCACGCGTCAATAAAAGGAAAGAGAGAGATAATTTAAACCCTAGCTGACATTTACGCGTTTTTCTTTTTCTGAAGCAGAGAGTTAGAGTAGCAGTGTAGAGATAAACCCTGATTAATTCTCTCACTCTCTCTTCTCTTCTCGCTCTCTTCTTCTGTTTTTTGGTTGTTTTTAAGCTCTCGTTTCGCTTCTCTGCTTGCTGTTTGTGCTCTCGCCGTTGGATCGATCAACTTATCTGTCAAAGTTGGGTTTTTGGTGTGAATTTGACTGGATTTTCGGTATGTTTCAGGAAACCCTAACTTGCTTTCCTTTTCTCCATGGGTTTGAATTGTCTGCTTTCTTTAATTTGGTGAATCGAGGTTGGTTTGGATGATTCGGCCTAGGATTTTGTTATGAATGAACTTCTGATTGGTTCTCTTGTAATTACTTTTTGGGTGTTCTTAAATTAAATTGAATGCTGTTTCTGAAGTATTTATACGAAATTTTGTGTTTAAATTGGATCTAACATCTGTTAGGGTTTTGTTAATGCCTGATCCAAATTTGAGTTTTTTTCTTTGCTTATATCTTTAGTCGTGTTTGGTACAAAGTTTTGGTCTTGGTCAACTTGGTTCTAAGGTTTTTCAGAATTCCAGTGAAAAACAATAAAATAAATTGGCTTTGCAGTATTGTTTGTGGTTTTCGCGCTTTCTTTGGTTTTGGATGCGGGATATTGATTTCTTCTCAAAGTCTTTTCTTTTAAAGGACATGAAGAAACCCGTATTACACTCGGTTAACTTTTGCTGCTTTTGAAAGTTCTTAGTTTACTTATGAACGCCTGCTAGGATGACATGTCACCATTTGTTTGATGATTTTTATAAGCATTTTGATTCTTTTGATATTAATCCTGCCAATAGAAGTCATGCTTTTATTTATTTTTGATTTATAATTTATTTGTAGTGTGTAGCTGCTTCAAAAATCTTTGCGCTCTTGTTTAATTTTTCCTATTGTCTGGCAACGTAGAAATCTAGAAGGCACTATATTTGAAGTTTTGCAGCTTTAGAAAATGATTGCTGCACAAAGTGTTGTGCCAAAGCAGAAGTTAAAGATTAAATTCCCTTCTCAGAGGATAGAAGCAATTCCTGCGCCACAATCTTTTGAGTGTGGGCAACAACTGAGCAGTTCTTTTGATGGAAAAAAGGCTTCATCTGCTGGAAATTCGAAAGAGACTTCTGGTGCTTACAAGCGTAGACCTGAAGGGGTGATTGTGGGTGGTCCTCAGGAGAAACGACGAAAGATGGACCGTGGCATGACTCAGCAGTGTTCTGCCCTACTGAAGGCACTGATGAAACATCCAGCTGGTTGGGTTTTCAATGAACCAGTGGATCCTAAAGCATTAAACATTCCTGATTATTTTACAATAATTAAAAGCCCCATGGACTTGGGTACGATTAAGTCCAAGCTAGTGAAGAATACTTATCTTGGCATTCAAGAGTTTGTGGCCGATATTAAACTGACTTTTTCTAATGCCATGTTGTATAATCCTCCTTCTAATAATGTTCATAAAATGGCGGAAGAAATGAATGAGTTTTTTGAGGCCAGATGGAAATCTTTGGAGGAAAAATGGAATCAAGAAAATTTTAAGGTTGGGCATGGAAAAATTTTGAGTGTACGACTGAAAGATGTTAATGAGGGAAGACAGAGTTGTCCTAAAACACAGCTATCCCGAAATAGCTCTTTTCCGAAGAAGTTGAAGCCATCTGAGGAGAAGGTTGTGAAGGTACCTTTGAATGCAAAAGCAACCGAGGTGAGTACTTTCTATTGTATTTGCAAACAAAAATACTTATGATTACTGTGGTGACTCTCATTGGTAATTTGATTTATTTATTAAAGAAGGATGTTGGATTTGACAATTGTAAAGCAAGTCATACTTATAATCCATGTAATATGTTGCTGTCAGCATCTTAGTTCTGGCTTTTTGAAGTTGTGTTTTTGCTCATTTTATGTTGTTATTTGTCATATAGAAGTTTGCATTGTTTCTGATACTGGTTTTCTTGGCTTGTTACCAGGTTGAGCTTCCTAAAGCGGCACAGAACTGTGTGAACAAGTATTCTGGAAAAAACCTACAAAAAGGTATGAAGTGGCAGAATACAATTTCTGCTTTATGGCTCTTTATAGGAGCTAATTTGCAATGTGTCTTATAGGCACCAGTAGTGGTAGTGGTAGTGGTGGGCGTGCTCATGGGTCTGCCAATACCAAGCCACCATTGAGCCCAGCTGCCTGCAAATGCAGTTCATGTGGTAGCATTAAGTGTCAATGTAGCCTTCCAAGTGTTTCAAACCATGCATCTTCAAGCGGTTAGTTGATAATTTCTTGTGCTACCTCTGTTTTGTTATTTTAGGCCATAACTTACTTATTTTTTGTTTGGCATAGATGTAACTTCAGAAAGATCATTGGTTGGAGATCTTAGAGTGTGTAGTGCTGTTGCCTCTAAATTGGTATACATTACTGCTCTTATGGCAATGTGATTATTTTTATGATTAGTGCCATGAAGTATGTTAATAAAATTTTATATTAAAATCTAGGATTGCCAGGCAAAAAGCACATCGACATCACAAACGAGCAAGTCTGATCCAGATTCTGATGGTAAGGAGATATCTCAATTTTATTTCATGATTTTCTACTTGATTCTTGATCTGAGCATTGGAATTCTTTTAAAAAATGTTAAGGTGCTGTAAGTGCTTTGGATGATGAGAATGTCTGTCCTAGTTCTCAACTGACAACTCCTGCAACAGATGCTGCTTCTGATGAAGGTCAGTTTATCTGCTGATGTTAACTGTTAAGTTTTTTCCTTTTGCCTTCAATAGTGGATGTGGTTTGTGGTTGTCATTAGAATTCCTTTTGTGTTGTAAATTTAACTACTTTAGTTTTTTTTTTTTCTTTTATTTGATGTAGGATTGTTAACTCCTATTTTTGAGGCACAAATGTCACCAGAGAAGGCTCTCCGTGCTGCAATGCTGAAAAGGCGCTTTGCAGAAACCATTTTGAAAGCTAAGCAGAAGACACTACTTGATCATGTAAGTTTTTGCAAGGATATTGGGATTTTGTGTTGGTAATTAATGTTGCATGGTATTGAATTGCATGTTGTCTTCATAGTGTTTAATAGATAATTATGCTGCCTTTTATATAGGGTGACAAAGCTGATCCAGTGAAGATGCAGCAGGAAAAGGAAAATTTGGAAAGAAGGCAGCGTGAAGGTGATCTATGAATCTTCGCACTTATTCTAGTTCTTGACTGTAGTATTTGTAGCATTGTTGATGATTTACTGATTATAGACAGTCATTTTTATTGTTTTCTATTTCTTACTTCTTTTAAAAAAATTTTTCTCTGCTAAAAAATGCAAAATCTTCTAACGTTCATCGAGGAATTAAAAAGATTGACAATAAGTGAAACTCTATAGGTGTCTCAACGGACATGTGCCGATGTAAATTACTTATTCACTTAATTTTTATTACTTACTCATGCCATTATGTATTTTCAACTGATTTTATTAATGAACTGTTATATAAAACAGCTTATTTTTTCTGCTTGTGTTCACCAAATCAATCTTATCAGGATTATGAAATATGTTGCTTCCTATAAAACAATAAGTTTGGTACCATATATTCTATAATTTCTCTTCCTCTTGTTTGTTTCTCTTTCTCTTTTGTGGTTGATGTGCTAATGTGTTTATAGTTGAAGGTTTTTATTAAATAATAGACATGGAATGATTTATAGGGTTGGCTTGATTTATACACTTGTACGTAAAGTTATCTATATTTTATGGTAATCTGATATTATACCTATATATGCATTATGTTACGAGTGATTAAGACAAGTAGTTCTTTTGGTGCATACTTTTGTGAAGTTTTGATACAGGGAGCTGTTCCTGTTATTACTAGTTCTAAGTTAAATATCTGAGTCAGGTGAGAGACAATTGTATGCTTAGAGGTCTTATAGATGATTCTTGTATTTTGTACAGAAAAAGCAAAAATTGAAGCTCAGGTCAGAGCTGCTGAAGCTGCAGCAAAAATGAAGGCAGAGGTTGAGTTGAAGAAGCAACGAGAAAGAGAAAGAGAAGCTGCTCGAATAGCATTGCAAAAGGTTTTACCCTTTTTTTGTTTTTTGTTTTTCATTTTGTCTATGTTTCTATCAGTGGGTTTAGAGGTTATACCAGTTTTGTACTGTATTCAAAATATGAATCAGAACATCATCTGATGCTGCCTGAATTTTCAGATGGAAAAAACAGCTGAGATTGAATTGAATCTGGAGATTTTAAAAGAACTTGAGATTCTGAGTGGTAAAAGTGGATCTGAAAAGTTGATTGGAGCATATGGAGGAACTCGTGTCAATCCACTGCATCAACTGGGTTTGTTCATCAAAGACGAGTATTTGGAAGACGACGACGATGAGACAGTTCTGAATGAAGACGGGGAAGAGGGAGAAATACTGTCATAAATATTGATTGCAGTCTTATTTGTTCCAGCTCCATGTGAATGCTTGTTCTCTAGTGAGACCAAAAAAGGGAAAAAAGATTAGTATCGTTTGTAAATGAAGTATTTTTGTCGGAAAGTGGACATTTGTAATCAAAGACGTATATATTCATATAGAAAAAGATGAAGATATTCTAGTTTCCATCAAAACTACTCTCTCCCATTGCTAAATTCTCTCTGATTCTCAGAACAATTGGTAAATTTGGGGGAAGGTGTGAAATGTGTCATGACAAATAATTTTCAATCATACTTTTCAGCTGAGTTTGAGCATTATAAAAAACTTTTTTCTGATTGTATTTCAATTGGTAATTACACTCTGAATAAATAAGAAATTACAGATAATTAAATGAAGAATATGGCATTACTTAGACAAAGTCGGTGTGCATGGGTCATTTTCACGATCTACTGGGCCTTTGGCTTTGGGCAATCAGAAAATCGAGAAAGAAAGCCTTCGTCTGCTGAATCAACGAAAAGCCTAAGCTATCGAAGAGGAAGTCCAGAGAGAGAACAATGGGGGTAGAGGAAAACCTGAAATCTTTGAGCATCAACGAAAACGAGAACGAGCAGCTAAGAGAGGAGGAAGAGGAGCTGGAAGTCGGAGATATCGTAGGGGAAGAGGCTGATACGACGTCGTCTTCGTCAAAGAAAGGTATAGTTGAGCAGCCCACCTGCTGGAGCACCCATGGACCTTCTGGTTCGATAACCCATCTGCCAAGTCCAAGCAAGCTACTTGGGCTAGCTCTATGCAACCTATTTACACTTTTACCACCGTCCAACAAATGTGGAGGTTATTCTTCCTTCTTTCTCTTTTCCTTTGTTTCTTTCCATTTTTAATTTTCTATTTGAAGGTTGGGTTGTTAAGATAATGAAGATTTCCATTTGTTCTGGGTTTGTTTAATTCTGTGGCTGATTTCTGTCTTTTTTTTCTTTATTAGTTTTTGTTACAAGTTGAATTGAAGAATAAGGCTATGTTAGTCATTTAGTAGTCATTTATATATATATATATATATATATTTTTTTCAATCAGTATATACGAGTTAGCATGTTAGTTATTTTATTAAAAAATTGATAGTTGGTGTAACAATAATTGCAGAACTATTACAAAAGAAGGCGCTTATAGAAAGAAATACAATTTTTACATCCATTTCCTATATTTTAGAATTTTTTTTCTATCTTTCTTCTTCTTTCTCTCCTTACCTTTATTTCTGAAATTTTAGCTACTAAAAATTTGAGTTTTCACATAGGAGCTTAAGTTAACAGTGGTTCGATTGAGTAGCATCATTCTTGGTATCAGAGCCTCAGTTCTTGCAATGACAAAGGGTATGACAATTAGGTTGCAGAGAGACATGGGCCAAATGCAAAAAGAGCTGGAGAGGATAGAGGCCAAATTTGACACCTCTATCAAGTAACTTAATGATAAGATTGATTCCTTTGCAGAAGAAATGCGTGGCATGTTTGAAAAGATCATGAACAGTAGGCAAAGCTCACTTCAAGAAGTTGAGATGGGAGATTCAATAGCACTATCAGCTAGGAAATAAAAATATGTCGTGGGTGATGTGGAAGGTAGCAAGGTCATTATTCATGGACCATTTTTTGCTGAAATAGAGGAAGTTGCAAGGGTACCAACCAAGCACTCTAAGTTGAAATGCTCAAATTTTGCTGGAGACAATTTAAGGGGATGGTTGTTGAAAATCGAACAATTTTTTGAAACTAATTGAATTTGAAAAAATGGGAAAATAAGGATTGTGATGATGCATTTGGAGGGACAAGCTTTACAGTGGCATCGGAGGTTCATGAAGAATCAAGGAAGTCTTCAAGAGGTAAGTTGGCTCACTTATGTTACTGAGATGAAAACTAGATTTGTTGAAATTGAGTTCTTTGATCTTATGTTAGAAATAGTAGTGTTAAAGCAACACAATATTGTTGATGAATTTTATGAGGAGTTTGAAAGTTTATTAAATTTACTCTCCATTTTTTATGACAATGCTCTCTATATATTTTTGAAAAATTTGAAGCCTGAGATTTCTAAGCTTGTTGGAATGTTTTATCCTAAATCCTTAAGCCATGCTTACCAGTTGGCCAAACAAATAGAGTCCTTAATATACAATGTGCCTAGAAAACCTTATATACCTTACAAGAATCCTGTAACAACTCCTCTTATATCCCATAATAATCTTTATACCTTTAAAACTACATTACCCCCACTGTTACCAACCCCATAAAACCTTTTCTTAAATTACAACCAGCCTACTAAATCAACCAACCCCATAAATACCTACAAAACCATAACTAGTAAACCCGATTCAACTCTTGTAAAATCCAATGTTATCAAAATACCAATCTGAGATGAAAGAGATGACAAGAGGAAGAAATGACTTTGTATGTGGTGTGGGATTAAGTTTACACCAGGCCATAGGTGTGTCAAGGCTTAATTGTACTAGATGTTTACTTAGGAAAAGGAAGACAATAATAATGATACTAAGGAGTTTTGTGATTGTGTAGACAATCTGAAGGAGAATGGAAAGGAAGACCATGAATTAAAAAACAAGCATGTCATATCTTTACATGCTTTAATTGAAGTTGAAGGTCATACGACCATGATATTATATGGTCGAATCAAGAACCAATTAGTAGTGTTCTTGGTTGACTCTAAAAATACCCATAATTTTATTGATCAATTTTTGATTAAGAAATTGGGATGTAACATTAAGAAGATTGCTGGAATCAATGTCACTGTAACTAATGGTAACAAATTATTAACTCAGGATATATGTAAAACATTGACTTGGGAGGTTTAAGGCCTAGTCCAGTATACTAATTTCTTTATGCTACATTTAATGGGTTGTGAAGCAGTACTTGGGGTGCAATAGCTCCAGACATTAGGGCCTATTCTATGAGATTTTTCCTTGCTGATCATGCAATTTACTGTACCAAACAACTGGTATAAATTGCAAGGAATAGAGGTTGCTCAGGTACATATGGCTACAAGTAAGCAGTTTGCTAAGCTGAAGGTGGTTAGTAAGACAACTGGACTAATGATGATATCTGGTATTGAAATTTTTTAGTCTCGAGATGAGTTACATCATTTTAGTCAACAAATTGAATTACCACATGATTTGCAGGAATTGTTACTACGATACTCTCTAGTATTTGAGACACCTACAAATTTACCTCTATCAAGGCCTCAAGATCATAAGATACCTTTGATAAATGAATCTCAACCTGTAAAGATTAAGCTTTATAGGTATCCAATTGTACAAAAAAAATGAGATTAAGAAGATAGTAGCAGAAATGAAAAGGGTTGGAATTATAAGAGATAGCAACAGTTCATTCGCATCTCCAATGGTTCTAGTGAAAAAGAAAGATGGCTTATGGAGGCTTTGTGTGGAAGACAGGTAGTTGAACAAGATCACACTTAAAGATAAGTTTTCCATTCCTTTAATAGAAGAGTTGTTAGATGAATTATCTATTGCGTGCTGGTTTTCTAAGTTGGATCTTAGATATAGTTATCACCAAATTCAAATTGATCCTGCAAATGTTCACAAAATAGCTTTCAAGACTCACCAAGGGCATTATGAGTTTTTGGTCATGCCCATTAGATTGACTAATGCACCTTCTACATTTCAAAGTTTAATGAATAGTATATTTAAGCATTTCCTTAAAAAAATTGTATTGGTGTTCTTTGATGATATCATGGTTTATTCATCAAATTAGAATGATCATATAACATATTTGCAGCAGGTGTTTGATGTCTTAGTTAGCAACCATTTATTTGTTAAGCTTTCAAAGTGTGACTTTGGTGCTATTCAAATCGAGTATTTAGGGCATGTGATCAGTAAAGGGATAGTTGCTATAGACAGTACTAAGGTTGAATGTGTTAAACAATGGCCAATTCTTGAGTCTGTTAAAGAATTAAGAGGATTCTTGGGCTTCACTGGGTATTATCGTAGGTTCATTAAGGGATATGGAACTATTACAAAATCATTAACTGATTTATTGAAGAAAAATGCTTTTAATTGGCAAAAAACAGCAATAATAACTTTTGAGAAGCTCAAATAAGCTGTAATATCAGCTATTGTTCTAGCACTGCCAGATTTTAACTCAATTTTTGTAATCGAGTCAGATGCTTTAAGCTATGGAATTGGTGCTGTGTTGAGTCAAAATGATAGGCCAGTTGCTTATTTTAGCAAAGCTTTATCTTTTAAACATCAGGCACTGTTTGTCTATGAAAATGAGATGTTGGCCATATTAGCTGCAATAAAAAAATGGAGTGCTTATTTAACTGGAAGGCATTTTCAGATAAAAATAGATCACCAAAGTCTTAAATTTTTACTAGAACAGAAAACAAACACCCCTGCTCAGCAACTTTGGGTTGTCAAGATGATGAGATTTAATTATGAACTTGTCTACAGGAAGGTCTATACCAACATGGCAACCGATGCTCTTTCTTGAAATCTTGCAACCTTGTTATATACCTTATCTTTTATAACTAATGATCTAATGGCTAGGATTAAACAGTCTTGGTTGAAAGATCCAGTGTTGATACATTTGTTACATAAGCTCAAGAACAACCCAAGACAGTCTCCCAAGTACACTTGGCAAGCAAGATAGTTGTGAAGGAAGGGAAAACTTATGGTGGGAGCTTATTTTGAGTTAAGAAAAGATTTATTGACATTTTTTCATGATTCAGTGGACAGAGGGCATTATGGAGTAGAGGCAACTATGAAGAGAATAGCTAATGTGGTATATTGGAGAGGAATGAAAAAAACAGTTCAGCAGCATGTCAAAGAACGCACAATTTGTCAAAAATGCAAATATGAAACTTTCTCTTCAAGTTTGTTACAACCTTTACCAATTCCTGATAAGATATGGGCTGATGTGTCTATGGATTTTTATAGAAGGTTTGCCTAAGTCATTTGAAAAAGATGTTATAATGTTGGTAGTGGATAGGTTAAGTAAATATGCCCATTTTATCACTCTAGCTCATCATTTCATTGCCATTACAGTTGCTTAAACCTATCTAGACAATGTGTACAATTTGCATGGAGTACCTAATACCATTGTTTCTGAAAAAGATAAGATTTTCACTAGTTCATTTTGGAAAGAATTGTTCAAATTATTAGGAACCAAGCTAAAAATGTCTACTATTATCACCCTCAAATAGATGGACAGTTTGAAGTGCTCAACAGATGTTTGGAGACATATTTAAGGTGCATTATAGGAGAACAACCTAAACACTAATCCAAATGGATCTCTTTAGCAGAATGGTGGTATAACACTAGTTTTCACACTTTCATTCATACTACACCATATGAGGTAGTCTATGGTCAACTTGTTCCCATTCATCGACTATATCTACCTGGAGATTCTAAAGTGGATGAAGTGGATAAAAGTTTGCAAGCGAGAGAGGCCACAATCAAAATTTTGAAATTTCATTTAGATAAGGCTCAAAATAGAATGAAGTAGCAAGCTGATAGACATAGGGTTGATAGGGAATTTGAGATTACTGATTTAGTTTATGTTAAGCTCTAGCCATACAAACAACAATCTGTCATCAATAGGTCTTGTTTGTAGCTAGTTGCTGGGTACTTTGGCCCTTATAAGGTGTTAGAGAAGATAGGACTTGTCGCCTATAAACTAGAGTTACCTGCTGAAACCAAAATTCATCCTATCTTCCATGTTTAACAGTTGAAAAAGCACATTGGGAAGGTTCTAACACAATTTAATCTTTCTATGATTGATGCAGATGGAATGGTGACAAGGAACCAGTGGCAGTTCTAGATAGAAGACTTAGTAAGAAAAGAGGTAGAGCACTCACAGAGGTTCTAGTATAGTGAAGTAACAGTTATCCAAAAGATGCAACCTGGGAAGGATTATATGAGCTACAAAAAAACTTTCCTTGCTTCAATCCTAGAGGAGAAGGATTATTTCGAGGGGAAAATAGTTGTTACAAGTTGAATTGAAAAAGAAGGCCATGTTAGTCATTTAGTAGTCATTTATATTTTTTTTTTTACAATTAGTATATATGAGTCAGCATGTTAGTTATTTTGTTGAAAAATTGACAGCTGGTGTAATAATGATTGCAAAACTATTACAAAAGGAGGTGGTTACTGGAGGAAATACAATTTTTACACCCATTTCCTATATTCTAGAATTTCTTTCTATCTCTATTCTTCCTTCTCTCCTTACCTTTATTTCTGAAATTTTAGCTACTAAAAATTTGAGTTTTCACAGAGGAGCTTGAGCTGATAGTGGTTCGATTGAGCAGCATCAGTTTTTGGATTTTGATGACATGTTAGTTTTTGGCTTAGGCTTTTGAGAAAAAGATTTTTTTTTCTTTTTTTTTCTTCCTCTAATGACAGTAACATTTGGGGTTTTGCTAACGTTGGCGTTGTTAGAGTTTCTTGAAATCTGAAAAATGAACGTTTGTTGATTTTATACATATGATGATTTAACTACAAGGGGGGTTGTTTTCACTATAATCGTTGAAGGTTGTCGTCTGTAAGAATCTTGGAGCTGCCTGCTGCAGAGTGCTGTTTCCTGGACTCTGTTTCATTTTAATGGATGTTATTAAAGTGTTGGTCTGTTCTTTTAATCCATTATAATTTGACCTCATGGAAAGCACTTTTATCAGTCATAAAGGAACTTAATTTTTGTTTATTATAATTATGGATTGTTGCTTGGTGCCTCCAGGTGAATAAGTTATGTGATCATCGAAGAACTGCTATGCCAACTGTGTCCATGTTGCTGCTATTGATTACTGATTTCGTGTTTCACCTCTTAACTGTTAGTTGTTGTTTGTTTCTCCTGTGAATGTCACTTATAGATTTTTCTTCCAAACTTTTTGGATTACAGTCTTTACAATAACATTCATCACCCAAGCAAGTTGGCTGTGGGTGCAGACTTTCATTGTTTCAAATGTAAAATTGAGCCAAAGTGAGTAGACCCTGTCTGTGCTAATGGAGGCCAGTGAACTGTAAATTTCCAAAGGGGGAAGTCAGATACGTGTTGGCTGTACACAATATTGTTTCAGATAATGTAATGCTCACTTGTGTGTGTGAAATTTGCTGCTTACTGAAAAGTGTGGCCTGATCTCTTACATGTCTGCTGTTCTAATTGCTGGCTTTGATTGGAGAACAGTTCGAGTTTGGTGATTAGATCTGTGGAGCAGTTGTCAGTGTGAGAGCCAGACAGGAAAAAATAGCACTGTGGACCAAGAATGTTGTTAATGAAACTGCTCAGGTGACTAGAGTTGCTTGGTTAGGAAAATTGGCTTGTGCAATTCCGAAACCGTTTCTAATGGCTTATGCAATTCTAAAACCATTTCATGGGTTTTTGTTTTTAATGCAGATAAGCATTGGGAAACAGTGGAAAGAGTTACTTGATTACAATGATACTATAGGCTTCATATTTCATGTAATGGTTCTTTTAATTTGTGCAGATCTTTCGTATTGTGCTGTTTGTCCAAATTTGTTGGTTTTAGTTTGTCTTTTGGGCTCTAAACTCATTTCTATTTGCTTTTTCAGGGGATGCAAAGAAGCATGACAGAGCTGCCAAGAATTGCTGCACTATATGACTTGTATAGAGTTCTTTACCAGATGCTGAGCGCGGACGAAAGATTGCTTTTTCATGACTCTGGAAGCATCTGCTGCTTTTCTTTTTGACTTCTTTCAAGTTTCGAACTCTGATTTGTTTTAACTATGGCTATTTCTACAAGAGCTTTTAGCTATATAAGCGAATGTTATACTGCCATAAATTTCAGTTTGACCATTTATAGGTGATTATAAGTTACGACTCCATTTTGTTCTATGCTCTGTGATGTTTATAGCTCTTATACAGGGTTACCTTTTTCACCTAACATCGAATCATGTCAATCTGGATTGATCTGGCTAATTTGTTTCAGCTTGAAATCCTAAAATTTCCTGTTTGTTTGGTTTCAGTATGATTACTAATTATTTTGAGACCAAAAGGAGGTACCCTGAAACAGGACCTTAATTAGTCCTATACTGGTGTCATCCAACCTGTAGCTAAAATTTCATTTTCTTTTCAAGCATACGGATCTATCATACATGAATAGGAGAAAAATAAAATTTCCGAATCAAATCCCTTACCCTGTCTTCCTTTACTTAACCTTAACTCAGGTGAAAAGGGAGCAGAACCCTTGTTTTGTTATTTTAGTTAGGTTTAAGTCTGACGAGAATAATATTCTACGACAAGCAATTCATTTATTTTCAAACCGACCCATTTCCTATCTATTATTTGATTGACTAATCCTTTATATTGTAATGTGTGAAGGGTCAAATGCTTTGGTAATTCCTCATGGGTGGATGAATCAAGATAATTTTGAATCAGAGTTCTAGATTTTTGTTCATCCCTCGCTGAAATAATATCTCGGGGTTTGCAGCGATAACTTGGTATATCTACTGTACGACCATTAACTAAAATATGTCTATGGGCCTCAATTGTTGATATTATGCTCCTGCATTTTGTCAAAACAATGATCAGTTAATTAGTCAGATTTGACCTTCAATTTTCAGGCATTTGTTATTACACGCATGTGAGGAAACATATAATAAGTAAACAATTTCCAAAATAATAACCTGAGCTTGTTGATAAAATTGTGATGCGAAATTGGCGAGTTCAAGCAGCAAAGGTTCAGGATAGGGCAGTGGCTGCTGCTGCTGCTGCTGCGGCATTGCGTTAGGGTTGGTTCCGCTGATCAGCATTTGGTCTCTTGTAGCCGGAAACGGGGAGCTATAAATGCAAAGAGGATCAAGAAGGACACAATGGATGACTCCATGGCATGGGCTTCGGGCAGAGAAAGTGTGTTTTTGCATTTTGGTTTATAACGATGATTGAGGAAGAGGATGGTTGGCGTGAAGGGCAGTCAAGAAGGAAGAGTCATGAATCATCTGTTGTGCATGAATGCTATGCAATTGATAGAAATATTAGTTATATCAATCACATTTCTTCAATGGTAGTTAAGATATTTGAATTTTTATGCATTTTTTCCTTCAAAAAAGAAAAAAAATCATTTTAAAAATGTGAGATTAGCAACTAACTATTACTCCTATACTTGTCTCTAACCATAGCTAGAAAAATTTTAATTGCAACTTTAAATTGGAGCCTGTGGCCACCTTACTCTTGATCTTAATCTAAAACGCTTTGATTATTCATTTCCACCTACGATTTAATCAATAAGATTTAGGATTGGAAGCTTTTTTAAAGGCTTTTGTTGGAAATACACACAAATAACTGTACTTTTTTTACACATTTTATTCATTACAGTAAAATGCTACATATACTTCGGACTTTTACACATCAAACAAACGAAGCCCGACAGAGAATCGATCAGTAGCTGGGCTAACAAGCCTCGTGTATTATATACAATCACAGCTGCTGCATTTATTTCACACCACATCACACGTACGAATTAACAGTAGCCTATATGTATATAAGAGTGGTTTTTATCAAGCAGAGTTGTGTTCTCCATTTTCAATCCTCATATGCTGCAGATATGTTTTTCCATAGAGCTTACGGACAAAGAAATCTTTGGCGTATTGCTCCAACCCAACCCTTTTAAACACTGGTGGGTTCTTCGGATTTATGAGGCTTGGTGAAGGTCCCACCTCAGCCTCAAATTTGGGGTTGAGGAAAAAGGCAACTGACATTCTTTCTTTCCCCGAATTGGTTGTGGCCCTGTGCTCAATGCTACGGTAAACGCCGTTGCTAAAGATCTGCAAGAAAACGAGAAAACTTTACAAGTTAAATCATATTTCCAGCTCTATATATAGCTTGTTGAAAAAAAAAAAAAGACAGCAGATAAAAAAACCTCTAGAACGTCTCCGACGTTGACCACAAGGGCATCTGGGAGGAAGCTCACGGGAAACCAAACACCATCTTTCTTAATCTGGAGGCCATCAACTCCATTAACTTGGTGCAGTATGGTGAGAAGAGTTGCATCAGAGTGAGGAGTAATGCCCATAACCAGCTCTGGTTTGGGACATGGAGGATAGTATGTCATCCTCACAGATTGCATCCCATCGTCAAAAAATTCTATCATCTCCTTCGTATCAATTTTCAATGCTTTTGCCATAGAACAAAGTAGTTTCGTGGCAAGCTTTTGCAGTTCCAAGAAGTAAGACTCCAAGGTATTTCTTCATGCAACAAAAAAAAATATATAATTTCATGAGGATTCAGAAAATGGATTGCATGCAGAATACTATTGAATTAAAATCCACTTGCAGGGCCATAAATTAATTAAGACTTGCAAACCAAGTTTGTGAATGGGTAAAAGAGATCGTAATCTAGTCATAGAAACCCTCATTTATTTTTTATTTCACGATGCAAATAGTCAATTAACTGGAAATTGCTTATAATTATGATTCACCTTCTAATTAAATTGCATGTCTGTTTTGTTGCAAGGGATCTTTTAGTTATACATAATATGAACTTAAAAAAAGTGTCGGTAGCCGCACTCCACCGCACTAAAAATGTGAGAATAATATAACATATGTTATTCTCGTTATAATAAAATCCATAATTATTTTGAGATAACGCATAGTACTTTGACAACAAATATGGTTTGTTGATATTGTGCTGGACTTTCAATAATCGAAAATTAATCTTTGACAACCTTAAATAAAAAAAAATTAATTTTGAGATTTAATAAATCAAATTATTTAAATAGGATATATAGTGGCCAATTCTTAATTCAACAGGGATAAAAATCATGACCTTTAAGATCATAGACTAATATAGAGTTCCAAACATGTCTCAAGGTCAAATGTTTCCAACATAAATAAATTCACCACAACTGTCTCTTTCTACTCATCTGTTATTCTTTTCTTTTCTTTTTTTTTTTTTTTTAGGAATATGCATGCAGATTTCAGAGCTTGCATGGGCCTGCAAATGAATTTCTGTTCTTTCATTTTTACTGTTTTATTTATTTTATGATCTGTAACTGGCCTCTTCCAACTGGTTAAATAAAAAAAAAAAAAAAAGAGAGTCCAGAGAAAGAAAACCTTAAGGATGAAGGGAGCTCTGGGAAGAGATGAGGCTTTCGTCTATGAATAGGGTTTGTTATCATATAAAGCCTGTCAGACCAGTCAAGCTTTCCTGCTTCTCTGGGTGTATTTCCATACCCTTCAAACTCACCTTCCCTTATCTTGTATTTCATTTTCTCTTCCAGTGGAAGCTTAAAAAATTCTTCAACCTCATGTTTCAGCCTGTCCAGTATTGAAGAGCTAACTCCATGGTTCACCAACTGCACAAGCAATTCCAAAACTCTGAGGTCTTGGGTCTTCATTAATTTATTCTAAAATAGTTTTTCTTTTTTTTTTTGTCCCTCTCAATTTTAAGTTTTCTTTGTCTTTTTGTACTTTTAATAAAATGAAGTGTAGTTCTACAATCCGTAGCGTAACAAACAAATATGAACATGCAGAAAATTCCATGCACATGCAAGTTTATAAAGACCTTTTGGATGGATCTTGGAAACATGCATGCGATCCTTTTCTCAATGCTGAAATTAAATCCCTTTGCTATATATCATGTTTTATTGAAGAGATGAAACTGTATAGCTAAAGGTTGAATTGAGAAGAATTAACCTGAAAGAGACCCCACTCTTTGCAAGTTGAGTGCAACTTCTCGAGTTCAACATCATCATCCTCCCCGGAAACCAATCGAGTCATGTCAATGGTTGGGGTGATCATTGGCATGGGACGACTACCGTTAGGGAGGGAAGGATCAGGTTGTTGATCATCCAGACGAACATAGTGTTGAGGGATTGTGATTATTGGCTTTTTGACAAGCTCTTGAACACTAACCACTGGAAAAGAGAAGCTAAAGTCTTCTGCATCTGATGATGCCATATTTGCTAAAGCTGATGTGCTTCTATACAACTGATCACAGGAAGAGTATTTATAGGGAAAAATCTGGCTAACCCGTCTTCCGCTTCTTCGCCTAATGACAAAGAAGCCTTAAAGAAGACATTAAAGTTTGGGTTCGAACCAAGTCACTCTCTCTCTCTTTTTTCATGTAACAGGGTAGTGTCCTCTTTGAAACCAAAAAACAAAAAAAAATCTGGCTAACCCACCAACAAAAAAAAAAAAATCTAAATATTGATGAAAACAGATATCTTGGGTTTACAAGAATGATCAGCAACAAGCAGATTAATTGTGCTTGGAAAAAAAAAAAAGATACAATAGCAAATTAAATGTTGACTCTAATGTTTCTACATATAATTTTCAGATTTATGTCACATTCTGCTTGTTGCTATATTATGTGAATTTTTGTATCTAACAAATTCATTCCTACTTCTGGGGGTTGGGGATTAATTATATATTAAAGCAAATTTAATTTGAAGCTTCCCCATTTATTAACATATGATCTTCAAAGATATATCCTTAGAGGATGGTCTGGCATGGCTTTTGCTGAATCAATAAATGTATATTCTAGATGTCCATATAATTATTTTTGATAGCGTAATTTAGAGTATTGAAGATTAATGGCCAAGATTGGCCCCAAAAAAAAGGTTAATAGCCCAAACCATATGATGTTAAAATATTATTTATAGTAATACAAATAATCAATTTGATAAATTTCAATACATTAGTGGGAAGTTATTACTTAATACATATAATAACATTAAATAATGTTTTTAAAACGCCTCATTGACAAGCTCAAATATTAATTACAATTTTTCCAGGGAACATGTTTATGATACAGGGAAAAATTTGGATTAAGTTTTTTTAGATGAAATTTGTGAAAATTTTTATTAGAAATTATTAAATAAAAAATAAAATCAAAAATCAAAATCGATAAATTAAAAATTTTCGTTACAAAAATCAGGTGTGTAAAATTTAAAATATTTTGATATATTTTTTAGATAAACATTTTTAATAAACATATTAATAGAATTTTTATCATTAAATAAATATCGATAAAATTTAAATTATAAATAATATTTTAATAATTTTTATATATTACTAATTTTTACATTAAAATCTATCAATTTATTAATATTTTTATTAAAAATTTCTCATAAAAAACTTCATTTAAGTTTTGTCATACGGACATCTAATATACCAACATAATAAACATACAAAAACAAAACCCATCCATAGTCATTCAAAAGCATGTCTTTCTAAAGCACAACAATAATTAATCTTAATTTTCTTTTCCCCTAAAAAAAAAAATGCATGATAGTGGACATGCCAGCGACATACATAAAATTTTCACTAACAGTTAGAATAGTTTTCTTTCTGTCAAGCCATGATCTAGCTAGAACTTATATCGATGAAACAAGTACTTTTCCAAGTGTACATTATTTTCAAAGCATAATTAATTGTAATATTTGATTGAATAGACTGAAAGAAAGTCATTTTCATCCGTAACGTGTTAACTAAGGCATGTATTTTCCACGCAAATATTTAAATCTACAGCTAAACACGTGCTTAATTCAATTCCAATTATGGTTTCCATTTTCTATCACACAGTTGTTGAACATTTGGTTTGATGAATTTTCTGATTTATAAGTTTATAATTTAAAACGCAAACCACGTTTTTAATTGTGACATCTGGGGTCCAATGACTCATTCAAATGCTCATTCATTCATATTTATATCAAGTTGTCATCAATGATGGTTTGGGTTCAAATCCAATGACTAAACTACCCTTGGGAATCCATTGCTTCAAAATTCAATGTTGAGCAAAAACACACCTCAAATTCTTTTTAAGTGTAATTTTCTTTCAAAATTAGTCTATGGTCAAAACTACAACATGTGTTTTTTTTTTAAAGGATAAAGGGTTTTTAGACTTAATCCAATACACCATCTTTTCAGACTTATTCAAACAAATTTATTTACGACATTTACTTTGCATTTTTAATTGTCATTAAATATCTCCGAATTTATTGCAACTTTTGCTATTTTCTCTGCAAATTGATGCTCAGCAAATTAAGACACACCTCAGTCCTATCAATCGATGTAGATGTAATTTTCTTTGGAGATGTTTGGTCAAGAGTAGTTGTGCATGTGCTTGAGATATATAACTCATTAATTTCTATGAACTTGCACCATCTGCATATTATAGAAATCACTAAAGCATTAAGATTTGAGCATGGATCTCTCGGGGGAGTTCTTTAATTAAAATTCATAAAATTATCTAATAAAACTAGATAGTAAATAAAAACTAAATTATGATAATTTGTTCATCGTACAAATATATTTTATAAATAATTTTACGAACTTCACTTAGAAAAAATTCACTTAAATTCACTTCACCTCTTGTTAAAAGTACCACCCTTCTAATTGTTGGATAAAAAAATATGCAGCACCGTCAAATTAAAATTGTCCTCATGCATGTACATGCCAGCAATTGAATGTTGTCATTTGATTTGTTTTTATTTTTTTGAAAAAAATGGGAAGTAATACTAATTAAATATGATTAGTTTAATAAAATATTAGTGAAAACAAAGCAATTTCAATTTGGAATCAGTTTTTGTTTACGCAAGCAATTGGTGTTTAGTTACATAATTGACCTTAAATTCATCTAAATCTTCAGTACCGATCGAAGGACAAAGTGGCCCGGAACAATGACTTGAGGCCGACCAACAATGATACTGTACTCCACAAAACTGTTTTCTTTTATTAAATTATACTAAGTATGAAATTAACGTTTTGTATTGTTTTGTTACGTGGATTTAATTTATAATATTAAATTTCGGTGCTAATTCATTTCTAATTGCTTGGGAATTTTTTAATATTTGTTTTGTTTTTTTTTCTTTCAAGTACAAAGAATCTAGCTCAGAATTGTGTAAAATTTTAGAAATTATTAAGCAAAGCTTATTATTTGGTCAAGAAATTGATGGTTTGAAAGTCCTTTTATTTTTATTAATTGTCTAACACATTCCACATGTGGAAGGCTTAGCTTGTTTTACATTGTTCTTTTCTCCCTTGCTTTTCCTACTTTCCTAATTCAAACAAACAAAAAAGCCCTAAAGACTGTCCTTTATGAATGGGAAAGTGAAAAAATATGGCAAGTTGATAAGAGGATCAATGTGGAAGAAAAAGGGAACTCTTTCTTTTTTTTCCATTTGTGTGTAAACATGCTTTATGAGAAAGATGAAAAAAAAAAATGTTGTTTTCATCACATTTCATCCATCCATTCCTTGATAAGCAATCAAAGAGGAAGACTTGTTAGGGGTTGCAACTTGCAAGGCCTAGGACAGTGGCATCCCCAACTTTTTAGCATTATATATATATATATATATATATATATATATATATGTCAAGAGATAACAAATGAATAAACACAAGAAGCATATTTCAAAAAATAAAAAAATATACTTAACTGACATTTATAATTTGATTTTGAACCATAAATATTGGAGGACACCTCAAAGTAAATCAAATATTAGAGACATAATCAACTCTTAATTTCAATAATCGGGATTTAAATCTTGATAATCTCAAATATAAAAAAATAATTGATTTCAAGAGAGGTGTGCAAATATTTGACTCTTAACCATTCATATTAATTTGTCTTTTAAAGAAAAAAAAATTAATGAAGGATAAGAGGAGGAATTGAAAAGGAAAATTAAAACCTTAATGCCCTCCTACTTTGCGTCCATTAATTGACTAGCCTTATCAAAGCAGGTGTTACTCGTGTTTTAATTGCCTACAAGGAAAATTTGATTCCGAGAAAAGTAGAAGGTTGGGCCACTTTATCTAGAAATATGACTTTTATTTTTACAGCTTCTGAAGGGATGATAGATTTAAGGGTATTGTAAATGTTAATAAAAAAAAAAGTTTTTATTTTCTATCTTCTCGCTTTGCACCCTTTGAAAGGGGGAATTTGAACTTGAAATTTTTGATTTGAAGTCATGCCGTACAAGAGCTTATTATTCAATTGCCAAAAAGGTAATAAGATGTCAAAGTCATGTGATCTATTAATAGAATGTTGAACTCTTAATTTTAATAATTAGAGTTCAAATTCTGATAATTTCATATTAAAAAAAAAAGCTAATATGATTAAACTTAAGATTTAATTTAGTTGGTTTATATAAACACATTTAAAAATTAGTATTTAGCAAAATTTAGATTCATATCTAAATACCTATAACCTCTTCACTGTCTTTAGGCTAAAGCATCATTTATAAAAAAAAAAAAAAAAATCTAATATTATCTTCAAGATGAAAGAAAATGGCATTGTTCTTGTTAAAAATGAATTTGAATTGGAAAGGGACCATGAAAATTAATGTGAATGATGAATTCTGATGATTCCAGTAGTGAGTCCAATTACTTCCAAATGCTTATGATCAATGTTCTTAATTTGGATAGGCTTTAGGACTTTCACCTCTCCAAATCTCACGATGGATTCAAGATTTATATCCGGTGGGAACAAATTTATTATATTAACTACTAATAATATTGGTATAATAATTTTATATTTATATTATGAACCATTACTTTACTGATTTATTTTTATTTTTTAATATATCCATATACTTTTTAATATTACAAAAGACTCACTTAATTTTTTTCTTTTTATAATTAATGGAGTCTACAACAAAAAATAAAAATTTTGGATTTATTTCTAATAATTCTACTTTTTTATATTTTAATTGGGGGCAAAATCCAAAAGTCATTAGAATTTTGGATAACTTCATGATGATTAAAATTAATTTTTAGGATTTTAGTGAAGGCAGATGTTAGAGATGTTTATGGGCCTAGCCAAGTCGGGTTCGAGCTAGACTCATATTTGGTATTAATAATTTATATATTTGCCCAGACTCAAACCAAAATTTTAAGTCTCAAAATTTTTTTAAGTCCAGCTTAAATTAAAAAATAAATTTCAAATCTATCCATTAAACTTAATTTATATAATAAAAAATAAAAAATATGATTAAATTAAGTTTAATAAGATTATATTCAATTCACATATATATAAAAAATAAAAATAAAATAATATATATAAAAATTAAAAGTAAAAATTATATAAGAGTAAAAATTAAATTTAATAAAAATATATTTTTTTATTTTTATTTTTTATATATATGTGAATTAAATTATATATAATTCACGTATATATAAAAATTAAAAAATTATATATATATATGAATTCGAGTTAATTAGATTCAGATTTAATTTTTTATTCAAGGGCTAATTTGAAACTTAAACGAATCTAAAATTTATGCCCAAATTCATTTAATTGATTTAAAATCTTTTATTTAAATTCTTTCTAGACGAATTTTTAAGTTTGGACGGATAACTAATGCTTGAACAGGTGTAGTAGCTACCCCATTGCCCCACCCTAGATAGATCTGTCCCTCCCCACTCCTACCTCAATTTATTAGAAAGATTCGTTGACATTGCTTCAATTCAAGTATATCTATTTTTCAAGTATATTTTGCTAATCAAACCTTTTTATTAATTTTGCACATGTTTTTTTAAGGTGATTAATTAGTCTAATCGTTTGTTAATCCACATCCTTAATTAAAGGGTACTTTGACTAATTATTCTTGAATGAGTTTGTGAAAATTTTCATTTATAAAAGGAATTAATAATTGAAATAATGATGATATTGATTAGATAATCAACCTATTGTTTTTCAATTTAATTTTTATTTAATATAAAATTTCACCTCAAGTCTTTCTTTTAAAATATGAAATGAAAGTTAGAGTATACATATCAACAATTTGTAATTAAAAAAAAAAAAGAAAAATCATCATATTTTCGAACAAGTAACATCAAATCCAATATTGCAGCAATTTCAAGTAGCTTGCTCAACCGGCAGAAGTTAAATATATTAGTAAATGAAAGTTGGATAATCAAAGTCGATATGCTCGATCAACACCAAATGCCACACCCCCCCCCCCAAAAAAAAAAAAAATTAGGACACTGAAGCCGATGATGTTATGAGCTTCACTTCTCTTTGTTTACTTATTACAAAAAAATAATGATAAACTTGTAATCTTCTAACTTTTTCGGTAAGAGGAGACAAATATAATTAATTGGTTTCATGATGTAAGCGAAAATTTTCTATGTTCTAAATATAGACATGTCTAAGCTTAAGTAGTATAACTTAGTAATTAATTTAGCATGAAAGATTACCAACTTGAAAATAAAAATCAAATCCTAAATCACTTAATTTATTGTGATTAATTAATGATTATTTTTAAAAAGCAACATTCAATAAATATAAATTTGTTTCGTCTAATAGTTTAATCCATAAAGTCAACCTCCACATATGTTAAATTAGTATATGTTTAATTGTCAAGTCATCATTGAAGAGAATCAACACTCAAACTCTTCTTCGCTACACTATGGTCTCATCCCCTGCTTGCATGCCAAAACTTCTTCGCCCGTGGAAAGAGCTCGTCTCCTACTCATTATCGTCTCTTCAGCATGTCACTTTACAATAAAACAACTAATTTTTAATTTATTTGAAATCATTAATTATAATTTACGTTTGTCATGTAGATTCTGATCGAGCTCTACATGAATTTTTCATTAACTATCACCAATCTCGATCATATCATTGTTCATTATCTTATATTTAAGGTAACAAGAAGGTCTAAGTACACAAATTCTAAACCCTTCTTCCTTGAGCTTCTTTCATACTCCTTATAGTTTACCTTCCTTCCTTAAAAAACCAATAAGAGCACTTAACTGATTTAAGTATTGGAACGCATCTCAAAGATAAACTCCTATATCTCTTGACCATATTTTCTTATTGCAGGTCTAGACTAACTCAGTTCGCCACAATCCAAAACGCTATCCACGAGTTTAAATCCCAAGACTTGTAATATTTTTTATCTATAAATTATAGTTAAAAAAAAAAAAAGTTTGCATTCATCACTAATACTTAGTAATTTACTTGAATGTTTCAAGATTGAGTTGTCAATCAAAAAATCTAAAGAATTCTGTAAAGGATTTCTCACTCAAGGAAAATTATTCACCTTATGTCAAAACTTCCTTAAAAATCCCAGAGGGATGTAGTTCTTCCAAAATGTAGAGGCATGCATGAGTCTAAAATCAAGCAATAGAAGATGGACAACATTGTTCAATACAGCTATAAACCAACAACATTTTGTAAAAAAAAAAATAATAATAAT